>CM021106.1:477501527-478002799 GCA_007115665.2 Sequoiadendron giganteum
GAGAGATAGGGAGCAAGCGAGTGGGATACAAATAAAGGGTGGATGGTTAAGGATAGATGGTAGAGGGTTTAAGGGTGTAGGTTTTAAGGGATAAGGCTTTAGGATTTAGGGTTAAGGGTGGATGGGGGAGAGATAAATGGAGTGAGTGAGAGAGAGAGGCCCGAGAGAGGGTGATGGGGTAGGTGGGAGAGTCTTGAGAGAGGGGCATGAGGGAGAGCCCTATCTCTCTCTCTCTCTCAAGTCTATCCCTCCTACCCCCTCTCCCTCTCTCAAGTCTCTCTCTCACTCACTCCTATCTCTCTCCCCTCTACCCTTAACCCTTAAACCCTTAAACCCTCTACCCTCTACCATTAACCCTCTACCCTCTATCTCTCTCCCACTCCCTCTCTCTCTCAAATTTCTCCCTCCTAACCCCTCTCCCTCTCTTAGGTATCTCTCTCTCTCAGTCACTCCCTCTATTTCTCTCCCCTCCACCCTTAACCCTAAAATATAAAACCCTTAAACCCTCTGCCCTCTACCCTTAACCCTCCCTCCCTCTATCTCTCTCCCACTCCCTCCCTCTCTATCTCTCTCCAAGTCTCTCCCTCCTACTGACTCTCCATATCTTAGGTCTCTCTCACTCACTCACTCGCTCCCTCTATCTCTCTCCCTTCTACCCTTAACCCTTAATTCTCTACCGTTAACCCTGAACCCTAAACCCTAAACCCTTAACCCTTAACCCTTAACCCTTAAACCATAAACCCTAAACCCTAAACTCTCTACCCTCTACCCTTAACCCTCCCTCCCTCTATCTCTCTACCACTCCCTCCCTCCCTCAATATCTCTCAACCCTCTTACTCCTAACCCCTATCCCTCTCTCAGGTCTCTCTCTCAATCACTCCCTCTATCTCTCTCCCTTCTACCCTTAAGCCTAAACCCTGAACCCTTAAACCATCTACCCTCCACCCTTAACCCTACCTCCCTCTATCTCTCTCCCACTCCATCCATCTCTCTCTCTCTCAAGTCTCTCCCTCCTATCCCCTCTCCCTCTCTTAGGTCTCTCACTCACTCACTCCCTCTATCTCTCTTCCATCTACCCTAAACCCTTAACCCTTAAACCCTAAATCCTCAAACCCTTAACCCTCTACCCTTAACCCTTAACCCGTAAACTCTCTACCCTCTACCCTTGACCCTCCCTCCCACCCCCTCTCTCTCCCTCTCCCTCTCTCTAGGTCTCTCTCTCAATCACTCCCTCTATCTCTCTCCCCTCTACCCTTAACCATAAACCCTAAACACTTAACCCTTAAACCCTCTACCCTCTATCTCTCTCCCACTCGATCACTCTCTCTCAAGTATCTCCTTCCTACCCCCTCTCCCTCTCTCAAGTCTCTCTCTCTCACTCACTCCTTCTATCTCTCTCCCCTCTACCCTTAATCCTCTACCCTTAACCCTTAACCCTTAAACCCTTAAAACCTCTACCCTTTATCTCTCTCCCTCTCCCTCCCCCCTCTCTCTCTCTTCAAGTGTCTCCCTCCTACCCCCTTTCCCTCTCTTAACTCTCTCTCTCTCTCTCACTCCTTCTATCTCTCCTCCATTTACCTGTTATGCCTTGCATAACCATCCCATCTTGAACTTGGTCAAAATGGGTTCCCCTTTTGTTTTCCTATCTTGGTGTTTTCGTTCAGGATTTACGAGTTGTTCTTTCTCCTAAGTCTTGGTCTTTTTATTTTGTTTTGGTGGAACCAAAACCGAAACTGAATCTGAAATCGAAACATTGCATGATTTCCATGTCCGGATTTCATTTCGATCCCACCCCCTTTTGTTTCCCTCCACCCTCACCTTTGTTGTCATTTTCTTTGTTTCATTTGGGACAAGCTTCGCCTTGGTCCCACTTCCGTTTTTGTTTGTTGTTTCTTCATTGTCGATTGTTGTTTTCTTTTGACAGAATCAGATCCAGAATAGATCTCGGACTCGAAACTTTGCAAACTTCCAAGTTTGGTTCCTGTTCCGCCTCTGCCTCTGCCTTTGTGTTTTGTTTGTTTTATTTCATTTTGGGCTTGGTTCCTTTGATTTTGATCTCTCCTTGTTGCCTTTTCTCATTCCATTTTGTTTGTCTTGTTTTGTTTCTTTGTCTTTGGCAAAACTAGAACCAAGATCAAAACTAAACCAGGAACTTTGCAAAAGTTCCCTAACTCGTTCCCATCACAATTCTACCCTCACTTTTGTTGTTTTATTCTTCTCCACTTTACTTCTGTTACATGATGGTTGTGTACTTGTTCCCGCCCTTATTCCGCACCCGATCAACCATATTAATGGCATTAATTGTAGGCCCTCCACACGCATGAAATTAAATTCATAACCTTAATTAAGGTTAATTTGCTCATTATAATTGTTGCCTAAACTGTAATAGTGAACCAAAGACAAGACAGAGAAGGAGGAGCATGATTTGGTCAAAAAAAAGCAACCATCTACACGCGGATTGGGATCAAGTTTCATCCTATTGGGTAGCATTCGAGGTAGGTGGGTTTTTTTTCTCCCGCTTCGTTTCACTTCTCATTTTTTTTGCCGCCTTTTGTTCTTCACACGTTCGCGAGAACTTTCTCATGAATCTTCGCTTGTTTCTGTGGTGTTGCTTTCGTTTTCCTTTTTTTGGTTTTCTTTCCTTTTTCTTTCATGTTTTCTTTTATGTCTTTCCTTATTTGTTTTACTCGTTGCAGTCATTTTTCATGTTTGGTGGTATTCGTACTGTCATGCCCTAGTTTTTAGGGTTTCCTCTTTGACAGGTTTTGAGGGATGTTAAAGATCTCAAATCTCTTGAAAGACTTATTCCATTTCATTCATGTGTCGACTCAATGATTTCCCTATTGGGTTTCATGCCCTTAAATTCCTAAGTCAACCAGTTATAAAAATTAGGGCTTTACGCTCTATTTCAATTTAAAATCATGCCCTAGCTATTGGTCTTCCCCCGGTCATATGAAGGATTGATTCACCTTGTTATTTTAAGCCTCCTTGGCTCATCATATGACCTTGTTTTAAATTACTATGAGTTTTTTATCAAGATTGTGCTATGCTTGATGATAACGGGCGGAAGCGAAGTCAGGGAATGGATTCGACCCATAAATGTCCTTTTGAAAGTTCAAATCTAATTCTGAGCCTGCTCCCGATGAGCTTTTGAATTCATTTCACATCCTTTACACCAATGAAACCAAAACCGGAATAGAGGCGAGATTTGGAACTTTGTAATGTTTTTGGTCCGATTTTTGTTCAGACCCCGATCCAAGTTTTGATTTTCATTCTGATCCCGATCCTGGTTCCGATGATGATCCCAACCTCGATCCTGCCATACTAGAGGCTTTCCAATATTGATTCCTTTCTTGGTTCCACCTCTGATAACCTTCAAATTTTACTGAGTGCAAAAGGCTACCTAGAGAAGGACAGGATAACATGAAGGGTAAGTCCTCTAATACTGATTTTCATATTTTCTATTAATCTAATCCAAGGTTGTCCTGCAGGAATAAGCAATGTCAAGAGCATATGTTGAAGTCTCACAAATGGAGGGCCAAGCTGTAGAGATTTCAAGGTAGGTGAAGCCAAAGAAGATAAAGGTGGGACAACTACCTTATACTTTGAGATACAAACATAATAATGCCACTCCCACAACTAGCAAGCTAGATTTAGGATGGTTAGATATCATAGATATCAACTTGGGATCCTTTAATTGTGAGGAGTTGACTCTAGAGACCTTTGGAAAAGAATGACTAGAAGGACAGAAAGAACAGTCCAATCTGGGCTAGCACATGTCACTCTTTTTCCTCTATCAATTCAATGCTCAGAGCTCATTTTGACTGCAACAAGGGCTTATAATCTAGTGTCCAGGAAGTGCATGGACCAAAAAGGTAATTCCATAATTGATCTATCCCCACAAATGATGAGGTTCATGTTTAATGCACCTACTCCAACCCAGATAGGTGATTGAAGCAGAAGCATTACAAATGTTCAATAAGAACAAAGAATTCAATAGATCCCACATGAATAAGAAGTGGTTGAGGACTGAGAAGAAGTCCTTAACTAAGATGCCTGAACAACCTAAAGGAGGGGACTTTAAGAAGGAAGTGGATGAATTGATTTTAATGCTTTCAAGGGTATTTGGTAAGGACTCTGCATGCTTCAAAGAATAGATGTTCCCATTCATGGAACCAATTTTTGATGGTAGGCAACAATTTGATTGGTGCATGATCCTATTTGTCAATTTACACAATCAAATGTTGAATGTAAGGGAAACAAAGACCATCTTTATGAATTCTTATGTCATATATGTTGCCGCTAGGATGGGTATCTTTCCTGTCGAATGCAGTAGGAGTGTTGGGAGAAGCTCCGGGACAACAAAATTTTTGGAATCATTATGACCAATTGACTTTACAAACATCAAGGCTACACCACAAAAGGGTCAACAATGCATTCATCTATGTCATCATCAACCGATTGATAGGGGATGCTGGATTCAGGTTGAGTAGAGATGCCATGGCCTTCATAACTCAATGGGGACATTGGTATATCCAATATCCTAAGTTCTCATACTTTAGGTTGGTTGGATTTAATGGCCATACTCACTTACTCCCAAGGTTTTGCACTGACAGGATTGTCCTCATGGAATTCATATATCAATTCTTAGGAGTCAATGCTATATTTTTTATCAAACATAAGCCAGGGTGCCACAAGTTCCCCATGAAGTTGGGAGAATATTGTTGTCTTCACAATGTTGCTGCAAAGGCAGTATGTGAAGAGTTGAGCTATTTGAACTTGGGATTGTATACATCCCGGAAGCATTATGATCTAGAGCATAAAATGAATGATTTGAATTCCATTTTTTTTTACAAACATTATAATTTGTTAGAGGATTTTTGGATTGACTTACAGGATGATTATGATGCTAGAAGGAAGAAGTATGAAAGGCTAACTATACCTCAAATGATTGAGTATGGGATAAAGGAAGGCATCCCTGACACACTATCAAATGACGGTGTAACTTTGGATCCAGGATATGAAGCAGAAAGGATTGGTACCAAAGACATGGCCCCCATAAATTGGGATGAAGATGAATCCATTGATATTAAGCAGATTTATAGGACAATAATGAATAGGAGTATCCAATGGGTGGTTATGAGAATCAAGGAGCCACAAGCTCAAGTTTTAAGGAAAAGGAAGGCAGGGCCAACTAAAGGTTATCGCATGACCAAGAGAAGAGCAACCCCTAAAGAAAAATTAGAATATATTCCTCCTATCTCTAGAGGAGATACTATTCTAGAAATACCTGCTCAGGAAGTCCATGAATCACAAGGCACAAAGACCACAATAGTTGGAGAAGGCTCCTCTTCTCAACCTTCCTTCACTCAAGAACCTAGCAAGAAAATACTTGCAGGTAGTCTTCATGAGCAAGCAAAAACTCTGAAAGGAAAAGAGAATGAAGTTGAAACACATGAGATAGACATTGATTTAGAAGATACACATTTTGATGATGAGGTTGCTAAATTTATGTCTGCTAAAAATGTTGAAGAAGAACATGTGTTAACTCTGGAAGATCAATGGAAGTTGTTTTAAGATGCAAAGAGAGAGGCTGATGCTAAAGCCAAAGTAGATGCACTTGCCAAACAACAAGAATTAGAAGCTTTAGCAAAGGCTCAAGAATTGGAAAGGCAACAAAAGGAGAAAGAGGATATTCTACTGCAACAAAGGGAAACATAGTAGAAAGCTAAGGAAGAGAGAGATAAGTTAACTCTGTTACAAAAGATCCATGAACTGGAAGAAGAGAAGGCTTAGAGGAAGAAAGAAGAAGAATTTGAGATAAAAAGAATAGAAGAAGAGGAGCAAGCTAAAATTGATCAAGAGGTAGCCAAGGCATGGGCAAGGGTGGAAGAATTAGAGAAACAAAGAGATCAAATATTGAAGGAGAAGAGATTGGAAGAAGAACAGTTGGCCAAGATAGAACAAGAAAGAGATGCTAAGGCATAAGTTGAAGCTGACAAATTGGCCAAGGAAAAGGCAGAGAAGGAGAAACAATAAGAGGTTGATTCTCAACCCAAGGTAGCACTTTGGTAATCCCTCTCTCCTACCACATCTTCTTCTACCCAGGTAATAACTCCCCCTTTTGCCTCGACATGGCTAAAGCCTCTTAATTGGGACGATGTGTGAAAGGAAATTGAGAAGGAGAGGCCAAAGAAAAGGGCTAGAGTTCTCCATTCCACTAGATTGACAGATGTCGGGGAGATTGTTGTTGAATGTTCCATTCCAATGGTTGACAAGGATAAATAGGATATGCAATTGAGTGATTACCAATTGGGTACTATAAATATAGGAAGGCCTACAAGAAACCAACAAATGGACCTAATTGATATTGTAGCATCATCCACGAAATCAAGAATGGTCAAGGACAAGCAAAAGAAAGATGAGCTTAAGTCACAAGTGGATCAATTACATAAGTTTTTGAAAGACTTGTCTTCTCCTATCTCTTCACAGTTTTCTACTCTTGAGACACCCATTTTGTTGAGCAAGAAAGATACAGCTAACCTGGTTGAAATGAGGAACAAAGTGGGAATGATGGACATATGGATTGCTAGACTAAACCAAGAATTGTAAGATTTTCTTGTGGAAAGTTGCAAAGCTCATGAAGGAGCATTAGAGTTGATCAGTGACATGGCCACATATGCTAAAATTCTTGGGAAACAAGAAGAAGAATATTGAGAGCATGCAAGGAAGCTGAAAGACATCAATACGCTGCCTAAGCAAAATTTGTTAGAACAATCCATCCTCAAGGAAGACAATGCAGATTTTGTTGAAAAGACTATTAGCATCATCAGGTTTCGATCTCCATTCATCTATGGGCACATAATTGAGGTGCAACAGGATAGAAAGGATCTTAATGAGCAGGTCAAGGAATTGGGAGCAAGTATTGTCATACTTTTTAATGAATACATTCATATGGAAGATGGCCTCCTCCTTGATAAACTCAAGGAAAAATGGAGTGGTAGATTTGAAGAGTGATTCAAGAAGGGGATGATGGTGATGACCTCTTGATGGATAGTTTTATGGATGTTAAGGAAGAGATAAAGGATGGCAGAAGGGAGCTCATTAAACTAGGAGATATGAAAGAGTTTGCCTCTACCAAACTAAAGAGAATAAAATTTGAAGATAGTTGGGTAAATGGGCCGGATACAAATATGATTCAATAAGTGATCACCAATTATTATGAGTGCATGCTAGAGCAGAAAACACAAGATTAAGGCAACAATACACTCGTCCCTTGGCCAGATCAACATCAAGAAGGCGTGGTTTGCTGGATATGTCTGTTTCCTATTTTGCAGGGAGGTGACATAAATTCAACTAAAGATCTCAGTAGTTCCGCCTTCCTCCTTTTGAACATAGGTTTTGATAAAGAATCCTCAATCAACAACTGAAGATCAAAATGGACAATCATCCTACATTGCCCCAATTGCCCCATGATTTGTGGATCTAGATTTTGATGAGTGGAATTAGTGCTAAAAAAAGTTTATATATAGAATTTCTCTCCACTTTGTAAAGGTCGAATCATTGAATCAATATTAGAATTCTAAAGGAGATCTAAGATAGTTTACAATTTTTTAGAAGCTTTTTACAGTTTATGGAAAGATACTTGGACACATTTCTTTACAAGTTCTCAATATAGTTATGTTATTTTCTAGAATTAGTTTTAATGGTAATGTTGATGAACCATAGTCATTCGTATGCTAGTGAATGTTGTGCATAAGTGTTTCTTATTTGATGAGAATCAATAGAAGACTCTGAATTTAAGACTATTTCGTTGAATTATCTGTAAATGCAAGTTCTTCATATTTGTTGATCTATGAATTTTAGGAATGAGTTGGTAATATGTTCTGGTTTGATTTTAAATTTGATGATGATGAATGATAGTGTGTATTGAATTAGCACTATGAATGCATGCAATGGTACAAAGTGTTATGTGGATTGTATCATTTTGTAGTTTTATTTATTTGATTGGAATACTCATTACAAAATTTGTATGTCTGAATTGAAAGGAATTTACATTTATGACTTGTTATTCTAAGCTTTGTTCTATCTTTTTCTATTTATTTACAACCCCCCAAACATTAGAATAAGTTATATTATGCAGTTTGTATCCTTTAATAGCAGGCCCCTTGAATATTACGGTTGCATGGACTACTGAACAAAACAACATAGTTGAGAACCAACTACAGAGACCTTGGAAGATAGGTGGTTTTAGATCAGTTATCTTTTTTAGAAGAAATAGAGTAGAAATATTTTATTTAACGTTGTTGCGTTATTTTGACCATCAATAGAACTGGTGCTAGAAGGAGGGCCTAAAGGAAGAAATTGGAGTGAATCAGGTCATTTTCACTTAAAAGGTTCAGAAGAATTCTCAGATCCTCTACAAACCCAGACCCATTTATTGAACTTTGAATGCCCACTAGGCCTAGAACTCGTAGGGCTTTAACACCACCACCCACTCCACTTGGATTTCCACCCATATTACTGCTAGCACAACCACCTTTGCCACCACCCATGGCGTTCTTTTCTAATAACCCTTCACCATTGGGAATCATTCTCGGTGGTATCCATGAGATGCCTAAGAATCCTGAAAAATGTTGTCCTAGGTACTCCCATTGGGATTCTAGAAGTGTTGAAGAGCACATACAGGCATTCAAAGATGCTTGTACGCAGGCTCAGATATCCCATCATGATATTGCATGCATATTATTTCCATATTCCTTGGGGGATATGGCCTACAATTGGTACCTTAATTTACCCATTAGATCTATTATGAGTTGGGAAAACTTAGAGGATTCCTTTATCAATCAATTTTGGGTCTATGTAGATCCATCTATCTTGCATCATCAATTTTCCATGATTGGGAAGGAACCGCATGAGCCGCTGCCCCTCTTCAACACTCATTTTCAAAGAATGTACAGACGATTACAAGATCCTTGTCTGGTAGCCAAAAACATTACTATCAGATCTTACCTCAAAGCCATAGACCCCCTCATTGTTTTGTTTCTCCAAAGAAATTATCTTGCAACAGATATTGATTCCCTATCCAAAGTCTACCACCTTGCCATCAAGTTGCAACAACATATAAGCTCACAATTAGGCAACCTTAGAGGAAATTTCCCTCCTTTGGGATATCCTTCAATGCATAATCCAACCCCATTGTTAAAGACAGTCCCAGGTATGACTAACTTTTCTTATGGACCTTTGGCTGAATTATAGAATTCCCTGCAACCATGGGTTAATGAGGGGATTCTAGATCCCTCCCAACAGGCCCAGAGTTCTCATAATCTCACTGGAGGATCCAATCCTCCAACTCACTCACCTGTTTTGAATTCTATAGAAAGTGAACACACCACCCAGCTGACCTTTGAGGTAGAGAATTTGAAGAAAACCCTATCTCAGGTGATGAACGAAATGGCCCAACTTAAGTTGAACCCTTCCCAAGGCCAAAACAAAAATTAGGGAGGGTTTTCAAATCAAAGTAATTATTCGAATAAAAATTCCAACAAGAATCAGAGGAATTACCAAGGCCAAAACTTCCCTAATTAGAACTATCAGAGTCAGAATAGGGGATACAATCAGAGGTCAAATAAAAATAGACAATGGAGTACAAGACCGAATAATGGGGGGTACCCCACAACTATCAAGCTAATGAGGACAAGCCTCACACTACAAATTTTGTAGATCTGATCCTAATGAAAAATTGATGTAGGTTGCATGATACAACTTCGCATTCTAAAGTTAACTACCTAGAGATAAAATAGCACAAGTTGATTCGTACCCACCGCAAGGAAATCCTAACCAAAGTGGTGGGTCAGTGGATATAGCCATGACTTTTGAAACCATTGACGAACAATACCAGTTTCCCATGCAGGGAGAAAACAAACTAGAAGAGGATACCTACAACACTTAGGCCTTCTAGATCAAAGGAGGCCATTTCCCAAGAAATCGGAATAAAGGCCCATTCACCACATCTGTTCCTCCAAATACCATAGTTCCACCCAACCAGAATGCAAATAATAACCCGCCTCCACCCAAAGGCCCACCTGAATTCCAAAATAAAGGCAATTCATCTTTTGTTCCTAAATATCAGATGAAAAATGACGTGGAATTTGATTTTGTTTCAGAGATGCAAAAGCAAAGGACTTCACTTTCATTCTTTGACATCTTGAAGTGGTGCCTTTCCCAATGCGACATCGTGTTGAGAGCTTTGGAAGAAGCAGATCGGTCGAAAGGAAAAATCAAGCTGACTCCAACCAATGAAATGAACGTGACCCTATACAAAGGAAAGATAGGAACTCCATCGTGCTTATTAAGTCTGAGGATCTTCAGAAAGAATCTACACAATCGCCTCTTAGATTTTGGAGCCTTAGGTAACATCATGCCCTTTTCCATTTGTAAGAAGTCAAGGTTAAGTCTAGTTCAAAATCATAAGAAGGTAATAGAACTAGAGAAAATTGAGGTTAATGTAGGAGGTGAATTAAAAAATATTCATGTACAGGTTGGATCAAACCCACAGATCTAAACTTACATGGATATCCATGTAGCTGATATCCCTGAGACATACGACATGCTTCTAAGTCGAGATCTAATGAAGAGTATTGGGGGTTATTTATCCTTAGAATTTTCACGTATGTGGCTGCCATGGAAGGGAGTAGCGACACAAATCAGGATTGAAAGTGAGCCTCATATCAAACACATGATCATTGAATACGATTGTCCTAATGAGGTAGCCTATTTTGAAACAGAGATAGGAGTATATAAGAGAGAGGAAATTATGACCTTTTCAATATTCAATCTTGATACCCTACAACCTTTAGAACACAGGGACCCAACAAACACTGTTAACCAATAGGTTTTGATTAGAAGGTTACAACATGATAGGATGGTTCTAGGAGAAGAGGTTGATCTGTGGAGTTTGTTACCCCTAAATTGGTGCAGAGTCTGAAGGCCATTCTGAGCGAACATGCCAACCTTGTGTGGATATTCTTAATTATGTTCATGAGTTAGAAGAGACTTGTGAACCTCATCCAATAACACCTCCAAACCAATTCCCATTCTAGGCTAGAGATGCAACTATATTAACAAGAACTAATATCACCCAAGAGGGAGACTCTTCCCAAGTTGAACAAACTCAATTTTTATGTTATGATCTTCAAAACAAAACCGAGCAATCTTAGAAATTGTATGTCACACCTACCCCTGATAATCTTTCGATGCCTAAGGGGCTACTCGAAAAGATACCCGATTCCAAAACCATCCAAGAGGAGGTGCAAGAACTAGTTTCTACACCAGTTTTAAATACGAATGGACTTGTTGATGAACATCATGAACAACAGTCTCCAAATCCAGATAGCCTAAACCAGTCCAAGCCACCACCCATTCCTTGTAAACAACCACCTGTAGCACCTAAAAATAAGGAAATCCCAACTCCAAATTAGCTATGGATCCTTAAATTTGATAATTTTAAGTCCAAAACAAGGAGTGGAGCAAGAATTGAACTAACCAACCCGAAAGGGAAAACATAATTTTCATCTTACAGGTTATAGTTTGGTTTTCCAAATAATGTAGCAGAGTATGAAGCGCTCACTAGGCATCTGATGTTTGCACATCAAAAGAAGGTGACAACCCTCATGGTTATGGGAGATTCAAAAGTGATTGTCAAATAGGTCCGTAGTCAATACACCTGCCACAATAAGAGACTGGCCACGTATCGAAATCGGATATGGAATTTAATAGAAGACTTTGATGCTTTTGGTATCAAGTTGATCCCTAGGGAGATCAATCAGATTGTAGATGCTCTCACTGTTGTTGCAAGCACTTTGGAACCTATGCAGGATTCCAAGCTCAAGAGATTCTCAGTAGAGTTAGTCTCGATTTGAGCCATCCCTGATAACGTCCAAATTGTTTAAGTCTTTGATAATGACCAACATATACTTTCCTTTCTGGCAAGCTCAGATGTCTTTGAAGAACAAATAATTGATGAATCAGACAAAGATCAAGGAGATTGGGACCCAAAAATATGTGTTGCAAAAGGGATCATGAACCTTAAAACAAATAGGATTCCTAAGGGGATGGTAGAATTGGAGAGGATATTTGACTCAGATCCTCGTGATTGAGAGAAATTTCCCACACCCACTGATGGGGGGAAATATGAATCAGTTAACTTGGAGGATTTAGGCCTAGAAAAAATGTTTTTATTGGAAAAGATTGCCCGAAACATATCCGTAACAAAATCATAAAATCATTGAAGGCAGATATTGCAGCGATTGCTTGGGGCTACAAGGACTTGAAAACCTTCAACACCTCAGTAATAACTCACACTATTCTCTTGAAAAGCAATGCCCAGTCAATGCCCTAATTGAACCATTAATTCAGAAAGAGGTGCAGAAGCTTTTGTCAGCTAGAATAATATTTTCAGTAAGGCATTCCACTTGGGTTACCAATTTAGTCCCTGTACGAAAGAAGAGCAGGGAGATCAGGTTATGTGTTGACTTTTGGAACCTCAACAAAGCATCAGAGAAGGATAACTATCCACTACCTTCTCTTGATGAGGTACTAAATATTGTCAACGGTCCTCAAATTATGTCATTCCTTGATGGTTACTCAGGATATAACCAAGTACTGGTTAATTACGAGGACAAGATGAAAACTACCTTCACTACAAAGTGGGGGACATTTTCGTATTGAAGGATGTTGTTTGGCCTCATCAACGTTGGAGCTACCTTTCAACATGCAATGAGTGTGGCATTCAAAGACTTGATTGGTAAATGTATCATCATATATATGGATGATTTAACTACATTTTATAAAGATAGGGAAAACCATGCTGCAGATTTATCAAAAGTTCTTAAGAAATGTGTAAATTATGGTGTATCTTTAAATCCGAAGAAGTGTGTGTTTAGGGTTTCTGAAGGGAAATTGTTAGGTCATATAATATTAGAAAGGGGAATTTCAATTGACCCAAACAGAGTTGAATCCACTCTAAAATTGACTATGTCAGGCAACAAAAAGGAGATGAGGTCCTTTTTCGAGCATAAACTTTGTGCGAAAATTCATAACTGGATTTGCAGAGATTGTTAAGCCTCTCAATGAAATGATGAAGAAAGAGGCTAAGATTGAATGGAGCACTGAGGCTAAATCTTCCTTCTTGTAGATCAAATAATCTATATCAGAGGTACCGGTCCTAACCAACCCTGATTATCTAAAGCCTTTTTATATTTACTCTTTTGCGTTTGATCACTCTTGTGTTGTTGTCCTACCACAAAGAAAAGGCGAAGGAGATGAAAGACCCATTGCCTTTATGAGTTCCCCATTCAAGGACGTTGAAGTTAGATATCCGCCTTTGGAAAAGCAGGCTTTTGCACTAGTATGAGTGGTCAAGAAATTTCGTCACTATATTCTCCGCAACCAAATTACTGCAATAGTTCCAGACCCTATTGTGAAGTCCCTTCTTATTGAAAGCAAACTAAAGGAGAGACAAGGAAAATGGATGGCCATCGTGTAGGAATATGATCTTGAAATTCATCCAATGAAGCTAGTATGAGGACAAGGCTTGTCTAAAGCAATGACAAATGTTGATGCTAAGATTACTTGTGAACAATACATAGTGCAATCATTTACAGGTGATCCTTGGTACTCACATTTGATCTTTTTATTGTTGAATAAAAAATATCTAGATGGGATGAATGCCACTCAAAGGAGAGCACTGAGGCTGAAGAGCTCTCGTTACACGCTTAAAGAGGAGCTTTGTACCAAATAAACTTTGAAGGTGTTTATTTATGCTGCCTTGATCAACAACAAGCAAAGAATTCCATTACAAAATTTCATGGCAGACACGGTACTGGATATGGATCTATTGATTCCATGACACACCAAATCTTGAGATCAGGCTATTATTGGCCCCATGTGTTCCAAGATGCACACCAACACGTGAGGACATGTTAGACTACTACATCCAAGAACGCAATCTAGTGATGCCCCTACAACCGGTATATGAGGTAAAACCATTTGCCCAATGGGCATTAGATTTTGTAGGAGTAATTAACCCAAGTTCATTTGTAGGTCATAAGTTCATTTTGATGGCAACTGACTATTGCACATGCTGGATTGAAGCCCAGCCTTGTAAAATAACACCACTAAGGTGGTCATCAAATTTCTCAATGAATGCATTGTTACTAGGTTTGGAGTACCATTTGCCTTGGTATGTGACAATGGCCCCACTTTTTCTTTCATAGAATTTATTCAATGGGCATATGAACATAAGATAGTGTTGAAATATTCTTCTAATTATTACCCACAGGGGAATGGAGTAGCAAAGTCTACTAACAAAAGTCTGTTGGAAGTGATTAAGAAGTTGTTAGAGAGTAATCACAGGGATTGGCACACATAATTGAAATATGCCCTATGGGCAGATAGAACTCATATTAAATCCACCTTAGGGAACTCCCCATTTAAGTTGGTATATGGCCAAGACCCAACCTTTCCTATGCACTTACAAATATCGGTTCTTAGGTTCATGCAATAGTTTTACTCGAATGATGATAGGATAGAGGCCAGGCTTAATAACTTATTGAATTTGGAAGAACAAAGAGATACTGCTTTACAATGGTTTTCTAAGCATCAAGTTATGGTCAAATGTTGGTTTGAGAAGAGAGCAAAAATTAAAGCGTTTAGAAAATTAGACTTAGTACTACTGTGGGATAAAGCTAAGGAAAGAAAAGGCGATCACCAAAAAATTGATCAAATTTGGTTAGGTATGTATCAAATTGTTGAGATCCTTGGTGAGAATGTGTTTTGATTGAGTACTTTAATGAGAGAACCTGTTCCTTTGCCCGTCAATGGGAAATTTCTAAAACACTATTTTGGCTCATGAAGGGTTTGATGATCATTTTTGTTGTAAGTATGTAATTAGTTGCTTTTCTCTTTTGGTTTGTTTATTTGTTTGGGTTTTTGTTGTGTTCATTTTTGTTCTCTTTCTTTCTTTGTTTTGTTTATTTCTGGGGTTTTCATTTTTACCCAATTCAAGTGATGGGTGAAGTTATTTGAAGCATACTGAGGGTACTAGGAGAGAAGTTGGTTGAGTTGTTTTCATGTATGTTTGTTGAAATTTTTCGTTTAATTACTTGTGACTTGTGTTCTTTTTGTATAATGGTCTAATAGGTTAAACACAAATAGGTATATTGTAAGAGATCTCATCAACCATGGTTGAATCTGTCAAAAAATAGATAAGAAATTTTTTTCTACATAGAAGCTCATTTATCTCTAGGTGGCTGCATTTTTAGATTCAAGTGAAAAATCTGAATCTTGACATTGTCATGATGTCCATGGTAGTTCTCAACCTCAAATTTCAAGTTGTTATACTCGAGTATTAAGAAAAGCTAATAAAATAATTCCTTCAAGAAAAGCTTATAAAATGAGAAAGAAAAGAGAATCATTGAATGATGATAAAATCAATATGAGAAGGGTGGTTCAAGTATCTCTACTAGGGCTATGAATGCCTGACTGGCAGTAGAGCAATTCTTTTAGAGAACTAGAGGCATCTCCATCAGGGCTATAGATACCTGACTGGCAATGGAGTAATGCCCAAGATATCGTTGCACGATAGTTAATAGGATTCAACTCACGTAGCTTTAATCTTCAATACAGTCATTTAGGAATGGAGGGAGTTTTTACAAAAAATAGATGCACCATACATGCACACACTCAGATTAGAAGTAGTTAATGTTGATTTACATTTGAGGTTCCAGCTCAACCTTGTTTGCTATGACTAATCACACTTGAGTGTAAAATGTTCATGAACCAAAGGTTCTGGGTGACTGAATGCTTTAGTGTCTTGAAAATGGGTAAACCATTTTCCTAGTTGAGTCACCATTTGTTATGCCTTGCATAACCACCCCATCTTGAACTTGGTCAAAATGGGTCCCCCTTTTGTTTTCCTCTCCTTGGTGTTTTCGTTCGGGATTTAGGAGTTTTTCTTTCTCCTAAGTCTTGGTTTTTTTCTTTTGTTTTGGTGGAACCAAAACTGAATTTGAAATCAGAACTTTACATGATTTCCATGTCTAGATTTCATTTCGATCCCGCCTCCTTTTGTTTCCCTCCACCCCCGCCTTTGTTGTCATTTTATTTGTTTCGTTTGGGACAAGATTCACCTTGGTCCTGCTTCCATCATCATTTGTTGTTTCTTCATCGTCGGTTGTTGTTTTCTTTTGATGGGATCGGATCCAGAACAAATCTCAGACTCAGACTTTGCAAACTTCCAAGTTTGGTTCTTGTTCTGCCTCTGCCCCCACCTTTGTGTTTTGTTCGTTTTGTTTTGTTTTGGGCTCGATTCCTTTGATTCGGATCCTACGTTTTTGTCTTTTCTCGTTCCATTTTGTTTGTTGTGTTTTGTTTCTTTTTCTTTAGCAAAACCATAACCAAAACCAAAACTAAACCGAGAACTTTGAAAAAGTTCTCTGACTCGTTCCGATCCCGATCTCGATGCTGCCCCCACTTTTTTGTTTTTTGCTTCTCCACTTTACTTCTGTTACATGATAGTTTTGTGCTTGTTGCCAACTTGATTTCGTGCCTAGCCAACCTATTAATGGCATTAATTGCAGGCCCTCCACATGCACAAAATCAAATTCATAACCTTAATTAAGGTTAATTTTCCCATTATTATTGTTGCCTAAACTGTAATAGCGAACCAGAGTCGAGATAGAGAAGGAGAAGCACGATTTGGTAAAAAAAAGAAAGCATCTGCATGTAGATTGGGATCAAGTTTCATCCTGTTGGGTAGCGTTTGAGGTAGGTGGATTTTTTTTCTCCTGCTTCGTTTCACTTTTCTTTTTTTGGCCGCCTTGTGTTCTTCGCATGTTCACAAGTAATTTCTAATGAATATTTTCTTGTTTATGTGGTGTTGTTTTTGTTTTCCTTTCTTTTGTTTTCTTTCCTTTTTGTTTCTTATTTTATTTTGTGTCTTTTCTTGTTTGTTTTGCTTGTTGCGGTCATTTTTGTGTTTGGTGGTATCTGTACTGTCGTGCCCTAGTTTTTAGGGTTTCCTCTTTGACAGGTTTTGATGGATTTTAAAGGTCTCAAATATCTTGAAAGACTTGTTCCATTTCATTCACGTGTCGACTCAATGATTTCCATGTCGGGTTTGATGCCCTAAAATTCCAGAGTCGACCAGTTATGAAAACTAGGATTTTGCATGCTATTTCAATTTAAAATCATGCCCTAGCTAGTGGTCTTCCCTCGATCATATGAAGGATTGATTCACCTTGTTATTTTAAGCCTCCCTGTCTCATCATATGACCTTATTTTAAATTACTATGAGTGTTTGATCAAGATTGTGCTATGCTTAATGATAACGGGCGGAAGCAGAGCTGGGGAATGGATTTGACCCATAAATGTCCTTTTGAAAGTTCAAATCCGATTCTGAGCTCGCTCCCGAAGAGATTTTGACTTCGTTTCACATCCTTTACATTGGCGAAGCCAGAACTGGAATTGAGGTAGGATTTGGAACTTTGTAATGTTTCGGGTTTGATTTTCGTTTCGACCCCAGTCCCGGGTCCCTATTTTGATGACGATCCCAATCCCGATCCCACCATATTAGAGCCTTTCCAATACTAATTCCTTTCTTGGTTCCACCTTCAAAAACCTTCAAATTTTATTAAGTGCAAAAGGCTACCTAGAGAAGGTCAGGGTAACATGAAGGGTAAGTCCTCTTATACTGATTTTCATATTTTCTATTGATCTAATCTAGGGTTGTCCTGTAGGAATAAGCAATGTCAGGAGCATCCACAAAAGTCTCAAATGGAGGGCCAAGCTGCAAAGCGTTCAAGGCAGGTGAAGCCAAAGAAGATAAATGTGGAACAACTACCTTATACATTGAGATACAAACATTAGAATGCCACTCCCACAACTAGCAAGCTTGATTTAGGATGGTTAAATATAATAGATACCAACTTGGGATCCTTCAATTGTGAGGAGTTGACTCTAGAGACCTTTGCAGAAGAAGTGACTGGAAGGAAAAAAAGAATAGTCCAATCTGGGCTAGCACATGTCACTCTTTTTCCTCTATCATTTCAATGGCCGAAGCTCATCTTGATTGTAGCAGAGGCTTATAATTCAGTATTAAGGCAGTGCATGGACCAACAAGGGAATGTCATAATTGATCTATCCCCACAAATTATGAGGTTCATGTTTAATATACCTACTCCAAGGAACCCCAGACAAGTGATTGAAGCAAAAACATTATAAGTGATTGAATTTGCAAACATCAGAGCTACACCACAAAAGGGTCAACAATGCATTCATCTATGTCATCATCAACCGATTGACAGGGGATGCTGGATTCAGGTCGAGTAGAGATGCCATGGCCTTCATAACTCAATGGGGACATTGGTATATCCAATATCCTAAGTTCTCATACTTCAAGTTGGTTGGATTTGATGGCCATCCTCACTTACTCCCAAGGTGTTGCAGTGACAGGATTGTCCTCATGGAATTCATATATCAAGCCTTAGGAGTCAATGCTAGATTTTCCATCAAACATAAGCCAAGGTGCCACAAGTTCCCCACAATGTTGTTGCAAAGGAAATATGTGAAGAGTTGAGCTATTTGAACTTGGGATTGTATACATCCTGAAACCATTTTGATCTAGAGCAAAAAATGGATGCTTTGAATTCCATAGTTTTTGACGAACATTATAATTTGTTAGAGGAATTTTGGATTGACTTACAGGATGATTATGATGTTAGAAGGAGGATTTATGAAATACTAACTATCCCTAAAATGATTGAGTATGGGGTAAAGGAAGACATCCCTGACAAACTATTAGATGATGGTGTAACTTTGGATCTAGGATATGAAGTAGAAAGAATTGGTACCAAAGACCTGCCCCCCATCAATTGGGATGAAGATGATTTCATTGATATTAAGCAGATTTCCAAGGCAGTAATGGATAGGAGTATCCAATGGGTGGTTATGATAATTAAGGAGCCACAAGCTCAAGTTTAAAAGAAAAGGAAGGTAGGGGCAACTAAAGGTTATAAGAGGACCAAGAGAAGAGCAACCCCTAAAGAGAAATTAGAATATATTCCTCCTATCTCTGGAGGAGATATTGTTTTAGAAATACCTGCTCAGGAAGTCCATGAATCACAAGGCACAAAGACCACAATAGCTAGAGAAGGATCCTCTTCTCAACCTTCCTTCACTTAAGAACCTACAAGGAAATAACTGCAAGTAGTCTTCATGAGAAAGCAAAAACTCTGAAAGGAAAGGAGCATGAAGTTGAAATTCATGACATAGACACTGATTCATAAGATACATATTTTGAGGATGAGGTTGATAAAGTTATGTATGCTAAAAATGTTGAAGAAGAACATGTGTTAACTCTGGAAGATCAATGGAAGTTGTTTGAAGATGCAAAGAGAGAGGCTGATGATAAAGCCAAAGCAGATGCACTTACCAAACAAAAAGAATTAGAAGATTTAGCAAAGGCTGAAGAATTGGCAAGGCAACAAAAGGAGAAAGAGGATCTTCTACTGCAACAAAGGGAAACAGAGCAAAAAGCTAAGAAAGAGAGAGATAAGTTAACTTTGTTACAAAATATCCATGAGATAGAAGAAGAGAAGGATGAGTAAAGAAGAGAAAAATAAGCCCTTGAATCCAAGTTTAAATTAGTAGAGGAGGCTTAGAGGAAGAAAGAAGAAGAAGAATTGGAGTTAAAAAGAATAGAAGAAGAGGAGCAAGCTAAAATTGATCAAGAGGCAGCCAAGGCATGGGAAAGGGTGGAAGAATTAGAGAAACAAAGAGATCAAATATTGAAGGAGAAGAGATTGGAAGAAGAACATTTGGCCAAGATAGAACAAGAAAGAGATGCTAAGGCACAAGTTGAAGCTAAAAAGTTGGCCAAGGAAAAGGTAGAGAAGGAGAAAAAACAAGAGGTTTATTATCAACCCAAGGAAACACATTGGATATCACTCTCTCCTACCACATCTTCTTGTACTCAGGTAATAAATCCCCCTACTACGCCGACATGGCTAAAGCCCCTTAATTAGGACGATGTGCGAAAGGAAATTGAGAAGGAGAGGCCAAAGAAAAGGGCTAGATTTCTCCATTCCACTAGATTAACGGATGTTGGGGATATTGTTGTTGAATGTGCCATTCCAATGGTTGACAAGGATAAACAAGATATGCAATCGAGTGATTACCAATTGGGTATTGTAAATCTAGGAAGGCCTACAATAAATGAACAAATGGACCTAATTGATATTGTAGCATCATCCACGAAATCAAGAATGGTCAAGGACAAAAAAAATAAAGATAAGCTTAAGTCACAAGTGGATCAATTACATAAGTTTTTGAAATACTTGTATTCTCCTATCTCTTCACAATTTTATGCTCTTGAGACACCCATTTTTTTGAGCAAGAAAGATGCAGATAAACTGGTTGAAATGAGGAATAAAGTGGGAATGATGGACAGATGGATTGCTAGACTAAAACAAGAACTAGAGGATTTGCTTGTGGAAAGTTGCAAAGCTCATGAAGGAGCATTAGAGTTGATTAGTGACATGGTCACACATGGTGAAACTCTTGGGAAACAAGAAGAAGAATATTTAGAGCATGCAAGGAAGCTGGAAGACATCAATAAGTTGCCTAAGCAAACTTTGTTAGAACAATCCATCCTTGAGGAAGACAATGCAAATTTTGTTGAAAATACTATTAGCATCATCAAGTTATGATCTTCATTCATCTATGGGAACAAAACTGAGGTGCAACAGGTTGGAAAGGATCCTAATGAATAGGTTTAAGAATTGGGAGCAAGTATTGCCATACTTGTTAATGAAGACATCCCTATGGAAGATGGCCTCCTTGATAAACTCAAGGAAATATGGAGTGGTAGATTTGAAGAGATGGTGCAAAAAGGGGATGATGGAGATGACCTCTTGATGGATAGGCTTATGGATGTTGAGGAATAGATAAAGGTTGCAAGAAGGGATCTCATTAAACTGGGAGATATGAAAGGGTTTGCCTCTACTGAACTAAAGAGAATAAAATTTGAAGATAGTTGGGTAGATGTGTCAGATACATATATTCTTCAACAAGTGATCAAAAGTTATGATGAGTACATGTTGGAGTAGAAAATGCAAGATTAAGGTAGTAATAGACTTGTCCCTTTGTCAGATCAACATCAAGAAGGCACGGTTTGCTGGATATGTCTATTTCCTATTTTGCAAGGAGGTGACATAAATTTAACTGAAGATCTCAGCAGTTCCACCTTCCTCCTTTTGAATGCAAGTTTTAACCAAGAATACTCAATAAATAACTGAAGATCACAATGGACAATCATCCTACATTGCCCCAGTTGCCCCATGATTTGTGGATCTAGATTTTGACGAGTGGAATTAGTGCTAAAGCAAGTGTATATATAGAATTTCTCTCCACTTTTTAAAGGTCAGCTCATTGAAGCAAGATTAGCCACCTAAAGGAGATCTAAGATAGTTTACAATTTTTCAGAAGCTTTTTATAGTTTATGCAAAGATACTTGGACACATTTTCTTTACAAGTTTTCAATATAATTATGTTATTTTCCAGAATTAGTTTTAATGGTAATGTTGATGAACCGTATGCCAGTGAATGTTGTGCATAAGTGTTTCTTATTTAATTAGAATCAATAGAAGACTTCAAATTTAAGACTATTTCATTGAATTATCTGTAAATGCAAGTTCTTCATATTTTTTGATCTTTGAATTTTAGTAATGAGTTAGTAATATGTTTTGGTTTGATTTTAAATATGATGATGATGAATGATAGTACACCTTGAATTAGCACTATGAATGCATGCAGTGGTACATAGTGTTATGTGGATTGTATCGTTCTGTAGTTTTAGTTATTTATAAGGAAAACTCATTATGAAATTTGTATGTTTGAATTGAAATGAATTTACATTTATGACTTTTTATTCTAAGCTCTGTTATATATTTTTCTATTTATTTACAACCCCCCAAATGTTAGAATAAGTTATATTATGTAGTTTGTATCCTTTACCAACAGGCCCCTTGAACATTACGGTTGCATGGACTACTGAACAAAACAACACAGTTGAGAACCAACTATAGAGACCTTGAAAGATAGGTGGTTTAAGATTAGTTATCTTTTTCAGGAGAAATAGAGTAGAAATACTATGTTTAATATTGTTGTGTTATTTTGACCATCAACACTACCTTTAACCCTTTACCCTCTACCCTTAACCTTAAACCCTCTACCCTAGCTTGCTAATTTGGTGAAATTGGCAATGTAGTGGCCTGTTTGAAAAAATGGATCAAATAAATGGGGTCTCTTGATGATGTAAATCATTGGGAGACCCCATTTCTCATACCTATTTTTGCAAAAAATCCATGTTAGATTGTCAATTTCACCGAATTGGCAAGCTAGTGGTCCCTCTACCCTCTAATCTCAATCCTCTACTAGCTATCTCTCTCCGAATCACTCCCTCTATCTCTCACAAGTCTCTACCCCCCACTCCCTCTCCCTCTCCCTCCTCCTCTCCCTCTCTTAGGTCTCTCTTTCTAACTCACTCCCTCTATCTCTCTCTCCTCTACCCTTAACCCTAAACCTTTAACCCTTAACCCTTAAACCCTAAACCCTTAAACCTAAAACCCTTAAACCCTCTGCTCTCAACCCTCTACCCTCTATTTCTATCAATTCTCTCCCTCTCTTAAGTCTCTCTTTCACTCACTCAATCTTATCTCTCTCCCCTCTACCCTTAACTGTCTACCGTCTACCCTTAAACCCTCTACCCTCTATCTCTCTCCCACTCCCTCCCTCTCTCTCTTTCTCTCAAGTCTCTCCCTTCTACCCCCTCTCCCTCTCTCAAGTCTCTCTATCTCTCTCACTCACTCACTCCTTCTATCTCTCTTACCTCTACCCTTAACCCTCTACCCTCTACCCTTCACCCTTAAACCCTCTACCCTAGCTTTCCAATTCGATGAAATTGGGAATGTAGTGGCCTATTTGAAAAAATGGGTCCAAGAAATGGGGTCTCTCAATAATTTACATCATCGGGAGACCCCATTTCTTGGACCCATTTTTTCAAATAGGCAAGTTAGGTTGGTAATTTCATCGAACTGCCAAGCTAGTGGGTCCACTAGCTTGCCAATTTGGTGAAATTGGCAATGTAGTGGCCTTTTTGAAAAAATGGGTCCAAGAAATGCTGTCTTCTGGTGATTGGGTGCAAGAAATGGGGTCTCCCGATGATTGGGTCCAAGAAATGGAGATCCCATTTCTTGGACCCATTTTTTCAAACATGCCACTACATTGCCAATTTTATCAAATTAGTAAGCTAGTGGGCCGACTAGCTTGCCAATTCGATGAAATTGGCAACCTAACTTGTCTTGTTTGAAAAAATGGGTCTAAGGAATGGGGTCTCCCTATGATTTACATCACCAAGATTGCCAATTTGGTGAAATTGGCAACCTAAATTGCTTGTTTGAAAAAATGGGTCCAAGAAATGGGGTCTTGGGAGACCCCATTTCTTGGACCCATTTTTTCAAACAAGCAAGTTAGGTTGCCAATTTCACTGAATTGTCCAGCTAGTGGGCCCATTGGCTTATCAATTCAATGAAATTGGTAATGTAGTCTGTTTTGAAAAAATGGGTCCAAGAAATGGGGTCAATCACTAGGAGACCCCATTTCATGGACCCATTTTTTCAAATAGGGGAAGTTACCACTACATTGCCAATTTCACCGAATTGGAAATGTAAATGGGTCCAAGAAATGGGATTTCCCAGTGATGTAAATCATTGGGAGACCCCGTTTCTTGGAACCATTTTTTCAAACAGGGCAAGTTAGGTTGTCAATTTCACCAAATTGGCAAGTTAGTGGGCCCACTGGCTTGCCAATTCGGTGAAATTGGCAACCCAACTTGCCTATTTGAAAAAATGGGTACTAGAAATGAGGTCTCCCGATGATTTACATCATTGGAAGACCCCATTTCTTACATCATCGGGAGATCCCATTTCTTGGACCCATTTTTTCAAATAGGCAAGTTAGGTTGTCAATTTCACTGAATTGCGAAGCTACTGGGCCCATTGGCTTTCAAATAGGTACAATAAATGAGGTCTCCCGATGATTTACATCACTGAGAGACCCCATTTCTTGGACCCATTTTTTCAAACATGCAAGTTAGGTTGCCAATTTCATCGAATTCCCAAGCTAGTGGGCCACTAGCTTGCCAATTCGATGAAATTGGCAATGTAGTGGCTTGTTTGAAAAAAATGGGTCAAAGAAATGGGGTCTCCCGATGATGTAAATCATTGGAAGACCCCAGTTTTTTAAATAGGCTAGTTAGGTTGTCAATTTCACCAAATTGCCAAGCTAGTGGGCCCATTGGCTTGCCAATTCCGTGAATTTAGTAATGTAGTGGCCTGTTTTGAAAAAATGGGGTCTCCCGATGATGTAAATCACCGAGAGACCCCATTTCTTGGACCCATTTTTTTAAATAAGGCAAGTTAGGTTGCCAATTTCACCAAATTGGCAAGCTAGTGGGCCCACTGGCTTGCCAATTCGGTGAAATTAGTAATGTAGTGGCCTGCTTGAAAAAATAGGTCCAAGAAATGGGGTCTCCCGGCGATGTAAAAAATGGGTCCAAGAAATGGAGTATCCCAGTGATGTAAATCATCGAGATACCCCATTTTTTGGACCCATTTTTTCAATCAGACAAGTTAGGTTGCCAATTTCACCAAATTGGCAAGCTAGAGGGCCCACTAGCTTGCCAATTCGGTGAAATTGGCAATATAGTTTCCAATTTCACCCTCTCTTAGGCCTCTCTCTCTCTGTCCTAAACCCTAATCCCTATACCCTATAAACTTAATCTTAAACCTTCAACCCAATACTCTCAACCCTAAACCTAATATCCTAAACCCTAATCCCTATACCCTATAAACTCAACCTTATACCTTCAACCCTATACCTTAAACCATAAACCCTACACCCTCAATTCTCATCCCTATACCCTATACCCTAAACTCTAAACATTATCCCTGAACCCTTAACCCTATAATTAAACACTAAATCATACATTAAACCTTGTACCCTAAACCTTGAACCTTAAACCCTAAATCCTCAACCTTTAAACCTATACCCAATATCCTAAACCCTAATCCCTATACCCTATGCCCTATACACTTAACCCTACACCCCCAACCTTGAACACTATACTTCAATCCTACACCTTCAACCCTCATACCTATACCCTATACCCCTTAACCTTATAACCTAAGCCTTGAACATCATCCCCCAACCCTATACTTAAACCCTAAACCCTACATTCAACCTTGTACACTAAACCCTAAACCCTAAACCTCAATCTTAAACCCAATACCCTCAACCCTATACCCATTATTCTAAACCCTAATACCTATACACTTAGCCCTATAACCTCAACCTTGAAAACTATCCCTCAACCCTCAACCTTATACCTTAAACCCTAAACCCTACACCCTCAAGCCTCATCTCTATACCCTACACCCTCAACCTTATACCCTAAACCCTAAACATTATCCCTCAACCCTATACTTAAACAAAAAACCCTACACTCTCAAGCCTTAACCCTATACCTTATACCCTTAACCCTAAACCCTAAACCCTATACACTTAACCTCATATCCTCAACCCTGAACATTATACCTCAACCCTCAACTCTCAAACTTATACATAAATCCTAAACCCTAAACCATCAACCCTAAACCTAATATCATCAACCCAATACCCTCAACTATATACCCAATATCCTAAACCATAATCCACATACCCTATACACTTAACCTTATACCCTCAACCCTAAACACTATCCCTCATCCCTCAACCCTATACCTTAATACCTAAACCCTAAACCCTCATCCCTCATCCCTATACCCTATACCCTCAACATTATACCTAATATCCTAAACCCTAAACCCTATTCCCTATACACTTAACCCTATAACCTCAACCCTATACCTTAAACACTAAACCTTACACCCTCAACCCTCATAGGGGGAGAGAGAGAGAGGTTGGGAGGGAAAGAGGAGATAAAGATAAGTAGAGAGGGAAGGAGAGCTAGAGAGACATGAGAGATAAAGATTAGATAAGGAAGGATAGACAGAGGGAGAGGTATGGAGGGAGAGAGAGGGAGGTGAGAGAGAGGTGAGATAGAGAGCAATAAAGAGAGTGTGGTATAGAGTGATAAAGGGATATGCGGGTAGAGAGGGATAGGTGAGATAGAGAGAAGTAAAGAGAGATAAAGATAGAGGGAAGGAGGGATGGTGGGTGAGAGCGGGGAGGAAGGAGAGGTAAAGAGGGATATGTGAGATAAAGATAAGTAGAGAGAGAATGGTGACATATAGATAAGGAGAGAGTTATGAAGAGGGAAAGAGAGAATGGTGAGATAGAGAGGAGAGAGTGAGAGAAAGAGGGTGAGGGAGGAGTGAGAGAGTGAGAGAGAGAGAGGTAGAGGGAGGGAGAGGAGAGATAGAGAGTAGATAGGGGAAAAGGTAGGGAGGGAGACATATAGTGAGAGAGAGAGATGGCTAGGGGAGATAAAAATAATTAGAGAAAGGAAAGGTAAAAAGAAGTAGAGAGAGAATAAGGGAGGGAGAGAAGCGAGATAGAGAGGTGTAGAGAGAGTGGTAGGGAGTGATGGATGGAGAGGTAGGTAGAGAAGGATTAGGGAGATAGAGTGTGTGTGTGAGAATATGTGAGCTAACTAAAAAAATAGACCAACACACCAATGAAACATTAAATAAAAGGAAAATAATTAAAAAGATAAAACAAACTCTAAATAACAACTCCTTCAAAAGTGTTCCATTGTCCTCTATCTCCAAGGATCTGTTGTAGTTTGTTGGCTCTCAGTTGGTGTATGCAACAACTTTGGAAGAATGAAAACTTAGAGAATGAGTTCATGCAACATGCATGTATATTGCTAAATGATTTAAAATATGATATGAAACTAAAATGTTATGAACATTGAGATGCTATGCTAAAATGCTGATTCGAATGCAATTATAGTAATCACGCTAAATTCACAAAATCTGGGATGAAATCTACTTACCAAAGGGCTGTATTTATAGATTTTTGGAGGCAAGAATCTAGTTGGCAAAGATCAAGGGTCAAATTTGAACCTATCAAGATGAACGGTGAGAGATTCTAGAGGTTGAGAGAAAGATGGAAGGTTGAGAGAATAATGGAGGAATGTTTTCAACCCACAAAACCATCCTCATTCAAAAATGGAAACAATCGTGCCATTTGTTATTTCATTTATGAAATTTGGTTGAAAGTTGAGGATAAATTCCTAATTAAATAAATAAATATATTTAATTACATGTGACAATGAATTTAGAAGCTTCCATAATTAAATAATTAATATTTTATTACGTGTGAGAGATGAAAAAGGAATGTAATTAAATATTTAAATATTTAATTAAATGTTAGGTGAGAAAAAGGTGTTAAATCAAATATTTATAATATTTAATTTAAATGTGGAATGAAGAATAAGTTTGGAGGAATATTCCCTTATTTGAATTTAAACATTCAAACTTTAGAATAATATGATAATTAATATAAATAAATTATGACATTCATTTAATTTAATGAAGAAGAAGATGCTAATAATTAAATAAACTTATTTATTTAATTAAGCTAGAAGAATTTAGAAAGGTGAACAATATAAATAAATAATTAAATTTATTTATATGTAGATGAATTTAGAATATTAATTAAATAGTTCATATTTAATTAATTAACATGTTTTGCAATGACCATTTTTAGATGTATACATTTTGCCCCTCTTTGAAGTGATGTGTTTTACGCATTGCTTCAAAGAAAAATTCCGATTTTGAAAATTTGCCCGACTTTGAAAAATTAACTGATGATGCTATATGCCCCCTCGAGAGATAAATCGCATTGATGGATGATATTGACGATGATTCGAATATTTGAAATGATTTTTAAAGAGATTTGCTGATTTTTCTCCCGAAATAGTGCTCTGTAGGGTAAAAATAAAAATAACCGTACCTTATTTACCCCCTTAAAAGGTGGAAAAAGTAAAATGTCATTATCATTTGAACAGTAACCTTTTGTGATTTTTGGAGCTTTGAGAGTGAATTTTGAGATGCCGATCCACCATGAGCGCCATTGATTCGAGTGAGCCCACCGTCATCAGAGACCAGCAACATATGGTCCTCCAGTAAGATTGCATGATCCTCCTTTGTGACTTTTTTTGAATTTTTGCACGAATTTTTCACTTTTTTCACTTTTTCACTTTTTCAAAATTTATTTTTTAGCGCATAGGATTTTGATCGCACGCAAGTCGTAGATTAGCTCATAGATTAGCGCATGCAAGTTAGAGCATTGATGTAACAGACTAGCACATAGATGAACAATTTAGCGCATAGGCTAAAATAATGCATATGATAGATAGATTAGCGCATAGATGGAGACCATGCGCATCTGATGCTAGATTAGTGCATACGCTAGAATAACACATAGGTGAGATAATGTAGCACATACACCTAATAGAATAGCGCATTGACAGTTTAGCACTTTGGTTTTCTATTTTAGCGCTTCCATGAATAAAGTAGGGCATTGACTTCTTTAGCGTATTGAAAGACTATTTTAGCGCATCCATGAATTTTTATCGAATTTGAAAATTTGAGATTGATTTGATGTTGCTTGATGATTGTTGCTGTATTAGACAACTGATTTGATGATTTTGAATAACACCAAAGATAGATTAACTTGATTTCGATGATGATTTAATAAATTTGCTTTCATGATTGAAAAACAAATAGTAGAGTTTGATAAATTTGCCTTCCTGCTTGAATAACAAATAGTAAGATGATGATTCTGATAATGTTGATATGATTCACTTGCTTGATTTCCTGATATTACTTGCTGATGATTTGATTAATTGATGTTTATAGGAGGATTTTAAAATCCTCCAGATCAAAGAGAGATTCCCTCGCACATGGGAGATGATTCCCAGATTGACCCAGCCAAAGATTGGGGTCATTGCTAGATGTGGGTTGGGTTCCCTCCTTAGGATCCCTCAGTATAGGGTCAACAAGGCACTATTGACTGCATTAGTCGGGAGATAGCATAGTGAGTATAATACTTTTCACTTGCCAACTGTAGAGATCACTGTTACACCCAAGGATGTGTATAGGATTTTAGGCATCCTAGTGGTTGGTGCACTTGTGATTTATGATCACAAGGAGATTGGAGGTACCGATGCCTTGTGAAAAGTCTTCTAGGATCTGCATGCTAACAGTTATGAGATTGCACAGAGAGATATGGTAGAGGGTTATGCCCCACTTCCATCAGTTTTGGCAGGTTTCATTGGTGGCTTCCTTTGTCTTGATCACAGGTCAAAGGGACTATCAGTAAGTTGGGGTCAGATATTGGAGGACATGATCCTTCATCAAATGAGATATGCAAGGAGATCCTGCATGCTTTCCCATCTATACCACGATCTTCATCAGGTGGTATATATAGATGGGAAGAGTATATCTTCCAGAGTTACACTGCTATAGATTTGGGCATGGGAGCACATCGCCATTAATCACCCTATTGTATGAAGAGATCATCCACTCAACCATCCATATGTGTATGCATATACATGTCCCCTTGTCCAACCTATGCTGGGCAAGTTAGAGTAGTGGCAGAGTATGCTAGATGACATGGATACAGTCATCTGGAGACCATATGTTGACTATGAGGCATGGGATGAGGATGACATAGAGTTACCCTATTGTGGCATATCGAGATACTTGATTGGTTGTACCCCCTTTATCATTGAGAAATTTTTGGTTATGCGGGTACTCAGACAGTATGGGCGAGTTCAAATGATGCCACAGGGTGTGGATCACTATCCCAAATGTTAGGAGGATGTTGCAAAGTGGGGTCCCTTTATCAAATTTGAGGCAGCCAAAGCAGAGTATACTGAGATACAACTAGATTTTTGGGCCATCCATCTAGAGGTGATAGATGCACATATGATTGATGATTATGCTGCATATTTTTATACTCATCCATTTCCCAGATTGACCAGCCTAGATGAGTCTGCCCCATTATTAAGTGGACCAGTTTTACGCAGGGCATGGCAGAAGCCACAGGCATAAGCACAGGCGAGGGCATAGGTAAAGCAGCCACATGGAGGAGAGGAGGATATAGGTGGAGTGTCTATGGATCTTGATGACAAATATGATGATGATGATGATGACAATGACGGAGCTGGTGGAGGTGACAGGCAGAGATATTTCTTTGATGTACCCTTCAAAACTAGGCCTCATATAGCCAAAGTGGTGGAGTAGTCGAGTACTTCAGCACCACACATTACTATCAAGGCTCCATCACAAGTAAAGATTGACACACTTCAAGCACAGGTCCAAGCTCTTCAGATCCAGCTAGCATAGGCACATACCACCATCAATGAGCTACATATACAGATAGCACAACCACCACCTTTTGACCCACATATAGCCCAACTTATTATAGAGCGGGATAGTTTCAGAGAGCGGTGTGTATAGGCAGAGGGGGTAGCAGAGAGACTCCTGAGATCAGTTGAGAGTACCTCTATTAGAGAGGTTGTTGTAGAGGGACTAAAGACTGCCCGCCAGGCGAAGTATTACAGGATGAGATATTTTGATGCAGTACCCATTCAACAAAGGATATCCTATACATAGTCAGGCACCCGATCACACTCCCACTCACGCAGTCATACTAGGAGTTTCACCAGGAGTGTGCCACAACCTATCAGACGAGAGATAGGTGCTTCAGGTAGTAGAGATCCGCAAAGACATACCACCTCTGGAGGTAGCAACAGTCATGATCCCCATCCAGATACCTCTCAGTGATGATTATGTATACACCCCTTTTATTGTACTTATATATCTTGTTCAGACATTTGATATCCTTGTACCCATGGACATTTATTTTTGATGAGATTTATGATATGCACGTGTCCTTGATGATTTTATGATGAATGGTTATGTATGCATTTTTATTTCTATAGGTTATGTTGTTTATGATTATGATGATATGTTAATGGATGCATATGATATGAATTATGATGATGATTTATGGGTGGATGATCCTGCAAATGAAATGATTTTCTAGAGTTTAATATGATGATGCAATGTGAATGATTTGATGGTTCTATATGATGTATGGAGTATGTATGTAATGAATGCAATGAATGCACTTTTCTTTTTCTCAATGTATGATTATGCAAATGATGTTTGATGTAAATTGATTTTGAAGATGATACATGAAATGATATGAAAATGAGGTAAATGATAATGATATGGAATAATAAATTATGATGAAAATGATATGATATGAAAATGATGTATATGTAAATACTAATATATAAATGATATGATGCAAATGTGATATGAATAATGATTATGATAATGAAAATAAATGGTAACTAACAATAATAATGTGGATACTGATAATGAAAAATGATATGATAGTTAATAAATGAAAATGTACAATGTAATTGATGTGAAAAATGATCATGATAACCTAAATGATATATAAAAATGTGAATGATATGATGAAATATGAAAATGATAATGAAATGAGATATAATAAATGTCCAAGTGTACTCAATCGATGTCTTAAAAAGAGATATGTATTATTTCCAACCTCCAAAAAACTTTCATACAACCATAAAAACAAAAATGAATGCAATCTAAATGAATCATGCAATCCTAAAATGCATAAATGAACCATTTCATTGTTGTCATTCTGTAAACCAATTCTGCACTTAATTTTCATCATTGAGCCTTTTGATATTTTGAAAGTTTAGTACAAGCATCAATAGGGATGTTAGCATCGGTGATGAACTTAGTACAAATTTCATGATTTTTGATATAGCAAGTTAATACAAGCATCGAGGTATAATTGAACCAAGATGACCTAAGTATTGTTTGCATAAAGAGACAAAAGTTAACCAATTTCTTATGCAAATCACGAAATGTCACTATGTTTCTTTGACAAACTTGCACAATACTAGTGATTAGCTTACAAACAACAATCAAAGAAAAATCATATTCCTTCCTTGTGATTCTAGTTTAGTACATCATTGAACCACTCCATAGATATGATGTCATCAAATGTCAAAACAAAAATTCAACTTATGATTTAAGTTTTTCATTTATTTTAACTCAAATTAAGATCATCCATTTTGTTCAGTCTCTTGTCTGACAGCTGTTCTGACCCAGTCTAATTGGACATTTTGTTTGTTGTTTTGATATTCCGATACTTGATACATGTTGTCATTTTGTCTGCCAAAAATATTCAAGAGCTGACTACCCCCAATGACCTTGCACTTTAACTCTGAATAAGACACAACCTAATGCTAAGGATAACACTAATCATCAAGCCATGATGAAATCCTTGTCATTCCAAGGAAATGTTGGGTGCATGATGTAGATATGATGGCTAGGCATGCCTGTGATGCCGATGAAAAATAGATATGAATAATTTAGAATGTATCTTAATAGATGAAAGAGCCAACTAAATCACAAACAGTTCCTGTTTGCCAGGATTTCACCATTTGTTTTTATTGCACTTTTTTTGATATTTTTCCAAGACTTTTTATACTGTTTTTGATATTTTCAAGCATAAAACTTCTTCAGGTGGATGCTGTTGGTCGGATCTTCAAGCAGGTCCCCTTTTGGCATTGATAACTGATATGCCCCTGATCCATATGATGCAATGATGATGAATGGACCTAACCAATTGGGCTCAAACTTACCTTTCTTTTCCCGATCTTGCTGATTACGAGGGTTTTCTTTGAGAACTAAGTCACCCACTTGAAAAGCTAGTGGTTTGACTCTGTGATTGTAACTGTGAGCCATAATTTGTTGATACCCCTTTAAATGATTAACTGCACTTTGTCGTCACTCGTCAAGCAATTCCAACTCTTGTAATTTTGATACTCTATAATCCTCATCATTTATGAGCCCCTTCAGTGATACCCGAAGTGAGGGAATCTCAACTTCTAATGGAAAAATGGATTTTGCTCCATAAACCAAAGTATATGGGGTAGCACCTGTTGGCGTACGAATGCTAGTTCTGTATGCCCACAAAGCTGGATTTAATTGCACATGCCAATCACGACCGGCATCATTCACTGTTTTCTTCAGAATCTTTAAAATTGTTTTGTTTGAAGCCTCTGCTTGGCCATTTCCTTGTGGATAATAAGGTGTAGAGAACCTGTGTTGGATGTGAAATCTTTCACAGAGTTCATCAACATCTTGATTTTTAAAAGGTCTTCCATTATCTGTGATAATAGAGTTGGGAATGCCATACCGACATATGATATAGTTCAAAATGAAGGATGAAATTTGTTTGCCGGTAACAGTTGTTAAAGGAACAACCTCAATCCACTTAGTAAAGTACTCAGTGGTCGTGATAATGAATTTGTGTTCATTTGATGATGATGGGTGTATCTTTCCAACTAGATCCAATGCCCACCAAGCGAAAGGCCATGTTGTAGTAAAGGGTTGTAATTCCTGAGTAGGAGCGTGAATGAGATTCCCATGAATCTAACATTTTGAACATTTATTCATAAAGATAAATGATTCCTTTGCCATGGTCGGCCAATAGTAACCCATCCTAACAAGCTTATTTGCCAAGGTTAGTCCACTTGAATGAGTCCCACAAATACCACCATGAACCTCTTGTAAGGCTTTTTCCGATTCATTGCGTTCGAGACATCGAAAGAGGGTACCATCAAGACCACGTCAATACAAGATGTTAGCAATTAGGGTGTAACAAGAATATTGACACATGAAATTCCTTTTCTGATTCCTAGACAAATCTAGGGGCAAAATGGTATCTTTTCGATAAGCATAGATTTGGCCATACAAGGGAGAATCAGAACCAGTTAGGTGACAAATTATTTGAGTTTATAGATTATCATAGGCGGGATGAAATAATTGTTCCACCAGGAAATCATACTGTGCTTGGTTCTCTGACAATTGGAGTAGTGATGCAATTGTAGCCATGGCATCCACAACCTTATTGTTAGTACATGGAATTTGTGTGAACTTGATATCAAAAAAGTATTTCTTGAAATCGTCCACCATATTTTTGTAAGGAATTAACTTGTCGTATTTAGTTTTATATTCATCATTTATCTAATTTATGACAAGTTGTGTATCACCAAAAACTTGCAGTTCTGTGATTCTCCAATCTAATGCAATTCTCATTCCAATCAACAATGCTTCATACTCAGCTATGTTATTTGTGCAAGGAAACATTAGCCGATAAGATTTTGGAATTGTATGCCCTTGAGGTGTGATGAAAAGAAACCCTGCCCCTGAGCCATATTGAGTGTAGGAGCCATCAAAATAAAGTCCCCATGATTGTTTAGTGGTTGTTGTGAAAACATTAGCGTCAGGAAAATCAATGTGTATTAGATGTTTTGCTTGTATTAGTGCCTCTACCAATTGATCCGCTATAACCTGTCCTTTGATGGTCCTCCAATCCACATAATGAATGTCAAACTCACTTAGGATCATGACCCATTTAGCCAATCTACCAGTTAGGGTTGCCTTACTTAGAATATAATTTAAATGATCAATCTTAGCCGCAAATTTTATTGTATGAGCTAGCATATAGTGTCGTAACTTTTGAGAAGTAAACACTACTGCCAAACAATATTTTTCAATGAAAGTGTAATTTATCTCATGACTTGTCAATGTTCAGCTAATGTAATATATTGCTCGTTCCTTTTTTGTTTTGTCTTCCTGTGCCAATAATGCTCCCAAGGACACTTTTGTGGCAGAAATATACAATATAAGTGGTTCACCTTGCACTGGCAGAATCAACACTAGTGGAATCATTAGATAATTCTTTATCTGATCAAATGCTTCTTCACACCTGTCTTCCCATTTAAATGGAACATTCTTATGTAAGAGATGAGTGAACGGTAAACTCTTATCTGCTAGTTGTGCAATGAATCTCTTGATGGATTGCAAACGTCCTTGTAATGAGCGTAGTTGACTAATGTTCCTTGGTGGTGGCATATTGAGGATTGCTTGTATCTTAGTTGGATCCATCTCAATTCCCTTTTTTGGCACAATATAACCTAGCAGCTTTGCAGATTTCACCCCAAAGACGCATTTCTTGGATTAAGTCTAACTTTAAATTTTTTCCTTATGACAAATTTTTTAGATAAGATAGCCAAATGTCCTTCCCTTGTGTTTGATTTGGCCAGGAGATCATCTACATAATCCTCCATGAATGTGTGCATCATGTCATGAAATATTGTAGTCATTTCCCGTTGATATGTAGCTCCTGCAGTTTTAGTCCAAACGACATTACATTCCAACAATATGTACCCAAGGACATGTGAATGTTGTTTTATCTTGATCTTCAAGCACAATATTTATTTGGTTATATCCAAAAAATCCATCCATTAGTGAATACATAGCATGTCCAGCAGTCAAATCTACAATCATATCTATGTTTGGCAAAGGGAAATCGTCTTTTAGGCATGCTTGGTTTAAATCCCTAAAATCCGTACAAATTCTGATTCGTCCATCGGGCTTTGATATAGGTACAATATTGGAGATCCATTCCACATAGTCTATAGACCAAATGAATCCTACATCTAATAGTTTCTTTAACTCCTCTTTGACCAGTAATGCAGCATGTGGGTGCATTTTTTTGAGTTTCTGCTTCACAGGTTTTGCCCCCAGACTGATGGATAAATGATGCATGATGAGATTTGGATCTAATCCAGGCATATCTGCATATGACCATGCAAAATTGATTTGATTATTCTCAAGGAATTCTGTGAATCTTGGGATTTCCTCTTCTGTCAGGGATGCAGCAAGTTGCAAGAGTTTGGGTTGTTCTGTAGTACCTATATTGAGTGCCTCTATTGGTTCTATCAAAATAGAATACCTCTCCTAATAGTGTTCAGGAAGAGTGTCTAGTTTCCCATCCTCTAGTGCCTTTGAAAGGTTTTCACTGTCGGATACACTTTTTATTTTTCTATTTTCATGATCTAATACTACCTTTGTTAGGTTTTCACCATTAGATCTTTCTTTGATGTTGTTAATTTTGTAGCTAAGAAACTTGGCACTTTCTTGTCTGAAACTTTGATCTTGTGATTCATTGGTGGAACCCGTTTCTGAGTTGGATGAATAAAGAAATTTTATGATGGTTTCATCATTGGGAAAAGTTGGGATATCAATTGGTGCAATTTATTCCCAATCAATGAGTTCAGGATGGACTAGGAGGTAAATCGATCATCAAGTTGGGTAAGGTCACTAGCGGTTAAGGTCATGATACTATTATCATTTTCGCTATGGGGAAGATATATGATGGTATCCTCTCGTCAATTATCTATATTGTTTTGAATCAAATCATCATCACTTGAGTCATGGTTGATTTATAGGACGTAATCAAGTGGAGGGATTGAGATTTCCCCTTGTGTGAGTGTGGGTGTATATTTTTGCACAATATCCACCTGTTTGTCCCTCCAAAATTTATCGTCGAAAATGGTGTCCCATTCATATTCATTGGAGTCAGCGTCATAATTGTTTTCTTGTATTCTAAGAATTGTTTTATCTAACTCCTCATTGGACTTTATTTGTACTATTTCTTCCTTTGCATCCTCACCATATCCTAACCCATTTTTATCTCTAGGGTGCATTGTTTTTAGTCGGATAGTTTCAACAATACCTTCTTTTCTCTTGCCTATAGAGCCATTTCCTTCATAACCCATTTATTGCATAATTGTATAACCCTTTCCATATTGCTCAATGGGTAACTTGACATGTTGGACTGATTCATATTCATCTTTATAGAGCCAATCAAGGATGGCCCTGTCTTTGGTTTCACTTTCTTGAGTATCTACCTTGATAAATCTTCCATCAAACTTGGTGATGGGAATCAAAACTTGTATGCCTGATACTAAAGCTATTGTAGCCTGTTGTATGAATGTTGACAATTGACCATGGGATCTTGGGGACATAGGTAGATTAGAGAGACATAAAGAATATTCTCCCACCCCATTATCTTTTAATTTTAGCTTGGTGCCAATATTCTTTATCATTTCCCCTGCTTGTTCATCGTGTTTTGAAGTAGAAATGGCCAAAGCCTCTCTATTATGTGGGACAAATGTGTCATGAGTTGCTCTAAGGTTAGAACAAGTCTGACTACTAATATAGTCTGCTGGTATTGTTACTTCTTGTCCATCATATGGAAACTTTAAACATTGATGATAAGTAGACGAAACTGCTTGCACGTCATGGATCCATGGGCGACCCAAGAGTATGTTATATGATAAATCCCGATCTAGAACCTGACAAAATGTATTCTTCACAACAGGTCCCACTTTGATTGGTAGTATGATGAGGTCTTTGGAAGCTCTTTCCTCATCATTGTATGCTTTGATTGTAATTTTCCTTCGTGGATCTATAGATTCCTTTGAATATCCAAAATCAAGGACCAATTTTAAAGTACAAATTTTTAATCCGGCTCCCCCATCTTTTAAAATATGTCTAATTCAGGACTTATGAACCATGACCTCTAGATAAAGCGATGAATTATGGGGATGGGTCATGGAGGAGTCATCCTTTTCAGAAAAGGATAAACATGTGGGTGTGGACAAGTGTCCCACCATGGCTTGAAATTTATTGATATCCAAATTAGGAGACACAGTTGTGTCAACGAGTACCTTTTCCAGAATGTCCTTGTGTGTTGGTGATATTTTGAGCAACTCCAAGATAGAAATTTGGGCCAATGTTTTTCGCAAATGATCGACCAAATTGTATTGAATTGGAGGGGGAATCACCGACTTAGATGAACTTCCTCTTACAATGATCTTGGCCTGTCCCCTTGTGGTAGCATTAACCTCCCGATATTCTTGCTTTCCTTTGATCCTGATAGCATTGACTTGCTAATCGTCGATGTAAATTTGATTGATGATGGTGTCATAAACATGATTCACATTCTTGCCTTTGTCACCCGAAGATTCCCCTTTTTGATAATTGGGGAGAAGATCCTTGAATGCCTGATAATCATCATTGGAATTATGTCCCTCAACTATTATGGTATGGTTATCAATCAAATCTTGAACAAGATTCTTTAACCCTTGGCAATTACTTGTCTTATGACCCTTGCATCTATGATAATCGCAATAGTATGAGTCATTCCACAATGGTGGTTTAACTCAAGGCTCATAATATCTTTGTGGTGGAAATGTAATAGCATATTGATTCAACATTTCTTTAAGAATTGATTCTAAAGACTGGCCCAGGGGAGTAAAACTCCGTCGATTTGAAAAAAATTGAGATTTGGGCGCATTTGAATTTTGATTATTGCCAAGATTATTACCGCAATTGTTGGTCACATTTCCTTGGTTGGAATTATTTCTTTGGTTACTAGAATTTACATTATTATTGGTGTGTTGGACACTTGATACATTAAGAACGATAGGGTTCACATTCACGTTGTTAGCATCTACCACCCCATCATTCATAACATTTTTATTTCGAGTCCAAAATCGTGACTTGTCATTATTGTTACTATTGTTATTGTTGTATGAATTTGGACTTTCTTTATCAAGCTTTAAAACTTGACACTTGACCAAGGCACCTTCAATGGTAATTGCATTTTCAATCAATTTTTCAAATGATTGAGGACAATGGAAATTTAACCTATAACTCATCTCTTGATTCAGACTGTAGATTTCCATCTTTTCCTTTTCAAGAACAGGATGAGAATATCTTGCGAACAACCTTATCCACCTTTGTAAGAATGTGGTGAAGGGTTCCCCAATCTTTTGTTTTACTCTACATAAATCAAGCATGGTTATCTGGTGTTATATATTATAGGAGTACTGCGATATGAACTTATTTATTAACTCCTCAAATGTTCTGATGGGGGGAGTGATCTTGGAAAGCCACTCCATGGATTGTCCACCCATAATTCATGGAAACAATCACATTAGATAGGTATCTTCATGAGCGAATTCTAAGCTCATATTTTGGAAATCCCTCACATGATCAATGGGATCCGTTTTCCCATTATACCTATCAAACTTTGGGATCTCACAATGTTTTGGAAAAGGAATCATGCTAAGATTCTTGTCAAATGGATATGGGAAAATATCCTCCAAAACATATTTCTTTGTTGTACCCCTTTTATTTCCTTTATTTTCCCTTGTAATGCTCTTATTTGTTGAGTAAGTGCAATAAAATCATTAAGGGGAGCCTCAGGATCCTCTCTAATCCCTTCCATGTCAAAATCAACAAGTAACTTAGCTCCTTGATTGGACAATGAAAGGAAATATCTTTCTTCCATGAGAGTATGGAATTGAGGATCTTGTTCTGCTTCTTGAAGCATTTCTTCTATTATCTCATCATTATTCAGATTATTCCCAGTGAGAAGTCTGTGAAAAGGATTTTCTTCTTTATCACCACTATTGCTTTTATCACCCATTTTGCTTAATTTACTTTCCCTTTTGTCTTCTTCTATGTGCTTTCGAGATCTTGTGATAACAAGCATAAGATTTTGCCCAATTTCTACTAACCTTGATCAAAAGATGAAATAATGCAATTTTAATAGATATCCAAGTTGGAATAGAATGAATATTCTATTGATATGACTTGTGAAATATCTAATTTTTAGCTCGTGATTCCCAAGTTGAAAGGATGATGATCTTGTTGTGGGAATTAAACCAAAAATAAAAAATAAAGATGATGTTGCACTTTGTGAGGTTTGATTGTAGTTTTGTAAGAATAAGGATTTTTGATAAATGCCTAATGCTCCTAAGCTCTCTATTGTAGAACTTGATTGGGACGAGTAGAGTACAAAATTGTTGGTTGGAGGATAAAAGAGGACTGAATAGGCTGACTGTGATTATGCCTTTGAGAAAGAGCTCTTCTTTGAAAGAAAGCTCATGAATATAATGGTTCTAAGGAAAAATCGTCAGTGAAACCTCTAACAAAGTCGTGATATCGATGAATAAAAGTTCCATGTTCAAGAAAAACTTTTTGACTTTGGTATAAAAACTTTCTCCTTTTCAATAGCTTCTTATAACTGAGAGACTTCTTTGGCTTCTTAATCTTCTTCTATAGGGAATTCTTAGCAAAAGTTGCAGAATTCCAGACCCTGAGCATAGAAACAAACTAGACTAAAATGGCAGATTTTTCGATTGTCAAAAAATCACCCAGGTTCGGAACATAGATACACTAAATTTTTTAGTAGATGCGCTAAAATATCCAATCTATGTGTTGGACTGTTGTAGGTTTGCGCTAAAACAGAGCACAGATGTGCTAAAACAAAGCATAGATGCGCTACAATAGAGAATGAATGTGCTGAAACAAAGCACATATGCGCTAAAACAGAGCATGAATGCGCTAAAACAGAACACAGATGTGCTAAAACAGAGCATAAATGCACCAAAATAGAGCACAAATGTGCTAAATAGAGCACAAATGCGCTAAAATAGAGCACAAATGCACTAAACTATCCAATTACTACACTGAGACAGACATGTTTTGACAATTTGATGTTTTTGGATGATCTTTATGTGATTTAAATTTGGAAGAACACGACATTCAGTAGAAAAATAGTTGTTTTTGAAAATCCTATAAATCTAAACAAAGAGTGTATGTACTTGATATTTTAACGAGTATTGAACAAAATAAGCACTTCAGACATACTCACTCTTATCTGTCAAAAAGGTCATCATAGAAACCACAACCCACATCTTAAAATTGCGTCAACTCACATAGCCGTGTCACCCCCTAAAGGGCGCCTGTGCTTTTATCTTTTCCAGGTGCGTACTCAAGGTTTTCTTGATCCCTTAAGCAAACAATCCATGGAAATTATATGGTGAGTGTCTTGGGGGTAGATTCTTCCCTCCCCTTGCACTGTGATTATTATGATGTTTGGATACTGACACAGTTGACTTTCTACACTATGGTTCGTAGTAAAGGTATCCATTTGGTGTGGCAATAGATAAAATCCCTTAGGAGACCTCCCAATCCTTAGAAAAAATATTTTGGGGATGGTTATCTTGTTCACTTTCGTTTTATATGGGTTTCCACAAAATTCACTTTTGATTAGAGTGGGTTGGACAACCTGGCTTTGGTTGTTCCCACTTAGGTCGTTCTCGTAGGGTGAGTACATTTTCCCACTACGACAAGCCTTCTAAAGGATTTAATAAAACATGAAATGCAAGAAATGAAAAAGGTAAGTCTGGTGTTTTGGTTACCTAGTAAAGGGGAGAGTATACACCTATTACCCAAAAATCACAACAAACAAGTGGTTCAGTTTTAAATCCAAATGAAAATTTTCTACACTAAGTGAAGATGTTTCTCCGCAACAAGCATTGGATTCATTTTAATCAAGATAAAATAATGTTTGGTGACTATCCTAGGATTGCTTCATTTTTACTTGATGCAGAAAAGAAAAATCTTTGTTCGTGGATGGCATCAGAATCATGATTTATTTTTACACTCCTTGTATGCACTAAAATAACTGGTAAATTCACTAAAATAGTTAAAAAATGCGCTAAAGGAACAATCAGGGATGCGCCAAAATAGTTAGTAAATGCGCTAAAGGAACTAAAAAATGTGCTAAAACAGGTTGTCAATGCGCTAAAACAGTCCTCGTATGTGCTAAAACACAACTTGTATGCGCTAACCGTGGCTTGTATGCGCTAAACCGCAACTTCAATCTATCACCTGTCAGAAAATTCTACAATAAAAAGATTAAAAATGGGGCAAGGCCCCATGGTGGGCATGAAAAATGTGTGTGAGAATATGTGAGCTAACTAGAAAAATAGACCAACACACCAATGAGACATTAAATCAAAGGAAACTAATTAAAAAGATAAAACAAACTCTAAATAACAACAACTCCTTCAAAAGCGTTTCATTTTCTTCTATCTCCAAGGATCTGTTGTAGTTTGCTGGCTCTCAGTTGGTGTATGCAACATTGTTGGCATAATGACAACTTAGAGAATGAGTTCATGCAACATGCATGTATATTGATAAATGATTTAAACTATGATATGAAACTAAAATGTTATGAACATTGAGATGCTATGCTAAAATGCTGATTCAAATGCAACTATAGTAATCACGCTAAATTCATAAAATCTGGGATGAAATCTACTTACCAAAGGGCTGTATTTATATATTCTTGGAGGCAAGAATCTAGTTGGCAAAGATCAACGGTCAAATTCGAACCTATCAAGATGAACGGTGAGAGATTCTGGAGGTTGAGAGAAAGATGGAAGGTTGAGAGAATAATGGAGGAATGTTTTCAACCCACAAAACCATCCTCATTCAAAAATGGAAACAATCGTGCCATTTGTTATTTCATTTATGAAAGTTGGTTGAAAGTTGAGGATAAATTCCTAATTAAATAAATAAATTCATTTAATTACATGTGACAATGAATTTAGAAGCTTCCATAATTAAATAATTAATATTTAATTATGTGTTAGATGAAAAAGGAATGTAATTAAATATTTAAAATATTTAATTAAATGTTAGATGAGAAAAAGGTGTTAAATCAAATATTTATAATATTTAATTTAAATGTGGAATGAAGAATAAGTTTGGAGGAATATTCCCTTTAAACATTCAAACTTTAGAATAGTATGATAATTTATATAAATAAATTACGACATTCATTTCATTTAATTAAGAAGAAGATGGTAATAATTAAATAAACTTATTTATTTAATTAAGCTAGAAGAATTTAGAAAGGTGAACAAATTTATTTATATGTAGGTGACTTTAGAATATTAATTAAATAATTCATATTTAATTAATTAACAGGTTTTGCAATGACCATTTTTAGATGCATACAAAGAGTATAGAGGGAAGGAGAGGGAGAGGTATGGAGGGGGAGAGAGGGAGGTGAGAGAGAGGTGAGATAGAGAGAAATAGAGAGAGTGTGGTAGGAAGGGATGGAGGGATATGCCGGTAGAGAGGGATAGGTGAGATAGAGAGAAGTAGAGAGATAGAGATAGAGGGAAGGAGGGAGGGTGGGCGATAGAGGGGAGGAAGGGAGAGGTAAAGAGGGATAGGTGAGATAAAGATATGTAGAGAGAGAATGGTGACATATAGAGAAGTAGAGAGTTACAGAGAGCGAAAGAGAGAATGGTGAGATAAAGAGGAGTGAGTGAGAGAAAGAAGGTGAGGGAGGAGTGATAGAGTGAGAGAGAGAGAGGTAGAGGGAGGGAGAGGAGAGATAGAGAGTAGATAGGGGAAAAGGTAGGGATGGAGACATATAGTGAGAGAGAGGGATAGGGGAGATAAAGATAATTAGAGAGGGAAGGAGAGGTAGAGAGAGAGAATAGAGAGGGAATGAGGGAGGGAGGAAGAGAAGCAAGATTGAGAGGTGTAGAGAGAGTGTTAGGGAGTGATGGATGGAGAGGTAGGTAGAGAGGGATTAGGGAGATAGAGAGTAGAGAGGGAAGGAGAGGGAGAGGTATGGATGGAGAGAGTGGGAGGTGATATAGAGATTAATACAGAGAGTGGTAGGTTGTGATGGATGGATATCTAGGTAGAGATGGAGAGGGGAGATACAGATAGGTAGAGAGGGAGGGAGAGAGAGGTGAGATAGAGAGAAATAGAGAGTGGTGGAAGGAGAGGTAGGTAGTGAGAGGGAGAGAGGAGATACAAATAAGTAGAGATGGAAGGAGAGGTAGAGAGAGAGGAGAGATAGAGAGAAATAGAGAGGGAATGAGGGAGGGATGGAGAGGTAGGGAGGGAGAGAAAGGTGAGATAGAGAGGTGTAGAGAGAGAGTGGTAAGGTTTTATGGATGCAAAGGTAGGTAGAGAGAGAGATTGGGAGATAGAGAGTAGATAGGGAAGAAGAGAGAGAGAAGTATGGAGGGAGAGAGAGGTCGGTGAGAGAGAGGTTAGGTAGAGAGAAATAGAGAGAGTGGTAGGGAGTGATGGAGGGAGAGGTAGGAAGGTAGAGAGAGAGAGAGAGAGAGAGAGAGAGAGAGATATGGAGGGAGGGAGAAGTGAGGTAGAGAGAATTAGAGGGAAAAGGAGAGAGAGACAGAGAGACAAACTTCTTAAGATCAAGGGAGAGAGAGTCAGAAAAAAGGATGGAGATAGTGAGAGAGAGGTCTAGAGTGTAAGGGATAAAAATGAGTGAGATAGAGAGAGAAATAATACAATTTGCTGATTACTGAAATTTGACTAAGTCTAAAATTTGTGAGATCTTCCAAAAAAATAGAAGAGAGAGAGAGGGGAGAGAGAGAGGGAGTGGAGAGATAGAGAGTAGAGAGAAGGAGAGAGTGAGAGAAAGATGATACAACTTTTTGACTACTAAAATTTGACCTCTTGACTACTGAAATTTGACATGTTGATTATTGAAATTTGACTAAGTCTGAAATTTTTAAGATCTTCCAAAAACTAGAATTTGCATTATAACTACTAGAGATCTGAAACAACTCTCAAACATCCTGCCTATATACATGAAATATAACTTAAAGTATAAGAAAGTATTTTTATTTCATGTATTAGTTTCCTTGACAGAGAAAGAGAAAATCAAAGAGTTTATAAAAATGCATTCCAAAAGTCATGAATGAAATTTGGCGAGCACCAAATTTGGCGCTCGCCAAATTTGGTGCTAGCCAAATGAAGCAACCCATTTGGTGTGTGCCAAATAGGTTGCATTGGGAAATACCAACCCAATGGGTTGGATTTTGCATTGGGCATTTGACCCAAAGGTTTGGACAACCATTTCATGAAAATACGTGATTTTTGAAAGGGTGCCAAATTTCCTCATATTTTCATCTGTGCTCTCTGTCTCATTTGCACGTCATTCAATGCAAGTTTATAAAAAAATGTGATAGCGTTAAACCCTCTCTTAGTTATCTAAATATATAATTCTTTTTTCATTTTTATTTATTTAAGGTTTTGATCCATAGCTTCTATTGTAAATGCCTCTAGTTTTGGTCAAAAACCAACATATGCTAGTTTTAGGATAGATTTTTACTCATTCATCGAAACAATTTTTTTTTACATTTTTTCAAACTAGACTCCATTCTACATAATGATGAATTTTTTTCAATTTTTGATTAGTTTTCAAAAAATTTAGGGGGGAGCACGCTCAAATTTTAGCTTTTTGAAGGATGTGTCCACTTTGAAAATTCATAAAATATTATATATTCATTAAAAAAATTATCCGAAAGAATGGGGATAAACTAGATGGTGTTAGCTAATTTATCACCATTCGAATTTTTGAAATTCTATAAAAAAAGTTAATCAAAAAGGGGGGAGCCCTCAGGCGATATGTTGTTTTTTTTTATAAAAATAGGACCTGTTTTGGCCCCCCCCTTTTTGAGACCCTTAATCTTCATTAATTTCAAAAAGAATTAGTAGCTTAAAAACTAGACTCAGAGCACTTAATCTTTTGTTCTTGCTACATCTTGAAATTTTGAGCGTAACCATCTTCATTTTCTTGTGCAAATCAGATTTTTTTCATTTAAAAAAAAAGTTGCATCTTAAGAGCCAAAATTTTGTCACAGATCCATGCACTTAGCCATATGCCAGAAGTGGTGTATCAGTCCAATTTGAATTTTTCAGAAAATCAGGACCTAAATCTACTCTTCAATCTCTGCTCAATCCTCTCAACTTGGTTTTTGGATTTGAAATGTTGAACTCTGCTGTATAAATGTCTTCCAATGATCTTCTAAACAAGGTAACAACTTGGAAAAAATTTCAACTTGGCAACTTGTTTCCAATCTTTCTCTTCAATATGCATTCAACCTAGATCTGCAAATCACACACTAAAGTGGGAAAAATGTTTTTTTTTAGTAGAAAGGGGTTTTCCTTGGTCAAACCCTATTTTGGTAATCAATCCTTGTAATAAAATCAAATGAGATAAAGGAATGATGAATGAATAAAATATAATGTTGCAACTCACGTAACCCTAGCAATAAAGTAATACAAACATGTATGAATTGGCTCCAATGGATGTAGATCTTGAATCTTGCTTGAATGTGATAGATTTTGAATTGAATGCTAGCTTGAATCATGAAACCCTACATCACAAATGTTAGCTCAAAAATAAACATGATGCGTGATGACTTTGACATGATGCTTTATACTTGAATGATACTCCAAAATACTTGATAAACAACTCTTGAAGGCTCTTGAATTCTCTTGTAAGTGCTCTTGATCACAATTTTTCTATAATAATGCTTCAATAACTTGCTAGGTGAAAAATGAGTGAAATAACCTTGTATTTATACTTGTTTATGCCAAATTTCTCAAAATTATGACACTACAAGCCGAAATCAAATCTAGGAGGATAAAATACTAGCAAGAATTTGAATTAAATTTAATTTTGGGTCACATGAGACTCATACATCAGAAGTGGCGTATGAGTCCCATTAGGCTAGGCTATGGGACACATTTTTCAAGAAAGGTTTAGATTCATGTGAAATCAAGATCGGGGCCCCAAAACTTAGGTGGGACCCATACACCCAAGGTGGCGTATGAGTTCAAGTCCACTAAATTTGGGCCATACAATCCAAAAACACCTGAACTATGATTCGATGCTGGTTTATGTCAAGATTATCCTTGGAAAGATGCATTAATTAAGGCTTGTGGGTGTAAAATAAGGCCAAAGAGGGCATAAAGAAGCCCAATTAATAAATGAAAACCCTAGATTACTGTGAAAGTGTGGTACAACACTTTACAACACCTAAAATAAGGTACCATTAAGTCCATTTAGTTTACAAGGGCCCAAGACCTAATGTGAATGTGTTAAACATACTAGAACACTAAATTAAGGCCATATTAAGCTCAATCTAACAAGGAGGCCCCAAAGAAATGTGAAAATGTAGAGGAGTGCATTTTCCATCATTACTATGTTCAATGGATTAGTATGGGCTGACTACACTTGATCCATGAAGAATAAAAGCGTATCCAAGCCACTCAACGTCAATCCAATAGAGATCATTCAAAATAAACTAAACTAAGAATTTTATCAAAACTAACATGCTATTTACTATGAAAGCTTCAAAACACTTACTCTAATCCATTTGAAACTTATCCTATTTTGGGAGTGGTGTCACATTGATGTGGAACAATGACTCTTTCCCAATCCTTGTGGATAAATGAGTTTGTTTCAACCAATTTTATTGAAGAAAATTGGTGAAACCATTGTGAGATGTGTGATGAAACATTATTCAAAACTTGATTAACATGATTTATACTAAAATGATCAAGATGTGCAAATTCAAAGCTAATCTAAATGGATTCTAAGCTAAAATATTGAAACCCTAATTAACAAAAAAGCTAAATGTATGCATCTAAGTTACCATGGAAGCCATTAATGGAAGCTAAGCTATTATGCAAGAAATTAAACTAAAAAGATGCTAAATATGTTCTAAATATGAGTGTGAGTGTGAGTGATTTTAACATCATAATTTTGATGTTAAAAGATGGATCCATTTTTCTCCAAAGAGTGACCTATCTATAGGAGAGGAAATGAGAAATAAAGGGTTGAGATCAAAAAGGTTAATCAATGGTCAAGGATGGAGAAAGTTAGAGGCATGGATCATGGATTCTCATCAACAAATGAGAATCAATGATGAGATTTAATCAAGGATTCACCTTTGTCCAAACAAACACACTTTTAACTTGCACAAGAGGTCACAAGTTAACTTGCTGAAGAAGTCAGGTAATTTTCTTAAAAAAAAGAATATTCCCTTTTTCAAATGAGTCAGGAGAAGAGGATACTATTTGGAATATTCTCATGGGTGGGAGAAAAAAGATATTTAACAAATTAAAACAAAGTTTAATTGTGCAAAAAGGGAAGGAATATTCCATGGGAATATTCCTTTGGAAGGAATGTGCGAAGGAGGAATATTCCCTTGTAAGTGGGGGGAATTAGATTTATTAGTAATTGAATAATTAAAACAATGTTAATTATACAATTTTAGAATAATTATATGATATTCATTAAATAAAATGATTTAATGAAAAGGGGAGATATGATATGACATTTAATTAAATAACTTACAGTTATTTAATTAAATAAGAGGACTTAGAGATTTAAATTAAATAGTTTGATGTATTTAATTTAATAGGACAAAATGTTAGCATGAAAGGGAGTGAATTAACCTGATTAAATTAATGAGTTTAATAGATGAAAATGACATAATTAATTAAATATCTAGGCTAATTTAACCAATTAATAAAAAAGAGAATGGGTTTTAAGATGAAATGATGTTAGTATACTTGATTCGAGTGCATGATATAATTTCAGACATTTTTAAGTGTCTACATTTTGCCTCTCTTTGAAATGAGGTACTTGCTATGTTTGTTCAAAGACTACTGCTCTTTGGATTAAAAACTGCTACTTAAAAAATATTTTTTATTTATTTATTTTAGATGGCCCACTATTTCCCCAACGAAAGGATTAAGTTGGTTCCCTGTCCCCTTGAGAAATTGGGAAATGTTTTTGAATTTTGGGTTGATTTCTCGTCAAAGGTTAAAGGCTGCCCCAAGGGGTTTGAAAAGGGTTCAAGATGTAAAAGAAATGCCAAAAACATAAAAAATGATGCAAAAAATGGTTCAATTTGGCAAGATTGGTGAAAGTGATGAAAAACTCGAGTGTCAAGGTTAAATTAGGGTAGAAAAACCCTAATTTGGAGGCATAAATAGGTGATGGAGGGTCACTTTCAATTCATTTTTACATTTACACTTTAGAGAACCCTTGCATTTTGAGCTCTGACCCTTTCATGAAATGGCACAATGAGTGCTCCCATGACACATTTTTGACTAGGTTCGCGATTACCAAAGGCCACTAGGTGCAAGACCATCGATATGTGATTCGAAACTTGGCTTGCATTTTGATTTTTGAGTGCATTTATTACAATTTGAAATTTGAATTTTGGCGGTGTCACTATATGGCAACACTATTTTTAGAATCAACAATGCTATTTTGATTTATAACGACATATTCACGATTTGAAATTAGGGTTTCAAATTCAAATTGCGAAATAGGTGTAAATAGCGACACACCTTGTGATTTGAAATTTAGAATTAGGGTTTTCCAAGTTAAAATAGGGATGCATGTGTGATTAGTGATGCATATCGTGATTTGTAATTTGAATGCATCCAACGTCGTTGTTTGGAATTCGAGTTATAGCGACGCTATCATAAATTTTGTCAATTTTTGGGGATAAAAGCTCCAAACTTAGTCAATTTTTTCAAATTTTGACGTTGTGTGCAGGAGGTTATCCAACCTTTGATGTCTTGCAAGCACCAACCAACAGATTTTATCCAGATTTGGTGATTTGTCTGAGCTTCAACAGGAGTACCTGGGAGAGATCAACTTGTGGTATGTCACCTACATGCACATTATCTGGACCCATTTGGCGATGATGAAAAAAATATGTGAGCGATGGTATAGCGAGACCTCATCATTCCACCTACCTACTAGCGAGGTGATAGTGACATTGGAGGATGTATGGCAGATTTTATGATTGTCGATACATGGTGAGCGTGTGATTTATAATACTAATGCCCAATATGATGCTTGTCATGAGGTGCTTAACCAGGAGTCCATTGTCCTAATTAACTCCTAGATTGACTTTGAGATGTACAAAGGTCAGGCGTTGACCTTCAGATTGATCATTATGGTAGTGATTTCAAGGTTGGTTTCCCCAAATAGAAGGAGTAGGGGATTCAATCCAGGATGGGGGCTGGCTTGGCACAAGATGCTCTTTAGGAGGACCTAGTTTTCATGGGGGGCTGGTGATGTTGGCCTCTCTTTACCATGATATGCATGAATTTGTATACTGTGATTGGAGAGCAATTGGTACAAGGATCACCCTTCTCCATATTTGGACTTGGGAGCACATTGTTGTTCTCTGACCTATTGTTCATACAGAAGATGTGGAGCTGGATGATCTAGCTATTTGGCGATATAAAGGTGCCATCACTTTGCAGGACACAGGTCATCTCAACATTCCTTACTGGAATTGAGTGATGAATGAGATGATAGTGTTCTAATGGCGACCATGGCTTCAGATGCTAGAATGGTACGATGATATTCAACAATTTTTCATTTCTCGACAGACCCGGTTCATGTAGGGCCGAGAGTACACCATTATCGAGAGGTACCTACATAATAGGGTTTTCAGATAGTTTGGCGAGAAGTAGGACAAGTTTGATGATAAGTACACTACCATCTTTGTTAGGTGAACATGAGAGACAACATGGGGACATACAATCCCAACCCACGAGGTTGTAGAGGAATTTAGACAGTTGGTGGCTAGGCCATGGGCCTATGATCAAGAATAGGCAGATGCACAAACTACGTCTACTTATGATACCTAGTTCATACCCCCTCCTTGATCGATAGATCTAGTAGGTATACCTCCATGAGAGAGGCTGAGAGGGAGGGGTGTGGGAAGAGGTTGAGGCCAACTTGATGATGGGAAGGGCAGAGGACAAGATGGCCAAGATGGCCAACATCAGGATGGAAAGGTCTCGGGTGCACCACCAATGCACCAACAGTAGCCACCACTGGGGCCAGAAACCCATGATGCTTAGATTTAGCAGCTACAACAGTAGATACAAGTGGTCATGACTGAGAGAGATCAGGCTTGACAACAAATATTGGTTATTACAGCTGAGAGAGACCGGGCTCGACAATAGGTATTAGCAGTCATAGCCAAGAGGGATCAGGAGCATCATCTTAGACATACCTCTGATATGTAGTTGGTACTGGAGGTTGGACGGTGCCAACAGTTAGAGGCTATGACGAATGCATCATAGGGACGGACAGTTTTTGCCTATTCGTACAAAGAGGCTATGACCGAGGCCACATATTATTGCATGCACTATGAGGATCAGCCAGAGAGATAGCTTGGTGAGGGGAGCAACCATCAGTGCTAGTTTTCTTGTATAAACAATTTCTTGATTATTGCCTGATTCTTACATACATTCATAGGCTCTTTTTTGATAGCCTTGTGGATATTAGACTTTTGATGGATATACATACACTGACTCAGATATTTTATTATGACAGTCACCATTTTTTGATATATATGAGATGATACGGATTCAATATGTGATGTGCTCTTTATTTCATTCTTTATGAATGTATGGATGCATTTTGATATGATGTGATATGATGCATTATGATCATGTATGGATGCAATGTAATGAATGGATGTGTTTCCTTTTCAGTATCTTTTTATGACATGTTATGGTATGGATGTAGATGTTATGCTTATGCAAATGATATGAATGCATTTCTTTTTGTGTATTTTCTTATGCATTTTTATGAGATGATGATGTATGCATATGGATATATGTATGGATAATGCAGATGTTCATGCTTATGATATGATGATGTGATGTATGTTTATGATATGTGTGCAATGATTTAAGATGCTTAGAATAACAAATCTATATTATTCATCACAACGTAAATGATAATGATTTCACAGTAAAATATGATATGCTACGATTATGTGAGATGTATGCATGTTGATGATTTGTGGATGTAGGATGGATGCATTGATGACGGTTTTGCTGATTGTCATGATACCAAGTTAGCATGGAGAGAAGATAGAAGAAACAATATGAATGATTTTGACCATTAATTTTGATGATTGATTCAAAAGATCCAACAATTCTATGATCCACCTAGAATTTATTAGAGATGGTGATGAGAAATGCAAGATGATGATTTTCTCATATCTTGGGATTGAGTTTTTTCCGTCGTTTCTTATTTTTGATATAACACATAGACACAATGCATCAAGGTATTGATAACCGGGATGACGTTGTATATATTGTATTATAATTTGACTCTACAAACAAATAGGATAGTTCTTGTTTACACCTTGACATATGAAAACCTCATTGGAATGTGAGTTAGAAGCTTAGAATATATTGGACAAAAGCATACACAATAATAAATAATTTACTCCAAAAAAAATTTATACACACAACTAAGCAAGTATGTGCCAAGATTATTTTACAAAAATATCCACAAGAACAACAAATGGAAGATAATGATTGATGCCCCATTCCTTTCTGTCTAAATCATTTAGATAGACATCATCGAGAAGTCCTAGGAATGGGTCATTAAGATAAATTATAAGAAAAGGTCAAAGATAAACAGTCAGTGTTATCTATATCTTGCGCCAATTTAACTTTAGCTAAGGTGATTTTTGATGCTAATGTCCATCGCAGGAAGGATACATCCTAGGACATGTTGATCAAGGGTTTTGATTAGGATGAGGTGTATGATAAGCCGTTGATACAAACTTCACTAATGTATTTATCTATGATTTAGACTTTAGATTTTGACACTTAGGTTCTCACTTTACGACATGTGATACTTTCTTTCTATTTGCTTCACCAAAGGTTGAAAGTGATGGTTGATTTATCATGGACGAAGGTTTATTGCGGGTGAAAGTGAAATGGGATGGATGGTTTTGGGGTTTTTTAGAATATTTCAATGTTTTATGTGTTTTGAAAATTTTTTGAGGTTGTTTTTGGTCTTTTTGCGAGTTTATGTGGATCTTTTTGTTTTCGGTTATTTGAGGCTTTTTAGGGTTTTCAAATATATTTGATGATGTTTAGTCCTTTTGAATGTTTTCTAATGTTTTTGTGTTTTTTGATTTTTCAAATGCTTAAGGTTTTTATGATATTTGAATGTTTAGGGATTTTCTAAGATTTTGAACAAGAACCTAACCTACAAGACCTATCCTAGGGGCCTCGGGGGATGATCAAAGATTAGCCTTGCCTACGTTATACACACATATTCCACACAATTCAACTGACTTGAGTTATTGAAGATGAGATATTAACAATTGAGGGAATGCTATTTTATTATGATAGACTCCTAAAGGAGTGACCTAGGGTGTCTCGGGGGCACATCAATGATGGCCTTTCCTATATTGAAGCTTAGAGACGCATAGTTTAACAAGGTACTATTTTTTTATTTTCAATGTTTCGACCTTTTTAGGGATTTTGGTGTGTTTTGGATGTTTTGGATTTTGACTTTACAACTTTTTCAATGTTTTTAGATTTTAGCTGTACATGATTTTGTAATATTTTTTTGGATATCTGACTATACCAAATTTGGATGTTTTTGGATTTTGATGAAGTTTTATAATTTTTTTTGGGATTTTTGATAACCTTAAGATATACAAGAACTTGATCCAATCCATAAAAAATTGCTCCTAGTGTGACACAATAGACTACCTCAATCTAGGGAGGACAAACTGACCTTAGGAATATGCCAAGCAGTACTAAAGGGGGTACAATACTTTAGAACATCAAGCTATGATAGGGACATAGACGAGTGATGGAATTGATAGGATGAATGATGCGATGGATGGACGTGATGCCAAGAACGATAGGATAAAGAGCCAAAGAATAGATAAAGGTGCTTTATTTATGCAAGGTGCCTATTTTCCAAGTTTTCATGAAGGTACTTTCCCAAAGCGTCACCGAAGTGGTTTTCACTAGAGGACAATTTTTTTTCTTTACTGTTTTCAATAATTTTTCTCATTTTTTGGATTTTGATCATTTTTTGATTTTTTTGGTATTTTTAGATTTATACCCTTTAAGACTAGGCATAATTTTTTTTAAGATGCAAGCTGTTGGTTGGTTCTTGTAAGGTTTTATCTTTAGGTGTTGATAATTGGTATGCTCCTGATCCATAGCTTGTTGTGATGATAAAGGGACCCAACCAGTTAGGCTCAAACTTTCCTTTATTGTCCCAATCTAGAAGATTCTTATGATTATGCTTTAGGACAAGATCCCCTACCTTGAAATACTGACACTTGATCTTCTTGTTATAGCTTCATTTTAGTTGGTTTTGATATACTTGCAAGTGATTAATGGTGTCAAGGTGAAACTTATCCAATAACTCTAGCTCATTCAACCAAGATACTTTGTATTCTTCATCTGTGATTAGGTTCTGTAGTGACATTCTTAGTGATGAAAGCTCAACCTCAATAGGAAAGATGACCTATGATCTTTAGACCAAGGAGAAAGGAGTTGCACCTATGGGTGTGAAAATACTAGTTCGATAGGCCCAAAGAGTGAGATTTAACTCCAGATGCTAGTCACGTCCAACTTCATCGACTATTTTCTTTAAGATCTTCAAAATGGTTTTGTTTGTAGCCTCAACTTGACCATTGCCTTGGGGGTAATATGAGGAAGATAATTAATGTTGGATATTGAATGTTTGACATAAATCTTTTACATTTTGATTCTTGAAGGGTGTTATGTTGTCTAGATAAGGGTTTATGGAACATTGTAATGATATATTAGGTAATTCACGATAAATTTGGCAATTTTCTTCCCCATTATATAGATCATTGGGATGGATTCAACTCATTTTGTAAAGTACTTAGTGGTTGTTATGTTAAACTTGTGGTTGTTGGATGAGGTTGGAGTGATATTTCCTATGAGGTCATCCCCCATTGCAAGAAAGGCCAAGGTATGATCATTGGTTGCAACTCCCGAGTTGGAGAATGAATCAGATCTCCATGCTGTTCACACTGGACACATTTTTGCATATATTGATGGACTTCTCTTTCCATGTTTGGCTAGCAGTACCTTGACCTCAATATTTTCTTAGCTAAATTCATACCACTAGAATGGGAACCACATATGCCATTGTGTACTTCTGTTAAAGTGGTCAAGGATTTCTCTTGGTTAAGACATTATAGTATTTACCCCCTCGATGCTTCAATGGTTAAGGGTATTACCTAGGATCATGAATCAAGATGCTTTCTTTACAAAAGTCTTTTTAAGGTTGGAGGTGATATCGGATGGAAGGATTCCTTTACTAATTTAGATGATTATTTCATGATACGACAGGGATCCAGGACCAAAAATGACACACACGAATTCAGATTCAGGGATTTTGAAAGTTGGTATGAGAATTTTTTCTACCAAGAATTTGCATTGGAGGATGTTGTTCGACATGTATAACAATGATCCACTTGTTTCCATAGCATCTGCTACTCAGTTGTTCATGCGAGGAATCTGCTCAAAAGTTATATCTATGAAAAGGTCTTTGAGACTCTCTACCATATTCTTACAAGGAGTGAGCCTATCATCCTTAGTTTGATAGTTGTCATTGACTTGGTTGATAACCAACTATGAGTATCCATAGACTTTTAACTCTTGTATCTACCATTGAACTGCTATCCTTAGACCTGTGATTAGGGATTTGTATTCAACAATGTTGTTAGTACATGAGAATGATAGCCTTTATGAATTTGGAATGTAATCACCTTGAGGGGTGATGAAAAGAATACTTGCTTCAGATCCATGTTGGGTGAATGATCCATCAAAGTACATTTTCCACTGATATGTTAATTGACAAGGAACATTGATTCATTAGGGAATTCAGATATCAATGGGTTCTCTACATAAATAGGTGTCTCTACTAGTTGGTCTCTGATCACTTGTCCTTTGATCACCTTGCACTCCACGTACTCTATGTCAAATTCAGTTAAGATCGTTACCCATTTGGCCATTCACCTAGTGAGAGTGGCTTTGGATAATAGGTATTTCAATGGTTCGATCTTTGCAATAAGCTTGAATTGATGTGACAACATGTAATGTCTGAACTTTTGTGAAGAAAAAACCACTGCTAATCATGCTTTCTCAATGGATGAATAGTTCATTTCATAGCCTATCAAGGTCCCACTGATGTAATAGATAGCCCTTTCCTTTTTGTCTTCACCATGTTGTGCTAGAAGAGTACCTAGTGTTGCTGATGTTGCTGAGATATACACAATCAATGGTTGTTCAATATTGGTGGCATACAAATTGGAGGTGTTAATATATAGTCTTTGATGTTTTGGAAGGATTTATCACACTTCTCATCCCACTTGTAAGTTATTCCTTTGTGGAGAAGATGTGAAAAAGGGTGGATTTTATCTAATAATTGTGTTATGAACCTTCTAATGGACTGCGATCTTCCTTGTAATCCTCTCGTTTGCTTCAATGTTTGTAGTGGTTCCATGTCTAGGATGGATTTTACTTTTAATGGATCAATTTCTACCCCTCTTTTTGAGACAATATAGCCAAGAAGTTTCCTTGATGTAACCCAAAAGATACAATTTTTTAGGTTCAACCTTACTTTGTATTCTTCAAGTTTGTCGAAGATGGGTCCTAAGAATTCTATGAGCTCACTTTTTTTCCTTTCCTTGGCCAAAATATCATCCACATAATCTTTGACTATTTTGTGGTGCCTATCATGAAAGATGAGAGTAATTTCTCTTTGATAGGTTGCTCATGCATTTTTTAGCCCAAATCGCAATCATGTTCCAGTAATAGGTCCCCCATGGATAAGTGAATGCAGTTTTATGTTGATCCTCCTTGACGAGCATGATTTGAGTGTAGCCTAAAAAATCATCCATGAGTGATAGCATTTCATGCCCAACTATTAATTCGATGATGAGGTTGATGTTAAGAAGAGGGAAATAATCCTTCGAGCATTCCTTGTTTAAGTCTCTAAAATCAGTGTGAAAATTTTGATGCCCCCAATGGGCTTTGAGACTAGTACCAAGTTTGAGACCCACTTAGGATAATATATTGGTTGGATAAATCCAACACCAAGAAGCTTTTACAACTCAAGTTTCACCAAGAGCACTATCTAAGGGTGAATCTTCCTCAATTTCCACTTTAATGGCTTAGCTTCAAGATAAACTGCTAAGTGATGCACAACTAATTTTGGATCAAGCCCTAGCATATCATTGTATGACCATGCAAAAATGGTTCTTTTCTCTTTCAGGAATGCTACTAGTCTTTTTCGTTCTTCATCCAACAAGGATTCAACATAGAAAGTGATCTTGGGTGCTTCTTTTGTTCCCACATTGACTAGAGTGACCTTTTTTGCTAGCACTGCTGACTTCTCTGGATGCATTACACTAAGGGGGAGATTGAATCCCTCATCCTTGGGTTCCTCAATGATATTTTCACTATCAGATGCATCCTTTCTTTTTACTATTTTAGGATCAAAAAGTGCCACAATGTGGTTTTCACTTAAAGATCTGCATGTTAGTTGCATGCCATCAATTTTGAGACTAAAGGATTCAATTGTCTCCCCACAGTATGCCCATGTATCTAGCTCTATGGTAAAACCAACTTTATTATTTGCCCATGGTAAATTGTCATGGAGTCCCATAAATTTTGAGATCGCTTCATCATTTTCAAATAAATCTAGAATTGGCAATCCTTGTTGGTCCAAGTTAATGAGTTGTGGGTATACTAGATGTATTTCAGTTGGCTGATTACTCAGAGAAAAGGATTTTATGGATATCACGAAGAGGGAGTTGTTCTCAAATAAGTATACAAAATTAAGGGGGAAGTCATCTAGGGTCGTATCATGTGATGTAGGGAACCGAGAGGAAGCCTTAGCTCATTTAGTGGAAGTACCTTTGCCAATAAGGGTGACCTTGATGGTAGTACAACCTAGCCAAGGATTTTTTGGGTGTTTCTCAAGAACGATGGGTTCTAAAAGACCATTATCATTCTATCCTAGCTTCTCATCCTTGCTATAGACCCATCCCTTTATTAGATACAAGACTTTACTATGATTGTCCATGGGAAGAATAGGGATAGACTATTCATCTTGATATAGTAGCTTAGAGACATCATCCTCATTAACATCTTCTTGGTTCAAATCTCCCCACTTGGTGAAGGTAGTAGCTGCCATCTTGATTGTTTCGACCTCTTTTTTGCTAGTTGTGGGTTTTCCATGGGATTGAGGAGAAAGAGGTAGCTCTCCTAACACAAAAGTGTTCTTCATTAGCTTATAGTTTCCACAACCATTATCCTAGATCATAAATTTGATGTTGGGAATGTTTTGCACAATAGGTATTTTCATTTTTTGAGGTCGATGTAAGGGATGAGGGTTCAAAAAATGAGGTAGAAGGTGTAGGCCCTTCATCATTCTTGGATATTTAGGGGATGTTATAGAACTTGGCCTCAAGGTTCTTGTATTAGTAAAAAGGTTCAAGATCTCCATGGATGGTAATTTCTCTACCCTCAAAAGGAAAATTTAAACATTGATGATAGGTCGAGGCTACAAATTTTAGGGCATGGATCCACGATTGACCAAGTAGAATGATGCCTTGTGATACCCACTCTTGATCATCATATACTCTAATGGTGGTACTCTTTTCTTTCTCAATGGTATCCTTTGAATAGCCCAGGTTCTTGATCAATTGAAGGGTACAAATATTCAAACCAACACCTCCGTCTATTAAGATTATTTTGACCTTGTTCTTGTGAATAATCACCTCAAGATGTAAGGCACAATTATGAGATGGCTGTGATGGTAGGTCTTATTCTGAGAAGGTGATAAGATGATTAGTGATATGCCCTACCATAGCTAGAAAATTTTTGGTATCTATATCCTCAGGGATGGATGACTCTGAAAAAGTGTTCTCTAAGATTTCCCTATGCATGGGGGATAGCCTCAATAGTTCTAAGATTGAAATCTACGTGGGGGTCTTCTTCAGTTGATCTAGGAGATTATACTTGCTAATATTTCGATGTTGGAAAAGTAGGTTGTGCCCTAGATTAAGGTGGGACTCCTTGAATGGTGACTTTGCACGTTGTGTGGTGACTCCACACTTCATACTAGGCCCTTTGATGGTGTCAACAATAATGATGCTATCACAATAAGTGACTACATTAGAATAGGTATGCTGCACATTTCTGTAATCCTTATATTTTTCATTATTTTACCCTTTGCTATGATCTGGCATAGGGTTTTTGTATATCTTAAGATGCTGGTTATCAGTTGGTACTTCAATAGATATGGTGGCGCTCTCTATAAGGTCTTGGATAATATTTTTGAGCCTCATGCAATTTTCCATTTTGTGTCCTTTGATCTTGTGAAAGTCACAAAGATTGTTCTCATTGTATTAGGATGGTTTATCTTGTGGTTCTTGGTAGTTTTCAAAGTTGGGAAGTTTTATCAGGTTTGACTCTATCAATTTCTTCATAATGGTCTTGATGGGTTTTGACAACTGTGTACTTGCATTTTAGATAGTTGTTCTTGTTAGGGGTTCACCTTTGTTGTGTTTTAGTGTTGCTGATTTGATTATTCTGAGGAGGTGTTGTTTGTTGAAAAATTGGTTGAACATAAGAAACTTGATTGTTGTTCAACCTAGGATCACTTAGGACTACCTTAGCATCTACCATACCATCATTGGTCATGTTTTTGTTCTTATCCCATACATGAGGCTTTTTTTTGAACTATTTGACAGACGATTATCTTTGTAAGCTTGAGTATTTCCTTGGGAGATTAGAGCTCTCTTGATGTTAAGGGATCTAAGGACAAGCTCGTCATGAGAGGTGATGCACTGCATTTTAAAGTGGAAGGAAAGATCTGGATCTAGATTTGATATGATGATCCCCAATTTTTGTTCATTGGGAATAGGCCACTTGCTCTTACTAGCTCTTTGTCTCCACCGTTGTAAGAAATTAGAGAAAGATTATCCTTTTTTTTGTCTAAGAGTATACAATTCTTCTAGGCTTATGTCCATGGTTAAAGGAGAAATGGTCTATGAACTTATCAGTAATTTCTTGAAAAGTTTTGATACTCGATGGTAGTTGAGAAAACCAATCCATGGAAGGACCTGTTAAAATTCGAGGGAAGATACACATTAAATAATAATCATTGTAGGAAACCTCCATACACATGACATTGAAATCTTTGACATGGTCCACAGGGCTTCCCCTCCCTTTATATTTATCAAATTTTGGGATTTCAAAGCTGGAAGGGAATGGTACCATTGCAATGTTTTGATTGAATGGATAGGGACATAGGTTCTGTGTATGGGGCTTCTTTGTCGTGCCCATCCGAAGATCTTGCATTTCTTGGCATAATGCCTTAAGTTGCGAGGCTAGATCATCTTGTAGGTTTGGTGGAGGAACATATGTTGGGATGACAAATGGGTTGTATGTAGGATTATGATATGATAAAGTGTTGTATGGGGTGTGTGGTGGTGTGGGATTTTGTGAAGGTGATTGAGGTGTTGATGTATATGTTCCTAATGTGTTTGTATTGATGATGTTTTGTTGAGGATTATAGAAGGAAATTTTTTGGTGTTGGGAATATTATTGAGCTAGTAAGGCTTGTTGTTGTTGTTGGGCTGAAAGGGTTGTTTGTTGGGCTTCTTGTTGTTTTTGTTGTTGTGCCACTAGGGCTTGCTGTTAGACCCACTGTTGTTGCTGTGCTGCTAAGGATGCTTGATGGGATTGATGTTTTTATTGTGCTCAGGTTGATTTCTATTGTTGTGATACTAAGGTTGGTTGTTGTGCTTCTAAGGTTGCTTGTTTATGTTGTGCTGCTAAGGTTGCTTATTGTTGTTACTAAGGTTGCTTGTTGTTGTTGTGATGCTAGGGATTCTTGTTGTTGTTGTTGGATGAATTGCTGATAAGCTTGTTGTGCTTGCTATAAAGCCAAGCATGCACTTGTAATGTAGGATTAGTTGGTTGTTGGGACATCTGTGATGGATTTTGGGTGTTGATGTTTTGAGTGGGTAGTAGATTGTTGATGTGAGGTTGTGGATTCCCTTGATTTAACATACCTTGTATTATAGTGGATTGTGGTGGAGGAATGTAAGTTTGAGGTCCCATTTGGTTTTGTGTGACTTGGGGGACAAACAAAAAAGATGAGGATGACATCATTAAATTTTGTGATGTTAAGGGAAAATTAGGACCTTGGGCCACTAATTGAAAGGATTCCCTTGACTAATGTTTTGGAGATTCCCTTGTGTATGGGATGTGGTCAAGGTATTACCTTGGTTGATAGGGTTTGTGATCAAGGGATTGTTTTGATGTGGGTTGATGATGGATGGGATAAATGTGTTTTGGGAAACCGCTAGGTTTGATGTATCAATAGGTGGATTGGATGAGGATGTTCCATGTTGCATTAAAGAATGATTTTGCATGAGGGTATTCCCTTTCCATTTTGGGTCTACTTGTGGTACTTGGTCCACACTACTTTGTGAGATGTTGGGCACACTTGTGGTACTCATGGGTATGGATGAAGAGGGGTGTCCTTGATAGTTGAGGTTGTTGTGGAGTAGTGAAGTGTAAGTGGTTTATATGGATGTTGTGGATCCTTGGGAACATGAGGAGTGCCAAATTTTTGTTTCCAAGTGGTTTTTTGGGATGGAGGATTGGTATTGAGGGTACCCACAAGTGTGCTGCTTTCAAATGGAAGAGTATGGCCAAAGTCTTTAGCAAGACTAGCTGTAATAGTAGGTGTGGATGTTTGATTTATCCCTAGTGACAGAGTTGTGAAGCCTTGTGTCAAATTTTGTGCAACAAATGATGGGGAAATTGGAGCTACATTTTCTAAGGCTTGATGTTCCATGATTTCCTCCCTAGTAAGTTGAAATGGATTATTGGTAATGTATTCTATCTCATATGGCTCTGATGGAGATGATGCTTGTTGTGATGGGGTAACTCAACTTCTCAGATCAAATTCTTGAGGTTTTTGATCACTTGAGGTGAATGTGACTTTGGTTTTCTCCATGATTCTCTTGTGTTGTGATCTTGTCTTTACCACAAATTTTAGGTCATATATGGGAGAGTTATGTTGAGATTTGTAATGTTTGAACTCTTTAGTTGATTCAAATCTAGGTAAAAGGTATGATTTAAGAATTTTTGGATTAATGATGATAATGAGAGATTAAAAGGTGGATAATGTGGAGAGTGATCTTTGCAAATGTTTTGGGATAACATTTTTGACTTACGTTTAATGTTTTGATGTTTGGATAAAAGATGTTGATGAACTTGAAAATATTTAGGGTAGATTCGTGACCTTCAAGATAAACTAGTTCAAAGATGATAACTAACTTAACCAAATGCATGGAAAAGTATTCATTTGACATATAAAGTAGCTAAGTTAGGGCTGGTTGGATAGATGTTTAAGTCAAAAAGTGTTGGTGTATTCGAAGTTTTTGCAAAGTTTGGTGAAGTGAAGTATGAAATTTGATGAAGGGGTGGATGAAATGTTTGACCCAATGTTGATCTAGAGTGAATCTTTATTTGATAATACCAAGGTAGTGAGAAATATGCTAGACCTCTAAAGTTTTCAAATCCTAAAGACCCAATGATTTAGATAGGTTCAAGATCATGAAAAAGACTAGGGTTTTGACTATAAAAGAATGCATACAAGTCTGGATTATTCCTTGAAGCACATTTGTAGAAGTTGTATACCAATTTGGTTCTATTTTGGTGAAGTGCTAAAAGGTGTTTTTTGAGAGTGTTGTGCAGTTTTGCACACATGCCCCTCTAAAAGTGGGGACCCTCTTTTGGCTTGGTCTTTTGGCCCGTTCTTGTGGCTTCCCCCCTCTTTGTGCTTATCTTTGAAAATCTTGGGGTTTTGGTCCTTGGTGCTTGCGTTCATTTGTGGCTTCCTTTGTGTTGAGTTCCTGGTAGTTTTGGGGTCTTGCGGATGTCCTTTTTGGGGTGGTCTTCTTTTTCCTTCTATTTTCCCCTTTGGTGTTTTTGTTTGGGTCCTAAGGGTCAGTTTTCTCCCTTAGCTTTCTCTTGTCTTTCTTGTTTCCTTCGTTCTGCCGGAGGTGGAACCGGGATGGAATTGAAATTTGAACTTTGGCTAAGTTTCGGGTTCTATTCTTGTTCCCGTTCCGCTCTGCTTCGCTTCCCGCTTCCTGACTTTTCTTCTTCATTTTGTTTGTTTTGTCCTAAGGTTCGCTTTCCTCCCTTAGGTTTTTGTTGGGTCGCTTCCCTTTTCTTTTGTCGGAGGCAAGACCAGGATAAAATTAAACTCTGAACTCTTGCAAAGTTCGTGGTTCGGTTCTCGTTCCCGTTCCGGCTCCGCTTCCCACCTCCTTGTTTTTGTTGTTGCTTTGCTCATTTTCGTACTAAGGGTTGGTTTTCCACCCTTAATTTTTTCTTCACTTTGCTTTTCCTTCGCTAGTCGAAGGCGGACCTGGAATGGATCCAAACATTGAAGTTTGGCTAAGTTCTCGGTTTCGTCTTCGTTCCCGTTTTGGCTTTGCCTCTTGCGTTCTCATTTTCTTCGTTGTTCCGTTCGTCTTCGGCCTTCGGGTTGGTTTTCTGCCCGTGGGTTTTCTCTTTTGTCATTTTGTCAGGGCCAGGACTGGGATAGAATTTGGCTTTGAACTTTGGAAAAGTTCACGATTCCTTTCCCATTCCTAATTCGCCTCCGCTTCTGCTAGGGTGGGTTTTGGTTCCCGTTACGCCTGGTTTCCCTTTGGGTTTCCTTTTCCGTTCCTGTTCTGTCTCCACCTCCACCTATCTTTGGTTCCACCCCCGCTTGGGTTTTTGTGTGATTCTCTGACCTTAGGAACTCTATGGACTTGCTTGGATTATGATGGTGTATTGGGCATTAATGGTGTCCCATTTGAATGTAGGTTGGATCGAGCTGGGATTTGTAGGATGTACTTCGAAGATTTGGTCGTGATTTGTGGGTGCAGTTAGGTACACTTTGCAGCTACTATCACGAGACCCACTCCTACATGCAAGGTTGATGCATTTGGTGTTCATTAATGGCAAACAGATCTGGTTGGTGGATTCAACCTGGTTTTGTTCAATCTGGGTCGTCCATTTGCCTAGCTCTAGTTCGATTAATGGCTCATGTTCCTCCTGGTGTTCATGCACGCGCTGCTATTCGTGTGGGTGTTCATTTATTGTTGGGCGCAGCTCGAGGATGTGTCCCCTGGTTGCATGCGATCCTAGGTTGATCTGATGGGGTCCTTGCTGCATTTATTGTTGAGCGACGGGTTATTGCTGGTTGTCGAGGCTGATCTAATTGGTGGCTAACTCTTTGTAACCCTAGCTCTATTTCACATAGGCATGCTTTCTATAAGTATGGAACTCTGCCTCATTTGTAAGGGTTCGTTCAGTAGAGCTGTGAGATCAGTAGGCTAGGTTAGAGTTCTTCTATTATCTGATTAAGTTAGAGGACGGGTAATTAGTAGACTTAGCAGTAGAGTAGCATGTTAGCAGATTAGAAGCGAGTTTCACATTTGAAGCAAGTGTTGTAACAAACTAGAAATGTTGTTGATATAATGATTTCAATACAAAGTGTAGACATTGTGTCATGATTGGTGCCTCCTTTGTATTGGATAATCTTGCATGTTTCTTGTTCTATCTTTCAAATTGCTTGGAAATTTTTGGATGTAGTTTAGATTTAGTTCGTAATGCTAGTGGTTTAATATTTGAAGTGTTGTAGCAATCCCCGGTTCATATCTTGGGCAGCTTCTTGATTATGGGAATGATGTGCAAGGTCAACCTATACCCCATATTCATGTGCTTAGTTCAATTGTATATATTCATTCAGTATTATTGAATGATTGCCTACAACCTGAAAATATTTAACACCTTAGAAGATTGCACTATTTTTTGCAAGATTGTAGGTATAGCCTGAGTCGACCAGAAACTAGTTTAAGGGATTGGTCCATTTCAAGTATTTCATCATTTGCATGATTAATCTTAGGAGCAGTGTTAGAAATTAGAAATTGTGAAACCCTCATATTTTGTTGTTTCTTTTATTAAATGCTTAGAACTTAATATTAAAGCATCACCCTATCTTAAAATATGATGAGTTTAGAGCTTCCAAAATTTGTACGTAAGACCCCTTGTGATTACTAGCATATTCACATTTTATCACTGAGTTTGTTCATTGCATTATCATAACTTGACACCCGAAATACCTTGGGGTTATCTCTCTGTTTATAGAGATCAACCTTTTAAGAGAGATAGGATAACCTTTATTATGTCTGAGTTGTTGCCATGTAGAAACACCAAACAACAGAGAGATTTTGGACTAACATGCCTAAGTTTGAAATGACAACATTTAGACCTTCTCTTGGGGATTCTGATTTTTTGTGAGATCATTTAGAGAAGTTAAGATTATGAAAAGGAGGATATTTATTGCCACACGGGTGGTGTTAATATGGGCCTTCTAGCCACAATACCAGCTTGTTTCTCTTCTTCATCTATGACATATGCTATGTTTCTCCAATGGGTTGGTGTTTCTTTTATTTCAAAAGTGAAGCTTCTCAAACTACTAATTATATCGGTTTATTCTCCTTCAATAAGTTCAAAGTTTGGTTGAATGATAGTAGGCATAAGTTCAAGCTATTTAATGGGGGCGATTGGTCTCCAAATAGTCATGTGGGGGTTCAATTTGTTAATTTATCTATCTTAAGTGAGTTTATTTTACCACAAACACTTGTATTGATTAAGTTTCAAACTAAATGTCTATGTCAAAAATATCATAAATTTCACAAGTTCCATTTTGTGAAAATCATGAGGTTCAAGCCATTGTTGCCTATGTTAACTTTGGGAAGTATGGATTGAGATATAAACCAAAATACTTAGAAGTCTCTAAGAATAAATTCTTAGGACAAAATTAATATCAAGGTTTTGTCAAAGGGTATCCATACTTAAACCAAAGGGTTTGACATTTTGAAAAGACTTTGTTGATGTTTGTTTGCAATGTTTTGGAACCAAGAAAAGTATTAAACTAACTCACAAGCATTTACCATCATAGGTTCAGAAGATATTACTTGCTAAATCCACACTTGAATTTCTCCAAACACTAAGACAATGCGAACAACTAGAGATTTGGTGACATTGGCTCCCCTCCATGACACACACTTCTCGGGAGCACCAAATCTCAAATCTTGAAGATTTGAAGATCCTAGAAGGATTTTCCTATTTCAACAATGAATAGTAAAATGTGGGGTGGCTTCAGAATGACCGTTCTTGCACTTGCAAGCATAAAGGTTTTTGGCTACTAAATAATTGGTTCTTAGTAAGGGCTTTCATTCAAGGTAGCCATACATGCAACAAGATTAGCTCAATATTATTTCAATATAGAGGACTCTTAGTCCTTTCCTAAGAAATGATTTTGAAGTGTCACGCAGACACTGGGGGTGGCACTTTTTGGTATGACACATTTGCACCTGTTGTTTATTAATTTCATCACAAACATATTTTTTATATAGCGGTTCGAAAGAGCTTGGCTTTAGCTCATTATCACTTGGGTTGTTCCATCCTTTCAAAGTGGGGAGGTAGGCCCTCTAAAGATAAACAAAAGCAAGGAAGTATGCTTGTAGTTTGATCTCCCTGATTGCATGAGGCAAGGAGAGAGCACACACAATGAATTTTCCCTACATTAGCATGGGGTTCATTTTAATCCAAATTGAAATATGGCGGTGATTATATAAAATGTCAAAGGAATCTTTTTGATTCTCAAGATCATTGAGTGGCACGAGAGAAGAGCATACACATTCAATGTTGAAAATGTAAATCACAAGACATGGAAAACACTTGTTAATTTAAACCTTCAAAACAAAGGTGGGTTTATTTTAAGCACCAAACAAAGTGTTAAGTTGTATTGTTCAATTTTAAACCCAAAGTAACATGATGAAGTGAGGGTTCATTTTAATCCTATTTGAGAGTTCATTTTAAAACCCAATTGAAAGATAGTTTGGTCCTAAAGTATAAAATGAAAAGCATGATAAATGGGTTATAATTTCCTCAAAAGTGTCGAAACAGTTGTTACAATTATAAGATTTAAAGATAAGAATGCTTCTTCACTTCAATTTTTATCATCCAACCTGTAAAACCTAGTTCCTAAAAACCAGAGCAAAGTTAGAGGCATGTTAGTGATCAGATGAGGTAAAAAAATTAAAGGATATGCTAAAAATTGGCCACTATTTTGCTTACTCGAGAAGGGCGTCACTATTCATGATAGTGTCGCCATAAAGAAAATGTGCATCACTTTGGTGAAAATTAGCGTTGCTCTGTAGAAATCTAGTGATGACGATAGCGTCGCTACTTGGGAGTGTCCCTGTTTGCAAATTCTCAATACCTCTAAAAAATCTTAGCGTCGCCATTTATTTTAATCAAAACCAGGGTATTAATTAGGTTTTATTGCATCAAATGATAATAGTGTCACTATATGGTGTCTCCTTTCAAAGGCATTGTTGAAATCCTCTGGAGCATCGTTGTATCTACAAAAATGAAAAATGGAATTTAAGAGGAAAATTTATTAAATGTGATTGGTTATGCCCTCCTTCTAGCACAAAAATGTGATTGATAGATTAGTATGGGATGACTACACTTGATCCATGAAGAATCAAAGTGTATTCATGCCACTAAATGCCAATCCAATATAGATCATTCAAAATAAACTAAATTAAACATTTTTATCAAAACTAACGTGCTAAACTATGAAATCTTCAAAACACCTACTATAATCCATTTGAAATTTATCCTATTGTGGGAGTGGTATCACGTTGATGTGGAACAATGACCCTTTCCCAATCCTTGTAGATAAATGAGCTTGTTTCAACCAGTTTTATTAAAGAAAACTAGTGAAACCATTGTGAGATGTGTGATGAAACATGATTCAAAACTATATTAACATGATGCAAGCTATTTTAACATGATTTATGCAAAAATGATCAAGATGTGCAAATGCAAAGCTAATCTAAATGGATTCTAAGCTAAAATATTAAAACCCTAATTAACAATTAAGCTAAATTTATGCATCTAAGTTACCATGGGAGCCATTAACAAAAGCTAAGCTATTATGCAAGTAATTAAACTAAAAAGATGCTAAATATGTTCTAAATATGAGTGTGAGTGATTTTAACATCATAATTTTGATGTTAAAAGATGGATCGATTTGTCTCCAAAGAGTGACCTATTTATAGGAGAGCAAATGAGAAATGGAGGGTTGAGATAAAAAAGGTTAATCAATGGTCAAGGATGGAGAAAGTTGGAGGCATGGACCATGAATTTTCATCAACAGATGAGAATCAATGATTAGATTTAATCAAAGGTTCACCTTTTTCCAAACAAACACACTTTTAACTTGCATAAGAGGTCACAAGTTAACTTTTCTCAAGAAGTCAAGTAAGTTTGTTAAAAAAGGAATATTCCCCTTTTTCAAATGAGTGAGGAGAAGAGAATATTCTTTGGAATATTCTCATGGGTGAGGGAAAAAAGATATTTACCGTGCAAAAGGGGAAGGAATACTCCATGGGAATTTCAAAGGAGGAATATTCCCTTGCAAGTGGGGGAATTAGATTTATTAGTAATTGAATAATTGAAACAATGTTAATTATGCAATTTTAGAAGAATTATATGATATTCATTAAATAAAATGATTTAATGAAAAGGGGAGATATGATATGACATTTAATTAAATAACTTACAGTTATTTAATTAAATAAGTGGACTTAGGGATTTAAATTAAATAGTTTGATGTATTTAATTTAATAGGACAAAATGTTAGCATGAAAGGGGGTGAATTAACCCGATTAAATTAATGATGTCAATAGATACAAATGACATAATTAATTAAATAGCTAGGATAATTCAATCAATTAAGTGAAAAGAGAATGGGTTTCAAGATGAAATGATGTTAGTATACCTGATTTGAGTGCATGATATCATTTAAGACATTTTAAATTGTCTACAATTACATCTAGCCCCCACTTTAGTGAGAGGAGGAACTTGCTTCAAACTCACACTAAAGTAAACAAACTCGCATCAAGAGGGGTTTAAATGTACCAATGCTAGTAGGATAGGATGACACCGATCAAGACAGATGATCAAACCCCAGGATCAAGATCATATGACGAACCAACATAAGCACAAAGGGACACACATGTAAATGATAAAGAGAATCATCAAGGCACATACATTGCCAAAGAAATAAAGGAAAATCAAAACAAAAAGTGTGTGGATCAAGCTTCGACCATTTTTCCATCTTGATGTGGATCCGATCTAAGTTGTTTGTTTGAAAACACACACTCACTCTAAGGCAATCAAAATTCAGGTTGTTTGCTAGGTGAGTATCCAAAGAGGTGAGACACATACACACATGACCAGTATGTGCTCACACACACAAGCAAGTGGCTATTGGAAAGTCATGTCTCAGTTCAACTTCCTATCCAACTAGAGTGAAGTTATAACTCTTGATAAATTTGATAAGGCACCACACAACAATGAATTTCAAGCTTCATGAGGTAAGAAAAACATCATATGCTTGGAATGCATAAACAAAAAATATGGCTCCACACGCATGCAAAGTGTGTTATGCAAGGTGGCCATATAACATAAATTATAAATGCAAAGTAGTGTCAGGAACGTTCAAACGAGTCTTGCTTAGTTCATGTAAGGTCTTAGCTTAGGGAACATTGTGCCTAGTGTCTCCAAGAGAGGACCAATCAACAAATAGAAGATTCACAATTTAGGGGATCCAGTGTGTTGCATCAAGTCACTAAGAGGAATATAATATGCTAAGAGAGATCATGCTCTTGAGGGAAATCACACCCAATGTCATCCACAAAGTGAAAGATGCATCACATGAAGTAATAAGACTACACCATGAAACATGAAGTGCAAAAGAATAATGCCAATGTATGCCCCCACTTTAAAGAAATTTCTAAGCACCATGTTGTGAGAAATTACTTTAAAGTAACAAATGATATGCTAACAATAAAGAAGACACGAGAGCTAACTTGGAAAGCCCTATGCCAAGTCATATGTTTCCAATTAAAGCTACGTCATAAAAAAAGGAAGAGGGGTTGCCCCCAAAAATACAAATTCCACACATGAGGGACCCATGGATTCAGGTTCAGTATGTTCTTGTTATAATGTTATAAGAGAGCTTAAAATTGTCATAATTCCAAAAATACTCATAGAGCATGAAGAATGATGTAAAGAGAGTGAGAACAAAGAAAGACCTTTCGAGTCAACATGGAAGAGACCTAAAGGTCTCGACGTCTTGCGTCATCCTCAAAAGGAAAACACAAGATAAAGAAAAAGATTTTGGGTCAACATGGAAGAGACATGAATGTCTCGACGCATTGCATCATCCCCAAAAGGAAAACACGAGACAAAGAAAAGATAAAGGAAAAGGTAAAATATTTACGACATAGAGAAGAATGTATGTACAAATAGAGGAATGCCACAAAGAGAGAAAAATCAAACAAAATCACATGGGGGATCACATTACACACATGAAATCACATGAAAAGGATATAATGAAAAATACTAGTAAATCACACGCGAGTAAACCTAAGAGCATGTTGTTTGCATCCTAATTGTGTTCATTGTATACAAAAGGAAGACAACTAGCCAAAGGGACAATAACAAGTGTCGAACTAGGGTTATCACCAAGCTCAACACTCTTCCTAGGGGAACTAATGGTACGTCAGGTTCACCAAAATGTAATGTGGGAAATAGGGTTCCACCTTTTTGGAATATGGAATGCACATAAGGGGGATGCAACCCTTTTATTTCACAACCATTACACTCAAGGAAACCCTAGAGATCTCAAGTTTATGGATGAAATGACGGAAATAGATCTACAATAGGGGTGTTATAGGGTATTATTAATGACTAAAGAGGGGTTCACCAACAATCTAGGGCTTGGAAAGACTAATGATATGCAAGATCTAATGTTAAAACCTAATGCAATGTAAAATTTCACTAAATGTCCTATAAATGCAAGTAAATTAGAATAAAAGGTTAAGAGATCAGAGGTGTGCACCTGGAAACCTGTAAGAGTTTGATTGAAGATCTGAAATGTTGAATATGCTAAAATCAATGCCTGCTAGGGCTTATATGCTAGTCTGGGTGATTTAGTCCCAAATTAGGGTTTCTGGGCAAGAATAGAAATTTGGAAAAGACAAGTTTGGAACTCCTAAAATCTATAAAATTCATTGTACTAGGACTCATATGCTAGAAGTGGCATATCAGTCAAGTTTGACATTTCTGGAAAATCAAGACCTAAATATTCTCTTCAATCTCTCCTCAATCCTCTCAACTTGGTTTTTGGATCTAAAATGTTGAATTCTTCTTTGTAGATGTCTTCCAATGATCTTCTAAACAAGGTAACGAATTGGAAAACTTTGCAACTTGAAAAATTATTTCCAATATTTCTCTTCAATATACCTTCAACCTAGATATACAAATCACACACTAAAGAGAGGGAAAAATGTTGTTTTGTTAGTAGAAAGGGGTTTTCCTTGGTCAAACCTTGTAATGAAATCAAATGAGATAAAGGAATGATGAATGAACAAAATGTAATGTTGCAACTCACCAGAACCCTAGCAATAAAGTACTGCAAACATGCATGGAGTGGCTCCAATCAATTTAGATCTTGACTCTTGCTTGAATGTGATAGATATTGAATTGAATGCTAGCTTGAATCATGAAACCCTACATCACAAATGTTAGCTCAAGAACAAACATGATGCATGATGAATTTGAAATGGTGCTTGATACTTCTTGATAAAAAAATCTTGAAGGCTCTTGAATGCTCTTGTAAGTGCTCTTGATCACAATTTTCTATAAGAATGATTTAGCAACTTGCTAGGTGAAAAATGAGTGAAATAACCTTGTATTTATACTTGTTTATGCCAAATTTCTCAAAATTACAACACTATAAGATGACATCAGATCTAGGAGGATAAAAGCCGACCAAGAATTTGGATTAAATTTATTTTTGGGCCACACAAGACTCATATGCCAGAAGTGGCGTATGAGTCCCATTAGGCTAGGCTATGGGACACATTTTTCAAGAAAGGTTTAGATTCATGTGAAATCAGGATCAAGGCCCCAAAACTTAGGTGGGACCCATACGCTCGAGGTGGCATATGAGTTGCATATCACTAAATTTGGGCCATACAATACAAAAACACCTAAATTATGATTAGATGTTGGTTTATGTCAGGATTATCCTTGGAAAGATGCATTAATTAAGGCCTGTGGATGTAAAATAAGGCCAAATGAGGCATAAAGAAGCTCAATTAATTAATGAAAACCCTAGATTAGTGTCAAAGTGTGGTACAACACTCTACAAAACCTAAAATAATGTACCATTAAGTCCATTTAGTTCACAAGGGGCCCAAGACCTAATGTGAATGTGTTAAATACACTACAACACTAAATCAAGACTATATCAAGCTTGAAATCTAACAAGGAGGGCCTAAACAAATGTGAAAATGTAGAGGAGTACATTTTTTGTCATTACAGGCCTACATCGGTAAACATTGGAGAAGTGAGATCATTTTGTGGACTAGAAAGTTTCTACCAAAATTTTATCAGAATTTTTACTAGAATTTGCAACCCCATGATATATATAATGAGAGGAGATAAGAAGGTTTTTAAGTGGACATTCAGAGCATAAAGAAGTTTAGAATTGTTGAAACAAAAGGTGATTGAGCAACTAGTTTTAGCATTACTGTATTTTGACAATGTATTTCAAGTTGACTATGATGCAAGTGGAAATACAATTAGAGCAGTGTTTATTCAAGAAGGGAGACCTATAGCTTATTTTAGTGAGAATTTGAATGATGCCGAAAGAAGATATTCAATTTATGATCAAGAATTTTATGCCATAATTCAAGCCTTGAAGAAGTGGAGACATTATTTGTTACCTAATGAATTTGTATATAGATCATCAAGCTTTGCAATATTTGAACAGTCAAGAAAAGTTGAATCAGAGACATATGAGATGGGTTGAGTTTTTGCAAAGTTATACCTCTGTGTTGAAGCATAGGAGTGGCAAGTCAAATAAAGTTGCAGATGCATTAAGCAGAAGAAGGAATTTGTTGACAAATATGAGAGTGGAAGTATTAGGATTTGAAGATTTAAAGCATATGTATAAGGATGATGCATATCTTAGTGAAGCATGGAGAGAATCTAAGGAGCTAGTAGTGAGAGATTGGAGCCAATGGTTGGACTATTTCATTCAAGAAGGTATGTTATTCAAGGGAAATCACTTGTGTATTCCAAGGATTTCAAGAGAGAATTTGATAAAGGAGAAACATAGTGGAGGTTTAGCATGACATTTTGGAGTGGATAAGACATTAGGTTTGGTAAGTGAACATTACTTTTGGTCGTAGGTATACAAGGATGTAAGGAAGTATGTTCAAAGTTGTAGAATTTTTTAAATTGCAAAATTAGTCAGAGTACTAGATCCTATAGAAATATTTGACAACACCAAAGATAACTTGGGAAGATATAAGCATGGATTTCATATTGGGATTACCAAGAACACAAAGAGGATATGATTCTATTTTGTTAGTAGTGGACAATTTTGTTAAAATGACACATTTCATTCCTTGCAAGAAGACTAACGATGTTGTGGATGTTGCTGACTTATTTTTCAAAGAGATTGTGAGATTGCATGGATTACCTAAGAGTATAGTTTTAGGTAGAGACACTAAGTTCATTAGATACTTTTAGAGGACATTGTGGAAGAAGATGAAGACAAATTTGAAGTTCAGTTTAGCATATCATCCACAAATAGATGGAAAAATAGAGGTAGATGAAATAATTTAAGTTTTACCTATACATAAGATTTCTCTTGGTGCTCCTCATCTCCAACCATGGATGGGTCTCCATCTATTCTTCCCTCACAAGTCTCTACATATGTTGTACGTGTTGCTGCCTCATCTCCTCCATGTGTCACAACATGCACTTCATACTTAACTGTGTGTAGGGAGGCATAGTAGTATCTCCCATAGGCCCTGACACATATGACTACACATACTATAATAATGAGGCACACAAATGTCTTTATATGTTGATGCTCCACCAACATCAGTTGAACCACCAGGAGTATTACCTATCAGGTGGTTGGGCAAACTGAGAAGACTGTGTAATTAAATGGATAGTCAAAGAGTGTATGGCCATGAGACTATATATTGCTGCATTTGCAACAATGTTTGGATGGCTATTGGAGGTGGGGGAGGAATAAAAGGAGGGGGAAAATATGAACCTTGCATTTGACACATTGCCCCAAGTCTATCTTGGGGCATTCCCCTACCTAATCCTTGAAAATTCCTAAAATCAAAATATTTCACATGTTTTCCTAAAACAAACTGAACATATAATTTGCGGAGAAAATAAAGAGGGATATAAAGATTATTGTTGGATGGTTTATCAAACACCTTCCACCAACGATCCCAAAAATTTCTTGTTATGACCTTATATGTGCACCATTCTATTAAAAGTTTAGGTTTATGTAAAGCAATAGGTTGTCTAATGTTTGGATTCACAAAATATTGGGATATTTTGACATTAAATTTTTCTAATTGTTTGACTTGGTCATAGCTCAAACTATTACCATATTATAAAATCTTAGTTTCTCTCCACTCTTGAAACAAAGTATGTTGCCTTGTGATGTCTTTCACATGACTTATTATGGCCTCTAAATTTGATGTCATTGAACAAAAATGAGGGTGGTGACAATATCTTTCAACAATGTTCTTCAATTTAGTCATATTTATATCAATTAAATCTTGAATTGAAGGAGGATTTGGTGGAGATTTTCTCTACCAAATTCTTCTACCATTTTATACCTTGTTGATTTTTTTAAAAAATCAATATAATTTTTAACTAATTACTAAAATCTATAAAAAATATAATATATATGCCAAAAATTTAGAGAAAATAATAAAAATGATGAAAAACACAACAAAAAGATTAAATATATTTTTTGGATTTGTAAGAGGTGAGTTTTATATTGCTGCAAGAATTTAGCGTACCTTGAACTAGGGGAGAACACAACTGAGGGATCTCCTCATAAATTTAAGATTAAATTTTATTTATTCAGCCATAGTCATGCAAGACCATTTAAATCTCATTCTACTTGTTCTTGACGCCACTATTAGACACCATAACTACACTAGAATAATCAATGCTATAGATTACAAAGTACAAAACTAGCCTACCAATGCATGGGCACTTAAGAAATTTTGGACATTTATCCACATTATACCAGGTTATATAATAAAATCTTGGCATTTGCTATAACATCTACGAAATTTCAACTCTTAATACAATTTCAATTACTAAGCAGTTGTAATTTATTCCTAATTTCCTCCATTTTTCCCATATTGAGGATGTTACATTCTAGTTTCCACATTGAATTCCTCAAAATTTCCCCCTCGTTTTGTTTGTCTGAACTTAATTTGGTGTGAGATCACATCATTCTATTGTCAACATCCACACTTTTTTTGGTATTCCTTTTCTTTTTTTGAATTTTTTTCCAATCATTTTCTTCATCACCAACATTTAAATCCTTAAGATCTTGAGTTGGAGCATGGAAAAGGGAGCTCATAGCCCTAGAGGTGCAAGGTTCCACATCAAATACAATAGAGCCTACAGGTTGTTTAATTGAAGGAGCATTAGCATCCAAAGGAGAGGAGTAGACTGCTTTGCTGCCTACAACTCAATCTAAATAACAAGAGCCACTCCAATGAGATGAAATCCATTTATTCTTTGATTTTGAAGGAAATCCATCTATCTTCATGTCATTCATCTTGTTGGTATTCTTTAGAGAGGCATCCTAGTTTGATAACTCTCCTACATCTGAAAATTAGACCTTCATAATCTAATGGCTACTTCTAACACTGTCCATTAGCCCTCAAGATTATTTCTATTGAAAGATCCTTGGAGATGTCTAGTCCCACCAAAATCCTAGCATAATTTGTGTGGATGAAATTTTTAGAGTTGTTGTCCATGAACACAAAATTTCCCAAAGAGTTTCCAATTGCTACAAAACATGATTTGAACTAATAGTGAAGAAGGATATTTGGGAGGTGAACTTAGATAGCCAAAAATGAATAAGATTTGGTAGGCGGATCAAAATTTGGATGCCAAGATTTCAACTACAAAAAACTTTCATCCCAAACGTAATTGAGAATGGCATTTTTATCTCTCTTAAAGTCAAAAACCACAATGAAGAAACCCCTTGCGCTAGGGTAAATTTCTAGATTTCCTTCCATAAGAGGAAGCCAAGATTTTGAAATCCAGTCATGGAAATCAGGAAAGCTAGGCCATAGATTGTTGAACCTTCTGATTAAACCATGTTTTGCAAAGAATTATGTATTTTTGTGTTACTCCTTCATCAAAGAACCATTGAAACTCAGAGACAAGAGTTTACTAGAGCACTGAACAATTTGTCTATTACTTGTGAAAATATTAGGTTTTTGTATTGAATCCAATGGGGAGAGCAAACTACAATATTTTGCCTCCAAAAATGAAGTTTTATTCTTCATAGTCCTTTGTCTAGGAGGTGAATCACAGGCAGCCTGACCAGATCTCATTTGATCCTCTATATGCATGTAATCTAACCCAACACCAGTAGTATTTAAATCACGGTTGGGCAAAGGTGAAGTGACAGGAAGAGGATAAGTCAATGCCATGTCTCCCAGGCTGCTAAGAGAGATAGTGTTTTCACGAAACAGGGTTGAATAGGCGGCCATGACACCAGGCGGCCATGATCCCAATGCATAGGCGATCGTCTTAATAGATATCCCAACCGAAGAAGCTCTTGAGATTTTTCTTGAAGCTGCACCATGTGAAGGAGCCCTAGGTCAAGACAATTTCAACAATTTTGCCATTTTTGGTAGCCTCCTTGATTTAATTATTATATATTTAATAATTGTATTTTTATATTAAATGTTATATTAAATATTTGATATATTTCTATATTATATGATATAATGTATTAAATGATATAATATATTATTTTCAATATTATAATACATTATATTATATCAAATAATATACTATATCAAATATTATTATATTGTATTATATTATATCAAGTTTTATAATAATATAATATATTATTATATTATATGATATAATGTATTAAATAGTATAATATATTATAATAATATATATAATATTATTATTATATATGATTTATATCATATATTATTATAATATATAGATTATAATGATATATATTTATTATTATAATATAAGCATAATATTATTATATTATACAAGATCTATAATATATATTATAATAATAAATAATATCATAATATATATAATATGACATATCAAAGTATATTAGATACATTATGATATATTATCTTATATATCATATATTATCTTATATGATATATATAATATCATAATATATGCTATGTATAATGGATATCTCTTTTGTGTAAAAAATGAATATCCATTTTGTCATAATAACACATAACTGCTAGTGCAAGAAACTGATATCTATTTTTTACTAGCCCAAGTAAAAAGTCAAAGATGATTTTCACAATTTTTCCTAACTCAAATCATGTTTTTTTTTTCATTGTCAATGTTTGACCCATCATGATCCTACACTCACCCACATACCAAATCTATCTAAAAAAGAAATAACATGAAATAAAACAAGAAACTCTTTAGATCCAATGTGAATCCTTAGAATAGTGCAACCTAATGCATGAATGCTTTAGTTGTCCATTAACACAAGTTTAAGGAGTGGTTGAGTTATTTTTATAGAACAAATATGTGGAAGAACGATAAGATTCATTCAAAAATATTTGAAGCAATTTCCCATAGAATTATCAAAACCCACTTTTGTTATATAATCTAAAGGAAGGAAAAGTAAAATTGTTAGTTATTTGATTTGCATTTTCCTTCTTTCTCTTATCATTTGAAAAAAGAATTTTGACTTTTGAAATTTAGAATAGCAAGAATCATTTTAACTTAGACCATAACTATTTTCATTTCTTGTAAATAACTTAGATTTCATTATTTAAATAACATAGCTATATAGATTCATAAATGAAATAAAATTGTTGATATACACATTATTTTGAATTGATTTGATAAAAAAAATTGTACTTAACTTGATAATCAAATATGCGACAAAGAATGAAGAGGATTTGAACCTACTATGTCACGATTTGGAATGTAAATTAATAAATAGACAGTCTAGACCTAGAAATCAAAAATATTTTCTTGTGTTAATGCAAGGTTGGGTCTAATTGTTAGGGACAAATCCATGACCATGATCTTGTATTATACTCATGAACTTGACGTGTGTGATTTGCAAACTATTCTTCTTCATGTCATTTAAGACATCAATTTATTTTGTCCTTCTTGATGTCTACAAGGGCTAGTGGTATTGATAAATACCTTGGTTGTGTTGTGCGGCCAAGCTACGAGGGCACTACATGTTGATCAATCACTTGAAATTGAATAATATCAAGAATAACACTCTTCAATCATGAAATAACTCTTAGAATGATTCTGTAGTGCTAGATTCTTTTTAGAGCATTGAATGGTTTCTTTTTCGAGTTTTATTATTAGAATGAATTCATTGAATTTTTTTAAATACAATGATATAACAAAATATTTGCAAACTTATGTTTAATTAACCCTTGATAAAAAAGATAAAGATTAAAAGTTAGTCAAATTTTGATTAACAACGATGAACTAATCTTAAAATAGAAAAGAGACTAGATCATAGTAAATAAAATATACATAAAAATAGGGGAGATGTACCAATTTCTACCCAGGCTAACTTCGTGCATCTGTACAAAGTAGAAAATAGGTCCGATTTATTCACTTTTTTTTGGATTCTTCGTAAGCGAGTTAGGACCTTAAAAATAAAAAAATTGGCTTCTGGGTACTTCAAACGCGTCTTGTCGAACCCGTAAACCGAAAGGTGCTAAAAAATGGCATTTTTGGACCTCCGTCCGCTACATTTTAATCCCTTCACCGATACCCGTTCATTAGAAATCCATTTTTTTTAAAACCTATTTCTAATTATAAATAAACCTATTTCAACTTGTGTTTGCATGTGGGCCCGCTCAATTTAACACATGGGTTCGCTAGGAGGTGGTCACTTTAATCTCAACCCGACTATATTATGAAGTTAATCATGTGCCCCATATGCCTTCATCCAACCACGTGTATGAGTTTACCTAACCATGGGTTGCTGGGCATCTTTAAGCCCTTAACTCATCATCTCTCACATATTTTTTTGCCATCATTTCGTGGCTCTGCCTTCTCCCGCTGTCGACTCCAACTCATGCGACCATGGCAAGTGCAGGTGGCTCCCTTCGGCTACAGGTAACATCTCCACCTCTCTTCACCTGTAATATTGTTTGTTCAACAATGGGTTCTTGTTAGCACCGATGGTGTTTGAGTGCATTTTCATGTGTTTAAGAATCATTTGTTTGTATGACGTTAAGGGTTTGACTGTAATAATTACTATTTACATGTGACTGGAATGAATTTGATCCCTCGTGAATTGTTTTATCTATGGCATCGAGGGTTTGATTGCAATATTATTTTTACATTACTCTATGAACTAATCACATGTAAGGGTGATCCCACAAAGCTGGTTTACAATTTTTGGAATATTCTAATTTTTGCTGAAATCACATATTTTTAGAAAATATAATGATTTAAGCCTTTAAAATTTCCATTTTAAATATTTCAATTGAAGAGGGTTTGATCAAATCACCTTAGATAAAACCCCCTTGGATAGAACCCTACTAGTTTTAAACCATACCTACAACAGACTCTCCTTTACACCTATCAAAATGCTAATAAAAAATCACTTTTGATTTACTTTTTGGGGGATCAAATGAATTCATTTAAAATTTATTTTAAATTATCATGGTAGTCCTCAAAACGAGGTATCCAACGAATATAATTTTAATATGTTTTGGTTTTATTATGTATGTGTTTTTTTAGTTTTATTAAACATAGATTTTTCACCAAAATCAAGTTCTCTATTCTGCACATGTGGAAAAATAGCATATTATCAAAATAAAATTTTAAAAATATGTTCAGGCTGGTTATTGATGTCCTTGATCCATTAAATTTTTTTATTATTGAATTTCGATCCATACAGAAAAAGTTATGTTGTATACAGTTTGCCTATGTTTCAATTGTAATTGGTTTGATTTTGAAACTTGATTAAGGAAAAAATATTTAATAAAACACTATGAAACCAAATGAAAGTGCTAGATATCGTATTTAAAAATCTAAATTCAATTTTTTTTTTTATCATTTATACAAAAAAAGTTATGTTGTATACGGTGAGCATCACTCCTTAAAAATGTTATTTTTTTAAAAAGCTAGTTTTCGAAGGAGATGGAAAAAGAAGTGGAATCTGATTCCAAAATTTTTGAAAAAAATATATTTAGAATCTATAGACAAAATTTCATAAATCACTAGTTTGCATCATCTTCAAATTTCTCACGGTTTAGCCGCTATAGGAGCCCGAAAGTGAAGATTTAGTTAAAAAAATCAATTCAGTGCCCAGTTTGCCCAAAAATTGTAAACCAGTATTGTGGGATCACTTGTAATGTGATTTAAATGGAACATTGACGGATTTTTGAATGGTATAATCATGAAACTTAATGGGTTTTCAATTTTTGCCCCAAATTTTTGAGGGGTTTCATGATACAAGTTAATGGGCAGACGTTTTCTATTTTCAGTACTTATAATATGCACATGAAATTAAATGTGTATATAGAATTTGTCAGATTCTCTTCGAATCCCTACATTATAATCATAAAATTTAATGGCTATACAGTGTTTTTCCCAATTTACCATCCGATTTTAAGATTACAATTTAGAGATAATTATATATATTTATAGTTTGGCCGTGTAGGGTTTCATCACATGAAGCTTCGCAAACAAACTTATGTTCTAATCAGATTGTATATATATTTTTGCAGAGAATGATATATTATTTTTAGACAATGATATGTTCTTATCAAATTGTATATATATTTTTGCAGACAATGATCTATATTATTTTCAGACAATGATATGTTATTATCAGAATGTACATATATTTTTGTAGGAAATGATATATTTTTATCAGATTGTATATATATTTTTGCAGACAATGATATATATATATGTTCATTTGATGAAACCCTACACGGCTTGATATGACGAAACCCTACACAACATGAGGCAAGTGATATATATATATACACAACATGGTTGTATATATATACAGTCATATATATGACTGTATATTATATATACTGTGTGTATATATATATAATGTATATATAAATGATTGTACATATATATACAACAATAATATACAGTCATGCCCTATAGTGTTTCATCATATCAAGCCGTGTACAGTTTCATCACAAGGACCTTATCATGATCCTCTATCAATGTCTTCCATTTAATAATGCTCAAGTTTCTTGCCACATATCCCTATAACAATTATTTTTAATAAACACATTGGCATAATCAGTTTAATATGCATGTCCAAAGAACGTTGAAAGGAATATAACAACTAACTTGGATTAGCGAGTCCCTCAAAACTCAAAATAAAGTAGTTACTTTGCATTTGTTCATATCCTCATGGAAACCCACAAATGCTAAAAATATCATCCAACTACAAAAGGTAAAACCATTGATGGTTCAAGCAAAGTTTTCTTTTTAACTTAGAGGTAAAACCAACTTCTTGAAGAATAAAACAAACCTTAATCTTCGCAAGCATGAATTTAAACCGATCAAAGTCATTTAATGCAACTCTTTGCTTTTACACAATTAGTTTCCTTCCCCATGAACAATTAGTTTCAATTTTGATATAAGTTAAATAGAGCCTCTTGAAGTCAATTTTGATATATATATGAGATTATATATGTATAGTCTAATATACATTATATATATGTATGATTATATATGTATAATCTTAAATACATTAAATATATTAGATTATATATGTATAATATTATATGGATAATAGAGGTGAAAATGATGAAGAAAACTGTGAGAGATGATGAGTTTAGGGCTTAAAGATGTCTGACAACTTGCAGTTAGGTAAACTCATATGCGTGGTTGGATGAAGGCATATGGGGTATGTGGTTAACTTCATAATGTGGTCGGGTTGAGATTAAAGCAACCACCTCCTAGTGGACCCATGTGTTAAATTGAACAGGCCCACATACAAACACAAGTTGAAATAGGTTTATTGGGTAAGTGCACAAAGATGTTTCCCAAAAAGGGGACTTAAGTGGACAACTTTTTTCTGAAATCAGGAAATAATGATCTTGGACGTGAAATTGAGGATAGTTACACTCAAAATTTTGAGATGGAACAAAAACAAGGATCGAAGTGCTCTGAGTCTACTTTCTAAACTAATAATTTATTTTTAAAATGGTTGATATTAAGGGGTTCAAAAGAGGGATGTAGACAAATTGGTGTTGTTTTTATCAGAAAAACATAACATAGCAACTCTTGTACGACCTTCATACGGTGAATGTTTTTTTAGTATTTTTAAAATCGTAATAGTCAGAAGTTAGCTAAGAGTATGTAGTTGATGCACTATTTTTCTGATAATTTTTTAATGAATATTTGATTTTTTACTAATTTTCGAAGTGGACATTTCCTGAAAAACAAAATTTTGGCCATGCTACCCCTACAAATTTTGGAAACTAATTGATTTTTTTTTTTTTTAATTTGTAGAATGGAGTCTAGTTTATAAAAATGTAATTTATTTGAAAATTCGATGAACGGTTAATTTATAACAAAAAAAATACCAAACACTGCTTTTTGGCCAAAAAAAGACATACAAATAAAATAAATTATGGATGAAAGGCTTAACATTTTCAAAAAGTGAAAAAATTACATCGTTGGATAGCTAAAAGAGAATGCAACATTAACCTATGTGTTCAATTTTTTTGATATTGAACCACGTGCAATCCTGATGGTGAGCACGAACTTGATTATGTGAAATATGGTAGACTTTTTAAAAACATGTCTTTGGTCGTTGGGAATGCCTTCCAAGCCTTTGGGTTGGTATCCCAAGGAAAATACCAAGCCTAAGGCTCGGGAATTCCCAAAGCAAGATATGTCGTGAGTGCGCTATAACGTGCTTGCATTATATTTCAGTTTTCGCATTGTTTTTGCTTTTGGGGAAACATGTCAACTAAGACATAATGCGAGCGCGTTATAACGCGCTCACATTATGTCCTCCTTTATGTTAAATGCCAATATATTGAATGTATCCTGATATATTTGTATGTTTGTATGTACATGTATGCTTGTATGTCATGTATGCATGCTTGTATGTATGCACGTATACCTGTATGTATCAATGCATATATATTGTATGTATGTATGTAAGATTATATCTACACATGTATGTATGCTTGTATGTATGTATTTAAAGGGAGGGATAATCTAGAGAGAGAGAGAGTCTGGAGAGATGGAGAGGGGGTGGAAGTGAGAGTTTAAGAGAGAGGGAGTGGGAGAGAAGGGGTTGGAGTGAGAGGGACTTAGTTAAGTAGGGTGGGAGGGATAGAGGGAGGGAGAGAGAGAGGAGGGGTGGGAGAGAGAGAATTGAGAGAGATAGAGAGAGAGTGGGGGGAGAGAGAGTCGAAGAGAAAAATAGAGTTATGTAGGTAGGGTACCAAAGGGGAGACTTGAGAGTGTGAGGGGGGTGAGTGGGAGAGAGAGAGGGAGTGGGAGAGAGAGGGAGTGCGAGTGAGAGACCTGAGAGAGGGAGAGGGTGTGGGAGGGAGTGACATGATAGAGGTAGAGAAAGATGGGGGTGGATTTAGAGGGACTTATCTAGGTAGGGTGGAAGGGATAGATAGAGAGAGGGGAGAGAGACAGAGAGAGAGTTACCTAGGTAGGTTGCTAGAGGGAGAGACCTGAGAGAGAGGGGGGGTGGGAGACAGATACATGAGAGAGTGGGAGGGAGAGGGAGTGGGAGAGAGTGGGATAGAGTGGGAGGGACATAGAGAGATATGGATAGAGGGAGAAAGAGAGGGTGGTAGGGATTGATTGAATGAGAGGTATGTAGAAAGAGGGAGACGATAGATAGAGAAAATTAAAGAGGGTAGGAGGGGGGATGGAGGGAGGGAGAGGTGATAAGTATAGATAGAGATAAAGTGATAGGGGTTGAGGGTATAGGGTGGAGGACCTACAGGGTTGATGGTTTCTAGTGTATTAGGGTTTAAGGTTTGAGGGTTGAGGGAATAGGGTCGATGGTAGAGGGTATTTGGTTGAGGGTATAGGGTAGAAGGTTGAAAGGTTTAGGGTTGAAGGGTTTAGGGTTAAGGGTTTACTTGGTTGAGGGTAGAGGGTTTAGGGTATGGTTTTGAGGGTATATGGTTGAAGCATTAGGTTCAGGGTCCAATGTAAGGGGTAGAGGGTATAGGGGTAGAGGGTTTAGGGTTTAAGGATTGAGGGTTGAGGGATTAAGGGTTGAGGGTTTAATGTAGAAGGTAGAGGGTAGAGGGTAGAGGGTAGAGGGTAGAGGGTTTAAGGGTTGAGGTTTGAAGATTGAGGGTTGAGGGTTGAGGGTTGAGGGTTGAGGGTTGAGGGTCGAGGGATTAGGGTTTAGGGTCCAATATATAGGGTAGAGATTTTTCTTAGATTTAACGGTGTAAGGGTTGAGGGATTAGGGTTTAGGGTAGAGAGTATTGGGTTGAGGGTAGAGGGTAGATGGTTTTAGAGTTTAGGGTTTTAGGGTTGAGGGTTGAGGGTCAAGGGTTTAGGGTTGAGTGTTTAAGGGTCAAGAGGGTTGAGGGATTAGGGTAGAGAGTTTACTAAGTGGGTTTAAGGGTTGGGGGATTAGGGTTGAGGGTAGAGGGTAGAGGATTGATGGTAGATGGTAGAGGGTTTACGAGTTAGGGTTTAAGGGTATAGGGTTTAGGGTTGAGAGATTAAGAGGTTATAGAGTATAGGGTATAGGGGTTGAGGGATTAGGGTTTAAAGGTTTAAGGTTGAGGGTTGAGGGATTAAGAGGGTATAAGGGTTGATGGATTATGGTTTAGGGTAGAGAGTACTGGGTAGAGGGTAGAGGGTAGAGGGTAGAGGGTAGAGGGTTTTAGAGTTTAGGGTTTAAGGGTTGAGGTTAACCATCTACCTTCTATCTCTCTCTCAGTAATTATCTCCCTCTCTCTATATCTCCATCTCTGTCACTATCTCTTTCTACCACTCTCCCACTCTCCCCCTCTCCCACTCTCCCACTCTCCTTTCTCCTCCCTCCCTCACCCTCCTACCGCCTCCTCCTCCCTTTTCTCCCTCCCTCCCTCCCTCCCTCCCTCCCTCTCTCTCCCACTCTCTCTTTCTCTTCCACTCTCTGTCTCTTTATATCTCTCTCACACACACACATTCACCTCTATCTCCTCTACTATAAGGGTGCAGGGGAGAGATATAGAATTAGGATTGAGGGTATAAAAAAAGAGGGAGAAAATAAATATATTAAGAAAACCATATTTCATATAATGCGTGCGCGCTTTGAAGAAGTAGAGATGCTACCATTTTAGGAAGAAATAACGCGAGCGTATTTTGTATTCCACTAAAAACGATTAAAAAAATTGAATATACCCATGATGTCAAGGCCCACAGTTTGCATATTCTCCTGGTTCTACGCGTGCTCTGACAAAAAGTATCTTTTTGATGATGTTGTGAAGTGTGCAAGCATGTTTTTCACATTTCATCACCTTTTCCATGATATTTCTACCACCTTTGCATGAAATAGAAGAGTTTCCACATTGGAAGACATATAATATCAATTGAAGTTTGGAGGGGAACAAGCTTTTGAACAAGTTAAATTGTTGTGAAGTTTGAAGAAAGAAGAATCTAAGCCTACATAATTGGGTTGAACTCCTCCATTTGAAAGTCTGGGTTTTTAAGTATGTGAAGTATTTACACATTTTCTTTCATTCTATTATGGCTTGCTTTCAATTTTGTTTGTCATTATAACCTTATGTTGTCAATGGACATTCTAAATTACAAAATTATATATAGTTTCCAATTACCATTTTAAACTTGATGCAAAGCATCTAACAGGATCCAAAAATCATCAAGGGCACTTCTAACCCTAACTTAAATTGAAGAAGATCAACGAACAAAACTCAATCATCTTTTCATCAAAATCCTTCAATTTCACTTGATTTCATATTTCCACAAAACATTATAGCTTGGTTTCAAATCTTTGTCAGACTCAAAAAATAGATTAACCATCATAAAATTGATTGTAACATAGCATAAAGCTTATTAGAAACTCAGAACCATTCAATTCATTCATAACATCAACACACCAACAAATGATTATGTCATTCACAAGTTGTCTTAAATCTTCCATAATGGCACCATTGTTTACAAACACAAACTATAATTCTTAAGGCATAACCAAACCATTATTTTCTTAATAAATATTTGTTTGAGTTTGTACAACAAAAATGAAACCTTTCAGAAGTCTGCCCTTACACACAAACTCAATTCCTTTGTTGACTATCCACATTACTAATAGCCAAGCATCTGCAAACTGTCACGTGTATCTCCCAAACCATGCACACACTTAGGATTTTGATACTCATTTTGGACACCCATTTCCCTCATACAAAACATATTACAAGATGGATTTTAAGTCCTTCAGAGAAAATTCTTGTAAACTAGTTGTTTCAGTCTGAGAATAAGCCTAACTAAGCCTTAGTGCAAATAGGGGTTATTGGTTTTACTACCTCCAACACAAAAAAATCACAACCAATGCATAAAATAACTTTCATTTGATCTTCCAAAGCTTATAAGTCCATTAGAAGTTAATTTCCAAACACATTTCCATAAACCCTAAGCTCTAAGCTTCACAATTCCCTATTTTACCAGTCTGAACATAGTTTTACAATCAAGAAAAATTATTTTCTTCACACCTTAGTCCTCACCATATGATTGGTAAAATTTTTAATATGAAATTAAATTCCACAAGATTTTTTACACAAAAATTGAGAACTTTCACTAAGTAGAATGGGAGAAACACAATTTCTCAAGTTCACTGTTTACCCTAATAGAGGGTTTGACAGTTTTAGAGAAAAATTGCAATATCTGACTCAAACGTTAAGAATAATGCATGAAAATAATTGTATGTGGGAGGTGATTGAGTGTGAAAACACTTAAAAATATCCAAACAAGCATTCCTTCCCGTACAAATTCGCACAAGAGCCTGAAACAATGAAATTCTAAAGAAAATATAGGAAAATAGTGTGTTTATTCATTCAAAATCAGATATTCAATCACCCACAACTTTCCAAACATACATGAGGCCTTATAAATGAATTAAATACATGTATTATCAAATTCCAAGTGCCTCCAAGCGAAAATAAGCCCATATGACTTTTCACCTTCCCTATTTCACAATTTTTGTAACTTTTCAAAATTTTGTATTTGTGCAACTTTTGCAAATAGTGACAACTTTAAAAAATACACATAGGACTTAAACATTAAAACTCCTAATGATTCCCATACATTTAAAATTTATTCAATGACCCTCTTACAACATGGAGATACCCAAAATTGAATCAAATTTCAAAATGGAAGCATAGATTGTCAAGGTGCTCCTGCACCACAAACTTATCAAACACTCACAATGCCATTACACTCATTATGATTGTAACTTACATGATATTTATCTTATTTCCCTTCAAACTCAACTCCCCCAATGTATCTAACTATTTTTGTAACTTCTTGACTAATTTATCTCTTAACAACTTTTCCAAAAAATGCAATTTTGAGCAAATGTCCATGCTTCCATTTTGAGCCTATCTTGCAATCATGGCATGCCACGTTACCAATTTTATTTAAGGCATTTTGGATTGAAAAAAATCATGTCACATTTGTCTATGCTAGGTTAAATTTTTTACAGGATGATTGTAAGTATTATTTAAATGAAGCCTTGAATGACATATATTTTTCAATTAACTTGAATGGATACATTTTTTAGGAACTAATATTCGTCTCATTACCATGGTACAGATAAAATTATCCGCCATGCCGAAGAAAAAGACAAAGAGGAAACTAATAGACGAAGAGAATGAAACCTTCAAAGAAAAGGATAGAGTTCGAGCGGCAACATATCGTGAAAATAAGAAATTGGAAACGATTGATGAAACCAAGCCAATTGAAGAGGAACCTCAACCGTCAAAAAAAGAACAAGAATTGGCAGCACAAAAGGAATGAATTCGAAAGCATCGTCGTAAGACAAATTCAAATACTGTAGTTGGAGACACACCCTCTACGACAAGTGAATATGAAGGGACACCATTAAGCACAAGTGAATATGGAGGGACACCATCTATCAAAAGTGAATATGGATGAAATCCATCTAGTGCAAGTGAATATGGAGGGACACCATCTACCTCAAGTGAATATTGCTGGACACCATCCAACACATCTCAAGTTGAGAGTACATCCTCACTCAGATTTGACGAAGAAGGTATGCCATCATTCCTATGTGAACCTCAAGGTATGTCTTCTTCTCCACCCTCGATCGAAGGTATGCAATCTATCCCACCTCAATTAAATATTGATGAAATTCCTAATGTTGAGATGTATGTACCTAGGAGAACACCACCTAGAATTTTGCATAGAAAGCCAAAGTATTTGATTAATATTGATGATGATATTTTGTAGCACATGGAAGGTAAGATTTCAACACGCACTTGTAGAAATATGCTGATAAGATTTGGGAATGATTCTTTGAAAGGCTAAATGAGACTGAAAGATGTCAACTATTTGTTGAAATGATGCAGAGTGTAAAGTATAGGAACATCATGAAGACTCTTGGGTTGAGAACATCGAATGCATCGAGTGAAGACACTATTGTGAAGAATCTAATGGATGCTTATGAGAGTGTGGGAAGACCTCATACTCAAAGGATAGTAATGTCACCCAACGTGTCATTACATCGAATTTAGTAAGCTTTCAAACAAAGAGAGCTTGTCTCATTAAAAAGATGAGTGAACACACAAGAATTAGTAGAAATTTTTTATCAAGAGCCATTCAAAGGCGGCAAAGAATTGAGGGCAATGATTCAAATGAATTATGGGCATTCTCGGGGAGACTACCACACAAAGATAAAGAAGTTGTCAAAACCTTCAGAATACTAATTGAAGAGTATTGAAAGAATAACACAAGGCCATCTCCAAATCAAAGGGATGTGGTAAGAAGGAGAATCGGTAGTCAAAATCATGAGCCACATCCAAAGGATTTTGTGGATATGACTCAAACCTAATTTTTTCAAAAATTTGAAAATGATTATCCTCAAGTTAGTATTTCTCACAGATTTTTTGAAATTCTTAACCATTTTTATGTCAAGATAAATCACACACACACTACTTTTTGTTGTAGACTACATATTGAATTTTATAACCATTATGGTGTTTATTGTTCTATATGTGTAGATTTGCATACTAACGATGTTTTGCAGGATTGTGGCATATAAGCCCCACCAAAATCTTCAAGATAGTTCTTATCAAAAAATTTATGTGAAATAAAGGATGGCCAGATATTCTACTGGACAACATGCTTGGATGGTTCATGCGAGTGTTGCGGTGGCTTCCAGCGTATGCCAGTATGTCAACATATGGAAAACACAGATGAGGTGGGACAAAAACTAGTAGAGTTTGAGAAGTATAAAATAGTGGCATATGCTACAAAAGATGGATCTCAAGAAAAAAGGTGTGATTTGGTTATTGAGAAGATTCCAGTGTACCAGTTTATGTCCATGTTTTGTGACAATATAGTGTCTGAGTATGCAATGCATAGCCATAGAACCTGATGGTTGGACACACAATTCAAGCTATGCAAGGACACCTTTCCAGTTGGAAGCAAAGTATCAGTGGTTGAATTTGCGGAGAACTACACTCTACAACCAAAACATGAGGTGCAGTCATAGTATTACAACTCCACACAGGTTTCGATATTTGTGCACATAACATTCATTCATGCATCTGATAGTACAAATGACCAAAGGAAGGTATTGAGGGAGTACCACTTTTACATTAGTGATGATCACACACATTGTCCATAGTTCATGCAAGGTTGCTTCCAAATTTTCTACAGTGGTTTGGATTAGATGGGCATAAAATACGACCGACATATAATATGGTTTGATAACGTTGCAACACAGTTCAAGAATTTGCACATGTTCTACTGGTTGTGCAAGATGCATGCAATTACAGGTGTTCAACATATGTGGAGCTTTTGTGAGGCTGGACATGGAAAGGGGGAGCATGATGGTGCAAGAGCATGCATGAAAAGAGCATTAGCTCGAGAAGATATCAACCAGGTGATATATCTACTTGCTTAGTTGTTGAAATTCCATATCGTTATCTTACTTTGTACTGTATTCGTAATGTTGACAAATTTCAAGATATTTTTTGCACATATCGATGCAGGGCATGTTTATGCAGTTATTGCTGATGAAGATAATGAAGAGGGAACAAACTATTACTTGTGTCACTGTGTTGAGGCCAAAAATAAATTGGAGGCCCCAGTTATAGATGGAGAAAACATCGAATACCCTACAAGATCAGTTGTGGTTACTAGAACATGGCTTAGAAGGTACCCATATTTGAGTGTTAAACATTGGCTATTTCAGGACTTTGACACACATCATAAGATTCTTCATTACTCGAACCTTTTTGTGGAATCCATTATTTGTTTGACCAAATATGGGGGTATACCTTTGAAGATGGCCTTGTGGAAGGTCTGTGATTCTGACCATGAGGCAATACTTGACACAATAAAGTGTAGAGCAGACCCGGATGGTTCGTTGGATTAATTTGTTTGATTCCAATGCTATCATCTTCTTTTACTTTGCGTATTTGTAAGTAACATACTAAATAGTGATTGGTGTCCCCTTGCAAAAAATGCAGATATATGAGCCATCTAAGAGAATGTTAGCTAGGAAAGCAATGCAACATCCTTATTTTGACGATCTTGACAAATATAAATCATGATTTTAAGCCATTAGAAAAGTGTGGGCAAAGCTTGGTGAGGGAATTTCAAGTTATTCATTTGAACTTAACCTTATCATGAGCAACTATGATGTAGACATTATAAGAGGATCTGAAATTTCAACTTACTCTATTCATGAGAGGTGTTGTGTGCAATAGGTATGTTGGAATTCCAGTGAAGATGTATGACCAGGAGTGACTAAGTTGTGAGACTTGCATGCCTATTTGTAAGTGCCTTCCATCTATTTTTATTTCATTTCCATTTTGGATGCTCTTTCTTTTTCTCTTTTACTTTGCGTATTTGTAAGTAAACTACTAAAAATTGATTGATCTCTCATTGCAGAAAACGCTAATTTATGAGCCATCAAAGAGAATCTCAGCCAAAAAAGCAACGCAACATCCTTATTTTGATGATCTTGATAAATCTCAATTTTGATTTCAAGCCATTATAAAAGAGTGTGTGAAGCTTAGCAAGGGAATTTGAAGTTAACCTCATAATGAGCACCTATGATGTAGACATTTAAATAGAATCTCAAATGTATGAGTGAAATTGTAAAATATCTGTGAGAATGAAGTACCTAAGACATTGTAATGAGATTTACTCAAATATTGTAATTTTGGAGTTCATGTTTGGTGCAGTAGCACCTTATTCTGTAAATGCCTTCAATAGGAAAATTTGCAAAATTTGAATTTTGAAATGTAAACAATGTGAAAAAGGTCATGTAAAGGTCATATGTAATGTATTCAAAGTCTCAAAGAGGTCATTAGGTGATTGTAGAAGTGATATAAAGCATGTAAGGTCGAATTCAGATGTTTTAGGTGTGTGTGTTTATTTGTGCAGGGAAATTCAAGAAACAAAGGAACATACCTTTAAAAATTAAAGAACCCCCTTAACTTGTTGAGGCAGCAATTATCATGTATCCAAACCCTCATATCCACAATTTGTCTTAGGATAAACTCACTCCACCATGCCAAACCAAAACCCTTATTTTATGCTAGTCTAAGGAGGGTTTATGGAAAGGAATGGTTCCACACCTTACCAAAACATGCCACCACCTCAAAAATTCTTATAATCACCTAAAAAAAATCAAAATACAATCAACCAACCTCTACATGCAATATTTTATCAAACCCTAGGGCGAAACCTCATTTTCATGCCCTTTTCCATCAAAATCTATAGGGGTAGCAACACAAACCCCATAAAAATTATTCCATTTCACTTGGAAATTTCTCATCCAATCCAATAGGATTGTGTTGGGCCCCTCTAGAAAAATCTCTCTCAGTATTGGCTATCTTGGAGTGGTTTTCCTGTGGTGGCGAATTTTCACTTGATGGAAAAAGTGTCAAATTCAAGCTGTGCAAAGTTGCAAAGTGGTGCAACTTTCGCTCTGCAACTCGCGTGACCAAACTATCTACTCCAATACATCCAAATAGGTATGTTTATGCTAGACATGGTCCTCTTTCACACCTAAATGCATGGAATCGCTCTGAGCTATGTTCCACCAGATCGATCCCTTAAGGGTCCAAAGAGCAAAATGGCTGAAAAATTCAACATGCTATTAATCGGATACCGTGATGCTTAGAAACTACTCATTTAATCCTACAAGATTTATTTGGGCCCCTATATAAAAACCTCTCTCGCTTTTGGCTATCTCAGAGTGGTTTTCCTGTGGCAACGAATTTTCACTTGATGGAAAAAACATCAAATGCAAGCAATGCAAAGTTGCAAAGTGGTGCAAATTTTGTTCTGCAACTTGTGTGACCAAGTGGATTATTCCAACATGTTTGAATAGGTATTTTTATTCTAGGCATGGTCCTCTTTTACAGCAAAACATGCGGAATCGCTCCTAGCTATGTTCCACCAGATTGATCCCTGAAGGGTGCAAAGTGCAAAATGGATGCAAACTTCATCATGCTATTACTCGGATACTGTAATCCTTAGAAATTTTTCATCTAATCCTACAAGATCATGTTGGGCCCCTCTACAAAAACCTCTCTTAGTTTTGGCTATCTTGGAGTGGTTTTCCCGTGGTGGTGGATTTTCACTTGATGGAAAAAGCGTCAAATGCAAGCAGTGCAAAGTTGCAAAGTGATGCAAATTTTGCTCTGCAACTTGTGTGACCAAGTGGACTGTTCCAACGTATCTGAATAGGTATTTTTATGCTATGAATAGTCCTCTTTCACACTGAAACATGTGGAATCTCTCCGAGCTATGTTCCATCGGATGGATCCCTTAAGGGTCCAAAGTGCAAAATGGTTGCAAACTTCAACATGCTATTACTCGGATATTATGACACTTAAAAAATTCTTATTTGATCCTATAGGATTGCATTGGGACCATCTACAAAAAAATCTCTTAGTTCTGGCTATCTCAAGTGGTTTTCCCGTGGCGACGGATTTTCACTTGATGGAAAAAGTGTCAAATTCAAGTTGTGCAAAGTTGCAAAGTGGTGCAACTTTTGCTCTGCAACTCGTGTGCCCAAGTGGATTGTTCCAACGCATCCAAATAGGTATGGTTACGCTAGAAATGATCCTCTTTCACACCGAAACATGCGGAATCGATTTGATCTACGTTCCACCGGATCGATCCCTTAAGGGTCTAAAGTGCAAAATGGCTGCAAAATTCAACATGCTATTACTCGGATACTGTGATGCTTAGAAACTTCTCGTCTGATCCTACAGGATTATGTTAGGCCCCTCTACAAAAGCCTCTCTTATTTTTGGCTATCTCGAAGTGGTTTTCCTGTGTCGATGGATTTGCACTTGATGGAAAAAGTGTCAAATTCAAGTTGTGCAAAGTTGCAAAGTGGTGCAACTTTCATTTTGCAATTCGTGTGACCAAACTAACTGATCCAACACATCCCAATAGGTAGGTTTATGCTAGGAATGGTCCTCTTTTGTACCCAAACACATGGAATTGATTCGAATTGCGTTCAACCGACTTGATCCCTTATGATGGCATGCAAAACACTAGAAAAGAGAAACATACAAATGACGATTGAGAAGTTCAAGTATTCCACATAAAAATGTATGACCATCGGTGCAAAGCACCTTGTTCCTCCATTTGATGAAGAAGGTCTAGTTCAGTGGTTTTAGTGATTATCTGATGGTGAATAGGTTGGTCAATAGATTGTTGTGGGTATTTTGAGCATGCTTAGTCTTGAATAAGGTCAATTAAGACCATTAGGTATGTTTTAGGGCGACTTTTGGTTCTAGTGATAAAAAATGTGAAAATTTCAATCTTGCACTAGAAGTTGTCTTTGTAGCCTTTGAAGGAAAATTTGTGAATTTGTATATGATTATGAAAGAATGGAGTTTTTTCGATGTAATAAGGCTATTTGTATGCCATTTGTGTGGGTTTAGAGGTCATTAGATGTACTCATTAGGTTGGAGGAGTCTAAAGTTGCAAATTTGTAAGTTGCTTAAAGCAACAAATTTGAAATGCAACGATTACTTGTTTTGAAAGTTGGTTTTTAGTTAGTTGATGGCGTGGATCAATTAGAGAAGGGTATAAAACACTATGTAAAGCCTTGAGAGGCTCGAATGGAGGTTGTTGATGAACTTTTGGAGAAGATCTAATAAGAATTATTCACACTGATCTCTATTTTTTAGATTTTTGATACAAATTTGCTGATCCCATACTTGGTACGACCTCCAAATTTTAGATAAAGAACATATTGGAATATTTTTATGAATCATTTCATGGAATGCCAATTGTAAACATGTTTTTATCTTTTAGATAAAGTTGTTTAGCATCAATCAATTAATATTCAAGACAAATCATGAAGGACAACAATGATCAATGCTAGGGCTAACCAATTAATAATTATACACATGAATAATTCAAGAATGTACATGTCAATAAGGGAAGCACAAGTACTCGAAAACACATAAGCCTCAAAAATTATACTCATGAATACATAGTATACACAAATTAATACAAAGTATATGCACGTATACAAGGTATACGCATGAAAACACGTAAGCCACAAAGTATACATTTGAACACACATAAGTCACAAAGTATACACGTAAGTTGTAAAGTATACACTTGAATACACGTGAATCATATCTATTGAACCATCAATTTAGAATCCAAATATGGACAGGCATCGATAAAAGATATTTGTATTAACCAAATAGCCATGTAGGAATAAATCAATATATGTCAGTATAAGTATGAAATATATGTGCAAAATAGCCATATAGGCTTATGAGAATCCCATATAGGCATACAATGTCAAATATGTATAAAAATGCCATGTAGGCATACAACAAAGGGCTCTGGAATCAAAAGTCATTGCTCTCCATGCCTTGGAAATAAATTCTTTCCCTTTCCTTTTTGATCGGATGGTGATAGGTCTGTCACTTATTTTTTCCGTGCTCGAGGAGTGCTCTTGTTGCTCCTCCTAGTGTTTAGTTCATGGTGAATTTTTAACTGTTACAATAAGAAGTAAAAACATGAATATATAGAAATTACATTATAAAAAAGGATATATTTGACAAAATAATCACTTACCGCCATCTCATGATCTCTCTCCACGGGGGAAATATTCTCACGCCCATGCTCAAGCGTGCTCAAGCCCTGTATAAACCATACAAATAGAAATTAAACTACGTGAATCAATAATGGTTTGATTTTTCACTAACATCTATAACAACAAATGTAAATGTAAATTTAATAATTTTCCTCATACCTCTCCTATTAGAGCCATCGAGGATTGTATAGAAGATGACACATCAATATCCATTTCCCTCGTCACATTCGTAGGTGTTTCGGCTTACATCATCTGAAAATAAAACAAAAAATTATTCAATGTAATCAACGATGTGCATATAAACTACACAAATCTATTAAGTACTTGATTCATTAGTTAAAATATTTATTCTATTACCTCCATGTAGGTTTGAGTAAATCCACCACCATTGGGAAGTGTTCCATCAAAACCTACAATATTAGTCTGTTCAACATCCAAAATCGCATATTAAATTACCATTCGTACTATTAACATGCAATTAATTTATAATTGTTTACTAGTTACATACCCCAACGATAGGTGTACTGCATGAATAAGTTGGTGGGGGGGCCGATGTATCCAATCTCAACACTATGACCCTGCAATTTTATTAAAATCATAAAACATTTTTAGTTAATTTTGCATTTCAAAATCAAAATTTAATAAATTAAATTCAATGAATATGCACTAACTTTTAACTGACTATCAATACCATATGCCTCATGCAAAATGTTAGCTGCCCTCTCCATCTCCATAGCTGTAGATGGATCCTACGTACCAGTCTCTTGAGTATCGGTGGGGTCATATGAACAAGTAGTCCCACAAGATTGACACACATGTGTTCGACGAGCACCACTCGAAGACTCCCTTAGATGGCATTGTAGAATAGGGCTAGTATGATGGATGACACTCTAGGTCAAAGTGTTGATCACTTGCAATGTCTCTACGTTAGCACTTTCCTTCGCGACGAAAGGCATAACAACGTGCTCATGAGGTGGCCTAGTGAGAGCTCGTCTACCTTGCCGTGTAGGATCTGACTGTGCACCAGGTCTATCTTGAGCTAACCCTCGACCTCTCCCCTAGAAATCCCTCATATCAAAATACTTTGGGATTTTGTTCAATATGAACTCATTGTATAGTTTCTTAAGGAAATATTGTAGGACCTTGCAATTTTTGCACAGTGGGTAATCGAAGACCATGCACCACCTATCATAAAATTGGTCCCTAATCTGTTGGTGGTGGCACCAATGGATAGGAAACCTCTTCACATTGAGGGTAAGATTTTTATTTGTGCATGGGTCGGTGAATAATGAGCACAAATCACCTTTTATAATTTTTAAATCTTTTACATCTTTGTATGATAGTTTATTTGCATAATAATTCCTAGCCGCATGCCTCCTGTCTTTCCATCTAGTTATTTGTTTGCTAATTGAATCTACATTTTTTACCATATATTTCAATGAATTTTCTAGGGTCATTCTTTCCGCAATTGAACCATTTGGATCACTCAACCTACTGATCAAATCCTCAATTTATTTTTTGTTGTTCTCAATTTCACTCATTAAATTTTGTTGAGTGCCAAGAGGGGATTGAGTGATTGGTGGAGGAGGTTGTTGTTGTAGTTGATTTTGATCTTGAGGATTTGGTTGGTCTTCCTGTTGAGGATCTGGAGGGTTTGCAGGTTGATTTGCATCTCCTAAAAATTAAAAAAAATATATATCAAATTGAACCTAAAACTAACTAATTCAAAATAAAAACCACAAAATCCTTACCTCTCACATCTCCTCCTCGTCGTGGCGCCACTGTTGTGAAGAAATATAAATTTTTGGTGAAAAAATTTGTTGAATTTCTCCTCCTAGAATGCGAGCGTGTAAGTATGGGGGGTTTGGCAGCGGCTACAAGAAAAAAAAGTCAAAATAACAATGACAGGTTTTCACTTTTTTTGTTTGCTTTTAACAAGAAATAACGTGATTGCATTATTGGTTTGTTGTTTCTGAGCCTTAGGCTTAGCACACCGAACGAATAACGCAAGCGCGTTATAACATGCACACGTTATAACGCGCTCAGGTTATTGCTTTTCAAAAGTTTTTTGAAAGGTGTCCATGAAATTGCTACCCATTTCCATGCACCCGCCCTATTGATAATTATAAATAGGATTTTTTCATTCAAGCACCATTAAAATTAGACATAAATGGCCATTGCAATATGAAATGACCGATTGTTTTGCAAGAAATTTAAAATTTGAAAGTCAATCACCACAATTCAATGCATTCAATATACACATTCCAATGATTTTATAAGAGGGAATTTCCAATGTCATTTTCATTACGAATTCTCCTATGCTTTACTGCATATCCTCTGCAAAATTTAGCTTGGTACATATAATAAAACAAAAAATATATTATAATTCATATATATGATTGAATTTATGCAAGCCACCTATTTTGTCAATTAAACCAAATATAAAATTGATTTCGTAAAAGCCATGACAAAACTCAGGCACAAATGGCCACTACAAAATGAAATGACATATTGTTGCACATGAAGATTCAATTTGCATGTTCAAATGATTTATTAGAGGGAATTTCCAATGTCATTCCTTGAATATCCTCTACAAAATTCAGATCTTACTAAGGCAACCTATCCACATTCATCTTAAAAGGGAGCTTATTCATGTTAGGACACCCAAAATAACTAAATTCATGTGTTTATTTATCAGTATATTGGATTTACATTTATGTTGTTTGTTTCATTATTCAATATACTCTTTTATATTTATGTACTCAGTGTTTACATTATTTTTAGGCATACAAATTATTCAGTTTTCAATTTTCTAAACTCAAATGAGCATTATTCATTATTTAATCATATCACAACATACAATGATATGGGTTAATTTGTTTTCTTCCACTTATTTTATGTGTTTCAGTAATCAAATTACATATATATATATATACATGTACATGTATATGTATATACATATGTATGTATGAATTTATATACTAAGGATTAAAACATTGTGGATTATAATGCTCCAATCAAAACTGTTATTGTTGTGAATGGAATATTGTAAGAATGATTTGATGTGGGAATGTTACGAGTACGAGTACTACCCCCATTTATTACAATTATTTTGCAAGCAAGCGGGAGCATCGAGAGGTGAACCAAGTATGTGGATTATCAACATACCAATGGAGTTGTGTTTGTTAACACAATGAACTTTATAGGGACATTTTGCTCTGAATGCTTTATGATATGTTTATATTTTCTATTATATTGTCTTCATAAATATTTTATTCTTACAAATATTTATTTGATTGGAGGAATATATTTAACTGCATTGGTCTCTTAATGGTAGGCATATGGGGACTTGTTCACAATCAATAGAAGACATTAAGCGTTAATGATAGGTAAATTCTTTGACTTTACTTTGGCAATGACCTAGTAATACATAAAAATATGTGATTTTTTATATATGGTTGAAAGTTAGATGAATTGAGTAATAGTATAGAATAATTATGAGATTAGTAAGTATTAGATTAATTATATATATGTATGTACATATACATATATAAATTGATAGGTATATGTACATACATATTTATTATTATGCATATACGTATAGCTATACATACATGTGTCTATGTATATATATATACTTAATCTGATAATTAATATGTAGTTTTGTTAAATTTTGATAGTGATAATTAATAAGAATATATCATTGTCTGCAAATATAGTGATTACAATTTGCAAAAAATAATATATTCTTATTAGATTGTATGTATATATATATATATATTTATATATACATATAATCTAATAAGAATATATCATTGTCTATAAATACAATGATTTCAATTTGCAGACAATGATATATTCTTATCAATTTGTATATATATTCATACAATCTGATAAGAATATATCATTGTCTACAAATATATACATACAATCTGATAAGAACATATCAGTGTCTACAAATACAATGATTACTATTTACAGACAATGATATATTTTTATCAGATTGTATGTGGGTATGTGCAGGACCATCATGGAAAAATAGGCCCTTAAGTGGCAATAAAATTCAGAAAATCAGAGTTAGGCAATTTGACGTAAAAATTTGAATAAGTTTTCTATATTATTTCAAAAATATGGAAGAATAGAATCTGTAGCAAATTGAATGTAGTTTCTAAACTACTAGGTTTATTTAAAAAAAAAAAATCTATTTGGTGAAAATTTGAAATTTCAATGTAGTAGTACTTAAATTTCAGGGAAAAAATAAGAAGTAGGTGTCTGTCTGACCATCCTAACCACAATAAAATGATAATATTTTTTTGTAAGATTTTAGATATAAGTAGGGGACTCATGTCCTGAAGTGATGCATATTTTTTTGTAATTTTTTTCCAAGTAAATAATTAATTATGAAATTTTTATTACAAATTTTAAAAAACGTAAAACTCGTATGTCTAACCACCTTAACTTGGTCAAAACTTCATGAAATTCAATTTTTATTTTTTTAAAATCCTATAGTATGTGAAGCATAGAATGTGACACATGTTTCAGATTCAAAAAATGTGATACCGTTTGAAAGCTATAGATGTTTTTCAATCAGCCTATCAATTGGGACTTTAGTTATAATTCAAATAGAAAATGAATAATTATTATTTATTAAATTCAAAGTAAAGCATAATTTATATTGGTGGAAAGCTAAAAATCTCTTTTAAAAACCCTTTTTGTTTCATCAATTTTGGGTTAAAAAAATAATGTCAACCACATGGGCCATTGTATCACTTAGATATCACCACTTTTTGGCCCATCATGATCTTGCACATATCCATGTATATATATGCATACAATTTGATAAGAATATATCATTGTCTGAAAATACATATATACAATCTGATAAGAACATATCATTGTTTGCAAAGAATATATCATTGTCTACTAGGAGGTGGTCACTTTAATCTCAACCCAACCACATCACCTTGTTAACCACGTGCCCCATATGCCTTCATCAAACCACTCGTATAGGTTTACCTAACCACGGTTTTCTGGGTATTTTTAAGCCCTAAACTCATCATCTCCCACAAATTTCTTGTTAGATTACTATTTGCAGACAATGATATATTCTTATTAGATTTTATATATATATATATACAATTTGATAAAAATATATCACTGTTTGCAAATATATACATACAATCTGATAATAACATATCATTGTCTGCAAAGAATATATCATTTTTTACAAATTGTGTAATTAGTGATGTACCAAAAAAAATACAAAGCTGAAACCCTCATCAAATATATAAGAGATACAAATTTGAGTTTGCAATAAATAACAACAGTAGCATTAGGACATTTTATAATCATATCATAGTTATATTTTTAATCAAACTACAATAATTGATTGGGTGGTGAGACATAAAAACATGGCTGAAACATGAACATGAAACATATCAAAATATTTCTGAAAGCTTGTATTCAACTTCTTCTCACCTTAAACATATGTGAGGTTCCAAACATAATAAAAACAACATTATCAAATCTTATAATAATATCACGGTTATAACTTGAAGCAAATAAACGATCCGATATGCAAAGAAGATCACCAAAATATATTGCTACATCGATAAAAAAAAAATTCAATATGAACATAATCAATTCTCCATATTGCTACGAAAATGAGGTGGCATGTGATATCTGCCAATAGCTGAGTCTGATCCACTTGTAGGAGGTGATACTTGGTTAATAGAGGTTTGAAGGCATGTTGTTATTTGAGCAAGCAATGCCTGGCTTGCATCTACATTCAATCCCATTTTTTGTGAGCCACTCCCAACATGCATATTGTTGATAGTTGTAAAGGATGGTACCGATATGTTCACCATATTAAGCAGGATAGGGTGTTGTGGGGGTATAGGATTCCCCACTGTAGACTTATGTTTTATCCTCTCTGCTTGTTTAGCTTTCTTTTCAGCTATCTTTTGTAGACGTTCAACCTTTTCATGCTATTGTCTAATTACTTTATCCCATATTTAATCATCTTCTCCTCATCTTCTATTTATTTCCTTGCTTGCTTCTCAACCCTCATTGCTTCCTTTTGAATTGCTTCCACTTCATGTTCTTCCTTTCTCTGCAGCATATGTTCCTTCTTACATTGTTGTAACTCCTCTTGCCTTTCCTTCTCTGCCTCTTGTTCGTTGTACATTTTGATGAAGGCATCAGATGTTAGTAATTGGGACTGCCTACTAAGGCGAAGCACTCTCGAATGATCTCCCCGTGATGTTCCTTGCAACCTCTGCACTAGAAGTTTCAATAATTTTTTTTTTGGTCTTGTTATTTTCTATCCATCATGTGGGGTGTATGGCACAAACTTAGCTTCTTCCTCACTAATTGCATTGTCATCTTTACTTCAACCATCACTATGCTCTTCACAATTACTTGTAGTAGTGAAGTAATGTATTACTTCAGCTGGATCAATGTGTGGTGGGGATGACATAGAAAGGATGGCTTCTTCCTGAGTCAGATTTAATTGCACTCCAAGGTTTGTGGCTGCTTCATGCATCCATTTCAGTTGGCTGATTTGAGTTGGAAAACTCAGGCCAGCTGATGTAGTCGCTATATCTTCATTGCAGGGTGCAATAACTAGTTGGACTTCTTCTTGGAAATCTACAAAAATTGGTTGGATTTTTGGTTGAATGTGTGTTGTAGTTTCAACACCCTCATTGCATTATGCTACAACATCGCTTGCATCGTATTCCCACACAAAACCATCAATCTATTCCTCATTGTAACCAAGTAGATGCAAGCATGTCTCTACTAACATAACATCCTATTCATCTTCCATAGTGCAAGCATCATCTTCTATTCTAGGACTTGGTACATCCTCTTCAACAATATAGCCTTCACTTGGCCCCATGTCCCTGTCAAGGGCTGACCGATTAAGTGGAAAATTTTCTATTCTACGAAACCCACTAACAATGGTGCTTGATTTGAAATATTTTTTGAAAGTTTGGCTTGCAAGAGTTGTCGACTGTTCACATCCAATCTCAGTATGTGGTTTGTTTTCTTGCCATATTGTTCTTTGCTCTCTGAAATATGCCTTGAATGGAGAAAAAATGTTGACATCCAATGACTGCAACTTGTGATTGGTATGATTAGGCAATGTTAGCAAGGTCTATTCCCAATTTTCTTACTTCTTCTATGGTCTTGAAAGCAACATGGTTTCAATGACCGTCAAAAATGAGAAGGGCCCTATTTGTTGGTGACACCCCATTGAGGATATTACCTGCAAAATGGTCAAACATTTGATAAATAGTTCATTTGTCATCCAAGCATGTTCTTGGACTGCCATCAATGCCCCTATCTCACAATTAATGATATAGTTCTGCATGTGCCTTTTTGATTTAAATAGGTAGAACTCAGGAATACTTAACCCAGATGCACTTACACAAGGCAACACTGTGATCTACTCTACTTTTTGAAACCAAATGTGGTACACATTTTGCACCCAATTTGGCAATAACTCCCATGCCATAGTTTCTACCAGCCTGAATAGCAGTCTCATCGCAGTTCCAAATTCTGCTTGCTCCATAGTGGTTAAGGTTGATCATATTTTTAAGGTTGTCATACAATGCTTGCATGACAGAAGGATGAACCATAATTTCTTTTTCACCATCCACTCCTTCAACTGTTTTGAATGTCAAATCTTGGTGCCTTCTTCAAAATCTTGGCCACCATGACCTCCCGGGGACCCCATTTATGAATGGGTTGGGCCGACTTACAGTGATTTAGGCAATTGTGGCTTGACGCTGATTGACTTGTAGTCCGTGGCCCAATTTTTCCATTTCCTTGCACCATTGGACAACTTCAGCCTCCTCCTCCTTAGATAAAATGGTACGTGGATGCCTCCTCTTGGTGGTGATAGCTCCTAACAACCACACCCTCAAACTGCTAGGTGACATACCCCACTTGATTGCTGCTGCCCTGATTGACATGTTGTGTTCTTCGACACTTTTAATTGCTCCTTCCATATCAACATATGTCCACTACCTAATGGGTATAGGTGAGGGCAGTTGCATAGTAGGTTGAACATCTGGTTTGACTTCTATTATGTCGGCGGCTTCATCCCCAGAGTCAGGAACATCTTGTTGTGCGGGAATTGCATGCACTTCCTCATTGGGATCCGATTCAATGAAGTGCACCCCATGAGTGTTTTCTAGCAGGTGCCATTATATTCCACTTAACTTGCATAGACATCAAAACTTGCATAACTTGTTAGTGCAACAAATAATATATCATTGTCTGCATAGATATATATACAATTTGATAAGAACATATCATTCTCTGCAAAAATATATATAATCTGATTAGAGTATATCATTGTCTGTGAAGCTTCATGTGATTAAATTTCATGATTATAATGTAGGGATTCAAAGAGAATCTAGAAAAATCTGTGTACCCATTTAATTTCATGTGCATATTATAAATATTGAAAATAGAAAATGTGTACCCATTAACCCGTATCCTAAAACCCATTAAATTTCATGATTATATCGGTGTTTGACAACATACCCATTAAATTACATCATTATACCATTCAAAAATCCATCAATGTTCTGTTTAAATCACATTACATGTGATTAGTTCATAGGATAATATAAAAAAAAACCATTGCAGTCAAACTGTCGATGCCATAGACAAAATAATTCATGAGGGATCAAATTCCTACCAGTCACATGTAAATAGAAATGATTATAGCCAAACTCTTAATTCCATATGAACAAATGATTTTTAAACACAACAAAATGCACTCAAACACCATCAATGCCAACAAGAACCCATTGTCAAACAAACAATATTGCAAGTGAAGAGAGGTGGATCAAATTTCTACCAGTCACATGTAGATATCTAGAAATGATTACAGTCAAACCCTTAGTGCAACATGACTATAAATATTAAACTGAGTTATAGAGATATATGGAAAGAAACTTGGGCATTATTAAATGGTACACATTGATAGAGGCTCATGATAAGGTCCATGTGATGAAACCTACATGGCTTGATATGATTGAATAGTACACGACATGACTGTATATATATATAATTTGATAAGAATATATCATTGTATTTGCAAACAATGATATATTCTTATCAGATTGTATATATATATATATATATATATCTGATAAGAATATATCATTGTCTGCAAATATAAAGATTACAAATTACAAGCAATGATATATTCTTATCAGATTGTATATATATAGTCAAATCGTGTATATATATACAATCTGAAAAGAATATGTCATTGTCTGTGAAGCTTCATGTGAAGAAACCCTACGCAGGATGATACGATGAAATCCTACAAGGCATGATTGTATATATATATATGTATATATATATTTATCTGCAAATTATAATCCAAAAACGGCCTAGTAAATTGGGACAAAAACTATATACCCATTAAATTTCATGATTATTAAAAAGAGATTCATAATATAACTGTGATATGATTAAATAATGGATAATGCTAAGTTGAACAACTAACTAAAAACAAAATAATTTGTATGCCTGAAAATAATGTAAACACCGAGTACATAAATATAAAAGAGTATATTGAATAATGAAATAGACAACACAAATGTTAAATAGTATGCCTGAAAATAATGTAAACATTGAGTACATTAATATAAAACAATATATTGAATAATGAAACAGACAACATAAATGCCAAACAATATGCCTGAAAATAATGTAAACACTGAGTGCATTAATATAAAATAGTATATTGACTAATGAAACAAACAACATAAATGTAAAACAGTTTATTGATAAATAAAAACATGAATTTAGTTATTTTGGGTGTACCGACCTGAAAAAACTCCCTTTAAAGAGGAATGTGTAGAAATTGCCTTAGTAAGCTCTGCATTTTGCAGAGGATATTCAGTGAAAGCAGAGGAGAATTCATAATGAAAATGACCCTGAAAATTCCCTCTTATAAAATCATTCAAATGTGTAAATTGAATGCATTGAATTATGGTAGTTGAATTTCAAATTCAAATGCATTGAATTGTGGTGGTTGAATTTCAAATTTGAATTTTTTGTGGGAAACAATATGTCATTTCATTTTGCAGTTGCCATTTATGTCTAAGTTTTGCCACGACTTTTAGGAAAGCAATTTTATATTTGGTTTAATTGACAAAATGTGTGGCTTGCATAAATTCAGTCATTTATATGAATTATAATATGTTTTTTGGTTTATTAGGGAGCCTTACACCATTAACTGTGTGTGCAGGTACCATAAGTTGATGAAGTTAATGCATGAAGATGTGATAGGAAGTGTGGGTGAATGTGCAATTGATAGCTCATAAAGCTGATCAATGTTTGATATTATGTCACAATGTGCATGATTAACTGTTCATAATGGTTTATATTATGTGAAATTGTGCACCATTAACTGTTCATAATGGTTTATATTATGTGAAATTGTGCATCATTAACTGTTCAAATATACATGTAAATACAATGTAGTTGAAGCTTTGAGCCACTTGCATAGAGTGGTAATTGTAAACATAAATGTACTTTAATAAATGCAAAAATTACTTTATTTTGTGCAACTAGTCTTGTGTTCAAAACATATATGTACCAATAGATGTTTATATTTGTTTTTTTTTTTGTTAGCTACACATTTAGTAGTGAACATATATTGGTGTAATTTGTAGATTGTTATTGGTGTAATTTGTAAATTGTTATTGGCATAATTAAAATAATGTAATGACTAAAATATAAACAGTTATTGGAGTCAGGTAAGCATGGAGTAAACATCAATTGAATCATGGACGACAATTGACACATTTCTCCTAAATACAAACACAAAAATAATAAACAAAACGAAGTTCCATACTATTTCTATCTATACCTATCTCATATATATATATATACGCTTTGCATCCATGATAATCATTTACTACTGAATAAATGTGAGTGACTATATTCTCCATCCAATACTGTGCAGATCATAAATTCCAATCACAATAATAAAAAAAAATAAAAAAATGTAAATGGTGGGTAAAATAAATAGCCTCCTTGAAAATGGCAAGCTTCAGCAACTGTTGAGGGTGAATCCCACGAGGCTGTTAATAGGGTCATACGATACCCGCATTCCTTGCTGCTGAACATTCCCGATAATCGAAATACTGGACGATGCTTGTAGGAAGGCCAAGCAGAAGGTCCCCAGGTGATCAACTTTTACAAGAATATTCTGTCGCGGCAACGAGAGAGTTGCAGAGTTGGAAAAATGGAAGGCAATCTCGGGAACGCCAGAACGGTCCTCCTGCTCAGAAAGGTCATAACAGGCACCAAACTCATCAACTTGCTCACTTAATGGCGACTCATTGACAAATGCCGCCACAAAGGCGTCGCGAAGGGTGAGGAAGACATTTGTTGGGAGCCTGGTTAGTACAGTGCCGGAATCGATGATTGTGCCACCTCGGCCGGAGTGATCCGGCAAGAAGGCGGACTCCTCGATCGCAAGCTTCTTCCCGGCGACACTAATCCCTACAAGAGAGACATAGTAGTAGCTTTTAGAGCGGGCGTTGCTCAGCAAAGGGGCAAATACAGCCCCGGGCGGAACTGCCTGTGGACCGAAATCTAAGGTACTGGAGCGCTTGGAATCCCGATCAACAAGGCAGTAGGAAAAGATTCCGGCATAGTAATGCGACAACTGTGAAGGCAACGACAACGCTCCGGGACCGAGGCCGAGAATCCCTGCGTGGGCGACGAAGAGGCCCATGCTATCGTGGCTGCACCCGATCACAGCGTTGCGTACGGAAACCCTCCCTACTGTGATGGTTTCCGTGGCTAAGTTCCCCGTGGTGTGCGATCTGTCGCCGTAGTATGTCAGGTATATGCAACTCCCGTCGCGGCCGCAGCTCCCAATGTTCAGCTGGCGGCAGGCATAGGAGGAGCAGTTAAGTAGTGTGAAGGTGGATGAGAGCGCAGGGTCAAAGAGAGCGTCGATCTGGCTGTAACACTCCTTGCAAGGCAGGCACTGGATCCAGATGTTGTTCGATGCCGTGTCCACGCTCAGCGACTGCTCGCGAGCCGGACTGCCAACGCGGATGCGCGTGAAATATTCGTCGCTGCCCTGTGGTATGCCGGGGTACAAATGGCTCTGCATATCCTCGAGCCGAGCATTAATGGCGGCCACGCGAAGCGCGTCGCGTTCTAGCATTTGTTTTGTGCGTTGCTCGTAGCTCAAGTTCGTTAATTTCGTGAGGGAGCCTCTGTGAAGCAAAGGAAGCCACAGCGGTGCCGCAAAGGTTTTTAGGTTTTTCTCCTTTGCCTCTGCGGGAATTATTTCAAGGCTCGCTTCCGCCTTCTGTTCTCTTGACTGCATTATTGGAAACATTACCAGCAGCAGCAACGTTAGAGATCGAATTGCTGAGTCCATGGCTAAAATCGGTTAGGGTTTCGGTTTATACCGAATAGAGCAGAGCCGATTGGCTCCAGCTAATAAATAAAGGGAAAATGGTGCGTTTTTGCTGAGGCGTCTGAGGGCTTTTAATGGCGGCCCTCGAAGACTGACAGTGTGCATTGCGTGAACTATATAAAAATTATTGCAAGATTTAGCCGTGCAGAAATTGACGATAAAGTAAAAGACGATGTCTACAACAACTTCGTACGCTACTTACATTTTTACCGACTTCGAATTTTGTGTGATATTTGCGAGCTTAAAGATCATGTCGTTTAGTCAAAAGATTTACAGGCCTGGTAATCTTATTTATATTTCGCGTTCATTCTAAATTATTTCTAACAGTTCGGGGAAATTTGTGTGGCTACCGCATTCTCTTGCTGTTTCTCTGGATGCAAATCCGAGCAATGAACAGCGATTTGATTTAGTCTTTAATTTAATCGAGTGAGTGGTCGCTGTCATCTCTGCAGTTTTGCTCTGTTCAATTGTGCAAACTGTAGAGCTCATAATTATTATTTTAATGTCGTTAATGTCGATGATTGCCTGTTAAACTGGTAAAGTGGTGTAAATTTCATGGAAGCATGCAATCAGGATGCCATGAATATAATGCTATTAGCATTCAGCATTTGCTGCCGATTTCAGTAACGTCGTTCTGCACCTTATTTCCATCGTATGAGTTTTTGGCAATGAAGCTTACAGAAAGCCAGCTGGACTTAAACAGCACACACCAAGCGCTGACTGCTTAGGTGGCTGTTTCTCTTAACCCTTCACCCACTACAGTTTCCATGCCATGACGGTGTCCGTACGGCGACTTGAGTAAGTAGACTTTGCATTTTTATCCTCGATTGGCGCTGAGTTTATTTGTTGCAGTTTATGCTGCGCGGTGAGTTCTACAGAAAACATTTTAAATATATATTATTATTTTAATTTAATTTTCTTTTATTTAGTATATGTTATTTTTATTTTATCTTTTTACATAAAATTTAAATGTTTAGTTATATTTTTTTAAAATTGTGAAAATATTTAAAATATCATTAAAATTTAATAAAAATCGATAAATTATTTTAATGTAAAAATATATGAATATATAATATTAAAAAAATTGAAATCTTTTAAAATGTTGTTTATATCAATTTAAACATTGAAATCTTGATATATTTAATATAAATTAATGTTTAAATTTTGATAGAAATAAAATTTTATTTGTAATTTTTATAATTTGATTATTGATAAATAAACAATGTTAAAAAAAATTAGAATGAAAATTTAAATATTATTTAAAGATTTTTTGTAAATCTTTAAATTTTAAACTTTTTTAATAAGAAAGTATATACACCAATAAACCCCTTTAATTCAACTATTTATAAATAAATTCTAATTTTTTTTATATAGTTCACATTTTCTATTTCTTCTTATCTACAATCACATTCTTCTAATTCTAATTAAATAAAAAATTCCAATAGTTTCTTTTATTTAATTATCTTTCCTCTCACTAAAATTAAATCATATCCATTAATTTTATTCACATGTCTACAACCTTTTCCATTTTCCACTTCATCATGTGTCTCAACAAATATTTATCCTCAACAAATGTTAAAGCAAACTTGAGATATTTGACTCTTCTATTTCATTTATTCCCTTCTACTTTTGGTGGATTGTTTGCATGCAAGGGAACACTCTCCTTATTTCTCTCCAACTTCTTCTTCCTCCACCTTTCAGCTTTCCAGATCAAATCCAGACTGTTGGTTGCTACCACATCACAATATGCCTTGGAAAATCTATAAATACAACATCATTCTACAACAAATGCATCCCATCTTTGAGCAACCTTACTTTGCATAAATTATCTTTGAGCATTAGAGCATTTAGCATTTAGCATAGTAGAAGCATATTAATTTAGAATCATGGTTTAGTTTATTAGCTGCATTTCCATTATCATAGTAGTTTTATACAACATTTGCATCATAGTCTTTAGCATCATATTCATTATCATATCACCATTGTCATTTACAAAATATCGCATAGTTTATCATCATGTACGGATAGATTTCTTGCATCATTTCCTATCTTCAGGTTGCCATTCTAATAGTCATAGTGCATATACAAATCTAAGAGCCAACATGATTTAATGAATCCCTGAAGATAGGAAATGATGGAACGATTTTAGGGAGTTTGTGATTTCAATTATCTAATGTAATATTTTTCATTGATTGTGTGGTTTTATTCATTTTTGACATTACACAATTCACCACACAATACATAAATTTTTAATATTTAAATATTCAATATCAAAATCCTCTTATTTTTCCAATAACTTAATTGAAATATTGATCTCTTTAATATAAAAATGTTATAAATTTTGATAAAAATGTATTATAATTTCTAAAATTTTAATTAGAATAATAATAAATCAAGAAATTTGATGACAAAAATGTTGAAATTTTTAAAATGGGATTTAGATTTTATGTATGAGATTTTAGGTAATATTTTAAATTTTACAAATTTTGAAAGAATATTTGATTTTTTGATAAAAATATAAATTTAACTTTTATAAATTAATAGTCGTTGCATCCAAAATATTATTAAAATATTTTTTAAAAGATTTTTTTGTGATGGTAAGAAAATATATTAAATATAGAAATTACATAACAAATATTTTAATTGTTTTGATTAAAAGGGGAAAATGGGTTTTGAAGGGACCCTGAAGTCCTTTACAACAAACGACACAAAATATTGTCCAAAACGATAAACAGAAAAACCACCAGTAGTAACCCATCAACCAAAAAACGTAACGAGGCGGGTGCAGATCTAAAATAAGACTAGAAGTTGCCAACAACACCCATCAACCAGAAAACAACAAAATAACCTAACCTACACCCAACAAGAAATAAAAAGAAACAGAGAACAAGACTAGTTTAGGCCACTTAGAGTATTGTCCACCTCCATCTGGTGGTTCCTATGTTTTTCAGCCATATCCAACAGTTCCTTCTTCTCAACATCAAATGTTTTCTTCCACTCGGTCGATCCTCTAATCACAAATCTTTTGTCATCATCCTTAGCTGTTTTCTTACCTTTGCCCTTTGCTACACATTTTTTCTCCATAAGCTCAGAGAAGTAAACTCAATCTTCTCTGAGTTCACTGATTTTCCTAAAAAGGACTTCCAAAGAGTCTACGCTGTTCTTTACAAAAATATGACATGCTTGCAGAAGTTTTTTGATATCCACATTTATTCTTGGCACCTTGGCTTCCAGAGCAGAATATCTTTCCTCACAAAGAGACTTAAAGTCATGATAGGACCCTTCAAGGTCCACCATTCTATCAATAAGAATGTCCGACACCACACCTTTTGAAACATTCTTAAGATTTTCCTTTAAACCTATGATTTTAATATTATTCTTATTGAATTCTTGAAAAGACCATTTTTCTAACTTAAAGGTACCTGTAGCCCCAACTCTGGTCATATCCAAAAAAATAAACATGGAGGTAGCATCATATTCAAAATACGAGAAGTCCTCAGAAAGAGGATCCACCTTTAAAGGCTCCTATTTAGCTTCTTGCTTTTCCACGTCCTCCTCCTCCCAACTCCTATTCTACTTTCCCTCCTCGTCAGGAAAATCCCACAAAGGAGAATCCACAATGGTCTTTGTCTTATCACCAACATTCTTGTCCTCACCAGCCCCATTGGGGTCCTTAGTCATAAACTCCAAGGCCTTGCTCCTTAGATTAGCAATACATGTAGAAAGCCTCCTCAATTTGTCAACCACACCCACCTCTTTGTCTTATGATCCCACCTCACTGCCAACACCAACAACATCTTTACCACTAGCCACCTCCACATACATGGGAGAGCAATCATCCAACCCCACATCCATGTCATCACTCCCAAAAAGGGCAAGCCTTTTCACTGGCCTATTACTCTTAGCACCACCCACCTTCCTTTTCTTTAAAGATGTAGCCACATCCACAGGAGAAAGATCATCCTCACCTTCATTTCATTCCTCCTCCTCCTCCAAAGAGAACTCCGCCCCCGACGACCCAAACTCATCACTTAAAGTATTCTCCTTACCCTTGATGGCAAGATCAGGGAGAAGAGTCTTAACATGTTCCATAATCAGTAAAATAAGCCCTTCATGGAGGATGGGGGCCTTTCTATTCTTAAGGTGCGCATACAACAAAACCTCCAAAGAAGATAACAGAAAGAAAGGAAAAGAAATGAATATACCATGCTCGAAATGATTGAGGAGAGTAAAATGATGACCAAGAATGACCTTAAATCTCCCTTTCAGGGTCACATACCGCATTAGCACCTCAACAATGCTTGCCCAAATCTTCTTCAGGGAAGTTCTCTTGCAACCCCAACTCTCCAGTTTGATTAAATTTTTCCTCTCATCATCTTTAAAAAAATGAGTCATCACCTCTTCGTTGCTCTTTTTATCCTTGAAGAATTTCCTACCAACTGTCGACAACCCAGTAACCGTAGCAACCAAATCCTCATTCACCTCCACTTCCAGACCTTTAACCCTAAGCTTCTGATTGTGCCAGAAAGAAACAAATTACCTTGAGGCATTAGGGTCATGCCCGTGTAATCTCTCCAAGAATGGAGTAAAATTACCATGGCACAAGATAGACCAGAATTTCTCCTTACGTTGAATGTCCCCACAGGAATGTGGCTCGATCCGGCTCCTTTCACCACCCATGTAAACCAGCACACAACTCACATAAACCTTGTGGAAAGCACACGACTGAAGGCTAGAAAGAAACAAGACACCCACAAAGTGTGCTAAACAAAGGCAAGGAAAATATCATAAATGTTACGACACCTCAGCCCACACAATCATTCCTCAATAAAATCTTGGCTTCCTCAGGAAGGATCACACCCTCCTCCCATGAACAAAATTCATTAAGCTTGATAGCCTTGTTGGCAAAAAAATTTGTCAATGAGTTACCTTCTCGATAAACGTGAGAAACATGAGTTTCATCACAAGATTGAAGCATCATTATAGTATCCCTAATGAGTTGATCGACACTCCAACTCAAAGAATGAGTGCCACACAGATAGTTAATAATATTCAGAGAATCTCATTCCATCCATAATTTGGAGTAGCCTTTGTTGATGGCATACTTAACACTTATGGGCATAGCCTCCGCCTCCGTGCGATGATTGTTATGAGTTCCCAATGGGAGTGACACCACGTCAAGGAGTCTGCAAATATTTTAATTATTTTTTGTTAATATATTTTAATTATTTTACTATTTTTAAAATAAATATTTGATTTTAGAATATAATTTTTTTATAGAAAGATATTTATTATTTATTATAATGTATTTTAATGTTAAAATATTCTAAATCTTTAATAAGACTGAATATATTTATATTTTATTTATAAATTAGAATATCCCTCTATAAAATTCTACTTTACAAATACAAATATTTTAAATATCAAAAAGACTAAACTAGTATAGACATCTTATATACATCTAGAGATAATAGTGTTGAATTATTATATTTATTTGAATGTTTACTTTATTTTTATTTGAAGAACTACATTTACCTAGGAATTATTTAATTTTATTTACATTATATCCCTTGTTGCAACCATAATTACACTAGACATAATAAATAAATTAAATTAAATTAAAGCTTCACACTATTTATGATCTTAGGGTACTTGTTATGTAATAATGCATATAAAATAATCTTATTCAAGGTTTGTCATAATAACTACAAAAATAAAATAAAATGTTCATAATATTTATGATCTTAGGGTACATATAAAAGAATCTTATTGAAGATTTGTCTTAATAACTAGAAAAATAAAATTAAAGCTTCACAATATTTATGATCTTAGGGTACATGTTAGGTAATAATACATATAAAATAATCTTGCTCAAGATTTCTCTTAATTAAAACTTACTTTTCAATGATGATAGCATTCAAGATTTTCATTTGATCCTAAAACACACCCACACACATATCAGTTTTATGTTATTTAAGTTAATTAAATAAATTGCATATTCTCAATACAATTAATTTAAATTGCGTTGATGGTAGTTGGGCATGATAAGATTTGATGTAGTGATTCCATTTAGTATTTTGGATATGCTCATTGTTCTAAAATTTTGTGTAGAATTATAATTACTCTAGTATTGATTCCACAATCATGGATAAATTATATGTCACGAGGATCTTACCCTTAATGTGTAGAGGTTTAATCTCAAAAATTGTGCACTTCTCCTATTTGATTTAGTAAATTCTCTACTCCTTGTTGATTATTAAGGATTGGTAATATTTAAAAACAACTTTGCGGAGAACACATGATCACAAGGTTCAAGTTATCCTAAATCAACCCTCTTAATTAAATTGACATTATATATTAATAAAAAAAATCAATTAATAATAGGAAAGTTATTTAGATGTTGATTATGATTCAAAATATTAGTCTTTCAAATCTTCAATTCCAAATATTCTTAAAATTTCTCTTTATTAATGTGAATGATTGATCAAAGAATGATTATTTATAGATGATATTTTAATGCTCAAATGAATGTATTTAATACCAAGGAATGCAATAACTCATTGTACAAGTGTCTATCATGTAAGTTTCCAACAACTATGAAAATACATGTATCAATCATTTAATTTTTTTAAAAATTTATTTTTGGCTAATTTTTATGTCATGCAAGATAGATATTGTGTAGTGCCCCTCAGTTTACTTTTGCTTTTGGACTACTATCTGGATGTATTTGGACATTATGGTACTGTTTGATGATACTTAGATGATTATGACTCTTTGATACTCTGTTATATTTGATGTTTATGTTTATATCATGTTCAATAGATTCGTTTAATTATTATGTGAGTTATTGTTGATATGAGAATGATGTGTTATTGGATGGATGGTCTATTATGATTTGGTATTGGTGTATTGAGTGTCAATGTTTTGGTGAAGGGGAACAGGGTCGCATTACTCGCTTGCGAGTGCCCTGTGACGCTGCGACTTTCCCTTCACGGTGTGAATGACTATTTTTCCTATGCACATAATTGTTGTAGGTTGCATACCTACCAGGCATCAACTCCACCTAAATTGCTAGGTTTAAGCATGCCTTAATCCCAATGTAGGTTATTTCCGAGATAGCATTGGTTCCTCCACATTGAGCCATCGTACTCGTCAAGGATGAGTATCAATATGTTCCACCCCATCTGTAAGGTCAGTTCGTGTTGGTTCGTCAATGTTGTTGTCATCTTACTTTTCGTTTCGTTTGCAGTCTGGTATTGCTTGGCAATACATTGTCTAAGTAATGTGATTGGTGAGTGCCTTTGTTTTACCTTAAATAAAGATGATTGAAGTCAAAAGGCATTGGGTTAATTAAATAAAATTTTTATATAGTTTATGCCTTGATTAAATAAAATTTAATAAGTCCTTATTTGATTTGAATAGATTAAACTTGATGGTTAAAATGAAATATTTAAATAAATATATTAAATTGAAGAAATTTTTCAAATAAATTACACGTAAGATTAAATTAATAAACCAAATATTTTAATGGTTTGATCTTTGTGTGTAAATTTATAAGACTTGGTTAAACAATTATAAAATAAAAACAAATTGTAGAAGTTGTGAATAGTGGGGAAATATAAAGGAAATAAATAAATTAAATTTAGCAAGGATGCAGTTATAGAGAGTGGGGGAAAATAAATTAATTAGTGGAAGTTAACTAAAGAGGGGCATTTGCACTTTTTTTTGGAGAAAAATCTCATTTCTATTTTACCGTGAATGGTTCTTGTTCTGGGAAATCTTCATTTTGAATTTGGGGATTTGAAATTGGGTATTGCAATGATTGTTGAATCTGGAAAGAAGTTGTAGCTGCAAACAATGGAGATTGGTCTTGACATTAACCCTCAGCTCGGCCGCTTGTGCAAACCAGGTTCCATTATTTACCTTCAATTAATTCTCTGTATTTCAAAAAAAGTTATATGAACGAATATGTTGTAGGGAATACAAATAATTTCTTAATTGTGACATTTAAAAGATTGTATTATTGGTGTTGCCAAGAAATTTGTTTTATGGGTGCTCAGTTTGATTCTTTTACTCCATTTGAATTTTTTTGCACTATCTTTTAATATTTGTGGAAATCTAGTACTTTGTTTCATTATCCAACTTGGATTAGCACTTATATGCCATTCTTAAATAGAATCCCAAAATGAAGAGTATAATTAAGGTTGATGCCATACTTGTACAGAGGCATTTAATCGCTGGATTTTCTCCTTCATTAACCATTCTGTAGACTTTCGATTTGGACGAATCCATGTGTATGGATAACTCGTGCCTTTTCATGTAATATGTCATGAGTTATGGAAAATAACTATATGACATTTGATGCCCTAATTATAGAGTCTATACCGTGTGTGCTTACCTTTGAAATTGGTATCCATTTCCATTATCGGCTATCAAATGGCCTTGTGTGAGTTCTAATTTGTATTAGAGACATAGTCCTTAGCAATTTGATAGTCATAAACAATGCACCATGATACATGTGATTTGATAGCGAATTTTTCTTAATTCACAATAGCAAACTATTAGAAGGCCGATGCCATGCATGGGGTTGATGCTGTATTTGCATGTTATTCACCAGTCCTCTGTACCATAGCCTATATGAATGAGTATTTGTTATATGTGTGTTTGGAAGATAGAAACTTTATGTTAAACGATAATAAGAACTCTGACTAATGCGCGTATATATATACGCTATAGTCAATACACTGTTATGACCAGCGATATACCTATTTGTTATTCGATGCTTGGTAATCAAACTCTGTCTACATATTATAAATATAGATGGGTGTGCTTACATTATCGGTTGATTGAATAGGAAATAATATATATATATATATAGGTCAGTAAATGTGTTTACATGTATTCTCATTCATTTTCATGCTGGAAAATTCTGTTATTTTTTTTAAAGTTTTGATAGAGCTTTAATTTGAAAAAATAAAACCAGTATCTATAAATATATATATAGGGGTATAGTTGAATGCATTAAGAGAGTATTGTGTTTTAATGTTAACTGATTGTATTGGTAAATATTTAAGAAATAAAGAGAATTATTAAGAGAAATTTAGATTATGACACTAGAATAATTTAATTATGAAGAATTAAATGAACTTGGAAGTGATATTTCTTCCTCATCCTTGAAATTAGTTATGTTGCAAACTATTTAATGTAGAGTTGATGTGAAGTTATATCCTATTGTGTAAAATACTTGTATAATAATGATGTTGAGTGTGAATGTTTTTTTATGAGAGCCCTTATGTGTTGTATAGATGAGGAGTCTTCTAGAGGCTAAGGGAAGTGGTCTTTTGATGTTGTAATTGTTATCATGGAGTAATTGATGTTCCTTAGCATTGTACGGTGTGTTTACCTTTGTATTTGGAACTCTTGGAATCTGTGAGCGGGAAGAGTTATGCCTTGCCTTACTATTTATATAAATGAATTTTGTGATTGTGCAAGTGGCTTTGCTCTTGATTTTTTTATTGGGGTCTCCTTGTTGTTAGTAGGGGAGTGGCTCTCAATGGGGGCCAACGCACAAAGTGGCACTTGGGTAACCTATGTGGGAGTTTTGGTAATTAAGTGGAAACCTAAAATGAACTAGGGGTTGGGTAGTTCACACTAAATAAGATAAGTTAATGCCTCACTCATGACCCATGCGCTCGTAAAGGATTGGGATGAGTCGAGAAGGCCTGGAATGGAAAAATCAATTGCCTCGTCCTCATGAGGGGTATGTTGATTCCGCATAGGGTTGCATGAGGGGCCAAAGATCGGTAGAGGTTTCCAGGGTAACCTAGGATGGGGGTCAGGGCCTATGAAGATCTGCCTGGGTAACCCATGTAATCTATGTGATGACACTCCTCCTATGACAGCTTGTGTTCTGTTGAATCTTGTTTCCCTTGATGTTTTGTACCTCTGGAAGTAATGTCACTGTAGTTCAATGTTGATCCTTACTTGTACATTGATTTCTTATCAACCTTGTGTTTTCTTTTGTCCTTGCCTGATTGTGTTGGTGGGGCCTTTGATATATCCTAGCACGGGGGATGGACCTTTGGGTTCCACATGGTTGGGTGGAAAGTGCATTGTTCTCCATTGGGTTCCATCTTCTTGTTTGAGATTGTGATGACTTCTCCTAGATTGAAGACCTTTGCCTTGTACCAACTCATGTGGATCATTACTCTTGTACTTGTATTATATCATAATTATACATTTGATGTAATCTCCTCTTTGTGCTCAAGGAAAGATTGCTATTCATGATGTAATTATGTAACATTTTAATTCATTGTAACTTTCTATTGTAATCGAGTAAGTTAATGATATTGAATTGAATGGTTTCTATAGAGGATTCATTATTATTAATGATGTTAAGTTTTGATATTAGCATGTTGAGATACATGTTTTAATTCAAATGAGTAATATGGTTAGTGTACCTTGAGGGCATCTTGGATAATGAGAACTACTCAAGATTTGATATCTTGAGGAGTGACTTCTTGGGGTTTTGTTATCTTGAGAAGTCACTACTCAGGATATCTTATCTTGAGGTACTACTCAATACATTTTGGTACCTGAAGGTGGTTCGTGTTGGCATTATTGGACTTATGTAAACTTGGATGTGGCTATCATTCTTGTTATATATACTCTTGTAATTTCATTTTTAGACTCATATTGACTATTATTTATGATAGCTAACTAGATGGTTTTATTAAATATCATTATTGTCATATTATGGATGATTCATAATGCTAGTTGGTATAATTTAATGTGAATTTTAACTCTTGTTAATGTAGTTTATGGGATCCTAGTAGTGTAGTCACGAACCTTAGAGGACTTAGGTAAAATATAGATTAAAGTTCATGTTGTAATCTTCATCACACTTTCACTTAAAAAAAAATTGTACCTTTTTTATGTGTAGTTGTGTGTTTTCCTCTAGGGTCATGTGGCGGGGCATCACATATTGTGTGCCACATGATGACTATCTTGATTTAGAGGATGATTACATGTGAAAATATAAGCTATTAATAAAGGATGTGTGGAAATAAGTGTAAATATGACAATGATATGGTCAAATGTGTGTAAGGAGTGAATGAGGATGGATAGGAATCATGGAAGTAGATAGAATTAGAATGTAAGCATGTCACATGTTAATATATAATTTTACAAGGTTGTTTTCTCAAAATAAACCTACAACTAAATAGAATTTCACATAGGTTAGCTAATTTCACCAATAAATTTTGCCTCCATTTTAAAGTTCATCAAACCCTCTTGATTGTGTATTTGAAGATAATTCATAAACATGCATTACGTTGTAAATGTACTCAATTATAAAAAGATACTATGGTCCATATAAAGAAATATACCCAACTACATATATTCATGAGTGTTCATCTTTGGCATGCATGTTCCTTAGAATCCTACAAAAAAAATAAAAAAATAAAATGATTTGTGTGTTTCTCACAAGTAAAATAAGAAAAGGTCATAAAATTTCTTGGTTGTGTTAGAAAATTAAAAAATTAGGAATAAGGTTAAGAAAGTTTTATTGTATAAAGAGTGGTGTGGCATATTGGGTGGTGCCATATTATGCGATCAAAATAGGGCATATTAGGAATTTCCATGGCATGTTCTAAAGCTCTATTTAGACATTGTAATGAATCTTTTTACTATTGTAACAATATATTTGTAAGCTTGATAAGGAGAGTTAAAGACAAGATGTACCCCCTTAAATTGTTTATATTTGTTGAATGTAAGGAATTAAAGAAGAAAGGAAACTAAAACATAACACGTAACATGTATGCTAATCATATAGAGCATGTAAAGTAAATCATTATCACAGATACATCATGTAACAAGTTAATAAGACATATATAAAGATAAGTGTCGAAGCACATGGACTGGAGATAAAAATCTTGGTATATAAGATTAACCCTAGTATGAGATTTAATGGTAAGGTGAAAATGGACCTAGATATGCAATATAAGTGATATGAGGAGGCATGGTTTCCCCAATGTGGGTCTTACAACATGATAGTGCATTTGAGCACATATTATAGGATACAAAATGCATGATGCTCCCAATGTGGTAAAGGTAGCTCCAGTGGAATAATCAAGAATGTTGGCACAAGATGATATAGAGAAAGCCAAATTACATTCAATGTAATATGATAATGTGTTATAAGACAAAGACAACATGATAGATAAAATGAGATGCCTCCAATCTAAAAGCATGTCTCTAGAAGCATGATAGAATAATATGAGTGAATATGGAGGAAGAATGATGTGTCACAATATAATAGGATGACATGGAACTAGAGACACAATATAGCTACATAAGTTATAAAAATAGGCATGAGCACATAAGAGTAATCTAGGAATGAGATAAATTGATAAGGCTCATAACTAAAATACAATGATATGGCATGGGCATGTGATCTAAGCATGGTAAAAGGTCATAATTATAAGCATCAAGCAATCAAAGTAGAATATAGGTATTACAAAGGATGTGATCATGGGTATATACCTGCATAAAAGAATACACAAATTATCATGATAAAATCAAGAATGAATGTGTAACGATTAGAAAAGTAAGAAATAAAGAAAAATAGAAGAAGAAAATGTGGCAAAGAAGAAAAACATAAGGATAAGGTGTGCAAAGGTAATAAAAAACAATATAAACACTTAGAAAAAAATCATGTAAAAAGAATAGTGTCAATTTAATCAACCTAATAATATAAAGAAATGTCTCAAGCACTAACATCATAAAAAGTAAGTTTTAAATAAAAATAAATATTAGTTTCTTAAGAATGTTAATATAATTAATGTATTAATGAGAAGAAATACAATGAATACAATTTGAAGAGCATGAATTATTTGTTATGTTATTATTTTTAAATAATATATTTAAAAGAACCATTCTAAAATATTTTGAATGTATTCAATAATTAAAATATGTCATTTTGTAAAAATTAAATAGATTAAATTGTTAAAATATAAAATTTTATAAAAATTAAACTTACATTTTATAAAAAAAATACGTTCCTTCTTATTAAAAAAGTTTAAAATTTAAAGATTTATTTGAAATCTTTTATATAATATTTAAAATTTATTCCATTTTTTAAACATTGTTTATTTATCAATAATCAAATTAAATATATAAACACAAATTTATTTCTATCAAAATTTAAATATTAATTTATATTAAATATATAAAAAAAATTAATGTTTAAATTAATTTAATACAAACAACATTTTAAGAGAATTCAATATTTTTTATACTATGTATTCATATATTTTTATTGTTAGATTTTATTAAATTTTAATGATATTTTAAATTTTTTCACAATTTAAAAAAATTATAATTAAACATTTAAATTTTATGTAAAAAGATAAAATAAAAAATTATATGTTAAATAAAAGAAACTAAAATTAAAATAATAATATATATTTAAAATATTTTAAAAGTAATACACCCCATAAAATAAAATTCAAATAATAATATATATTTAAAATGTTTTAAAAGAAATGCATGCTCACATATTACATAGCTTGGCTATTTTTGGTGTGAAGCTCACCCGACGACATAAACTGCAACAATTAAATGCAACACCAATCGAGGATAATCACACAAATTCTACTCACTCAACTCAATGTACAACGGTTGAAAATCAACATACACTGTAAAATAAAATTTAATGACAAGGAATAATAACTACATTGGGAAAAGAGTGAGTTAAGAGAAACGGTCACTCAAGCAATCATCGCTTAGTGTGTGTTGTTTAAGCCTAATCCATAAAGCTCCACAAAAGAAGTATCATTTAAAACTTTGCTTACAACACTTCAATTAGATGTAGCCCAAAATATAAGGAAAAATGGTATGGAATGCAATTTTTATTATTCCATTTTGAATCTATTTTCAGGTGCACCTGAATTAATTGGTTTAGGTTTTTATAGACATTTAAAAAGGTAGTAAGTTATATAAAGTATTATTTTTATCTTGAGCGTTCTATTGAAACATGTAAAATAGGGAAATATGTAATACTAATGTTTGCAACATGTAAATTAAGTATTTTTTTAGACATTTGAAAGGATAATAAATCGTATAAAATATCAAATCATTTTTGAATAAGGGAAAATAATGTAATGAGTAATGTTTGAAATATATTTTTAGATGATCACAAATCAGAATTTGTTTTGAAAACCTACTATCCTCGAAAGTAATGAAAGTATGGAGAGAAAAATAAGAGAACCCGCTTGTTATAAAAGTTATAAAAACTCAAATGACTATGTAGAAATGTAATATAATATTGATGAAATCTCCCTTGGACATGGGAATGAATATGCATTTTTTATTGTCATATAGTGTGATGGTTAAATCATGACATTGTTGTTGTAGCCACCAAATTTTAAACCTTCGTTGAGTCATTGTGACTATAGATATTGTGTCCTCCCTAACCCATGTTAAGGAATAAGATTGTCTAGAAAGTGAAAAGATTTTTCTAGAGAGCTGGAATCTTCTAGAAACTAGAAGCAACTAGGACTTGTCTAAGGAAACAAACGTTCCAATTTTAGAGTTCTCTAGAATATTAGAAGTTTCTATATTTTAGAGGCTCTAAGTATAAATATGAGGTTTTCCATTACAAACACTAATGTTGTTGTAATTTTTTGGATTGTAAGTAAGAAAAGTTAGATCAATATAATTTTCTTCAGCCATTTCTCACTATTTTATGTTAATTTTTTTGTCATATTCATGTTGTTATTTTATTATTTAGGCATGCTTTTACATGGTATCGAAGCTAGAAATTTTTTAATAGGGCTAATATATTTCTAGATTGATATTTGTTTAGCAAGATAAGCTTTGAAGTGGTTTAATCTATTTGTTTGAGGGTTTATTTTTTATAACATAAGATCTATAAATGAAAATTTTCCAATATTTGATGGAAGTGGTTTTGTAGATTGGAATATTGCAATCAAGAATGCTTTGAGAGAAAAGGATCTATAGAGCACATTGAATAAAGAGATTGGACAACCTCAACCAAATAAAGAAAAGGAGTTATGAAAATGCAAGTTGGAGCAAGGTAGAGGAACTATTCGTAAGAATTTAAGCCCCAATATCAATAGAAGATTTGTTGATGTTGATAATCCAATAGAACCATGAGAAAATTTAGAAAAAGATTATAATTATGTATATATTTTTAGTGTGTTTAGTATAGAAGAAAAATGGAGAACATAGACCCAGTTGATTTTGAAAAATGGCTAATTACTTTAATGAGGTTACATATTTAAATTCCTAACTAAAGAAAATAAGCGTTGAATATGAAAAAAAAGATTTTTAGTTGATTGTAATGGTTGAAATCAAGATTCCCCAACCTTACAATATTTTTAAAAAATCAAGGAAAAGGGTTATTCAATTAAATCCTAATACCTCCCAAAAAAAAAATTGACTAATTTTGTAAGTCGATTTTAGATGAATAGGTTCAACTTATTAAAGAAAAATATATTAAGAAGAATCATGCATATGTAGCTAAGGGTAAACCATTTTCTAGATATGTTGATGGAAAGAAGAAAAAAAAAGTATATAATAAATTTTAAAATAATGATAGTTGTAACCACTTTTTTAGAAATGATGGTGTAAAAATTTGGAAAGAATACTCATTATTTGCAAGTATTGTGGAGGTGAGAATCATATAGAAAAAAATATTTTAAAGAAGAGAAAAAATGAAATACAAAAATACAAGCCTAAGCAAGAAAGGTTCAAGGAAGGAAATATAGATACACAAAGTTTTGTAGCCATCTCCAAGCAAGTAAAATCAAATGAAGAGGTAACTTCTAAACCCAAAAATAAATCTAGAGCTAAGGGGGGTAATTTGCTTTAGATTGTAATAAAGAATGGATTTTAGATTTAGGAGTATCTTTTCACATGATTGAGGATACATCTTTATTTATTTATTTTCATGAAGGAAAGAATTTAGATCAAAAAATTACGATTGACGATAAAATGAAGTCGATTGTCCTAGGAACAAGAAAGTTGCTAATGTAAAAAATGGAACTTTAAAAAAATATTTTACTGGTTGAAGGATTAGGAGTGAATCTTATTTTAGTATATAGAATTGCTCATGTTGGATATGAGTTTGTTGTCACTGCTGATCAATTTATTGTAAAAGATAGAAAAGACCAAAATTTTTTATTTCTATTGGTAAATTGACCATAATGAGAGTCTCTTTAAATTTGTTGGATTTGTTGATGATGAATACACACTCTCCCATGCTTTTATTGCTCAAATATATTATATGTCAAAAATTTTGCATGCTAGAATTGGATATATAAATTATAAAAAAATATAAGACATGGTTAGAATGAATATGGTTAGAGGATTAACAAAGATCCAAACTTTTGAAGGTGTATGTGAAGGATGTGTATTAGGTAAACACCATCAAGATCATTTTGATTTAGGAAACTCATGGAGAGTTAGTCATCCACTAAAACTCGTTCATAGTGATTTATGTGAACCAAGATATCCTTCCATTTTAGATGTTAGGTATCTTCTCACATTTTTTATGATTATAGTAGGCGATTGTGGATTTATTTTCTTGAAAGGAAAAGTGAAGTATTTGAGGTATTTCAAAAAAATTAGAACATTAGTTGAAAACCAAAGTGGAAAAGAATTAAATGCTTAAGGACAAACAATAGGGGTAAATATTGCAATTATGAATTTGAATCATTTTGTGAAAAGTATGGTATTAAGGTACAAATAACAATTCCATAAACCCTTCAATAAAATGGAGTGGTTGAACAAATGGATATAACTCTTTTAGAAATGACTCATTGTATTTTGCATGATAAATTTGGGGTTTGGTTGTCTCTTGTGTTGCACATATTATGAATAGAATTCCCACCAAAGCTCTCACAAATATCACCCTTGATGAAGAATGGGGTAGAAAAAGCCTCACATTAGGTATTTTAAAGTATTTGGATGTATTGTTTGGGCTCACATCCTAGAAAAATAGAAAAAAGATAGAACCAAAGAGTCATAGGTATTTTTATAGGCTATAGTGAAGAACCAAAAGCTTACAAATTATATGATTTGGTAAACAAGGGATTTTTATCAGAAAATATGTAAAGTTTGATGAACATTAACAAATTATAGCCACAAATAATTTCTAAATTTTAGATATTTTACAAAGACATGGATAATCCATTGATGAGGTTAATAAGAGAATTACTACTAATGAAGAAAATATTATTGAAAATAAAACAACTAATGCTTGTGACCAACTATTTTTTATAGTAGTAATGATGAAGAAGAACTTCCAACTAGAAAAAAAATAAAAAAGCATTAAAGAGATACATAGATAAGACCCAAAAATCCAAGGAAAGAATGGGAGTGCTCTCATTGTGAAAGTCTTAAACAAATAAATGATCCCCTCCCCAAAGGTAAGAATGTTATTGGTTGAAAACGAGTTTACAAAATAAAATTCAAATCAAATGGAGCTATAGAAAAATAGAAAAGTAAATTGGTTGCTAAGGGATTCAATCAAAAGGAAGGTATTGATTATGAATAAATATTTTCTCATGTCATCAAAATGAATACAATTATCTAATTATTTTCTTTGGCTACTAGTCTTGGATGGCATATTCAACAAATAGATGTTAAAAATACTATCTTAAATGGAAATTTAACTAAATAAATATACATGAATAAACCACTTAGTTTGATGGATAAAAAATATCCTCACCTTGTTTGTATATTGAAGAAATCACTTTACGATCTAAAACAAGCACCAAGAGCATGGAATGAAAATATTGAAAAGTATTTTCAACTTCATGGGCTTAAAAGGTGTATATTTGATCCAAATATTTATATGAATCTAAGGTATAATCATGTTGTAATTTATGTATCTATATGATTTACTCCTTGTTGGAATGAATATTGGGATAATCAATGATCTAAAATTAGATCTTAAAAACACATTTCATATGAGTGATTTTGTAGAATTAAACTATTTTCTTGGTTTACAAGTTTGTAGGCTACATGATGGATTATTCATCTACCAATCAAAATGAACCATTCTTTGTATATTTTAGAATTTTTAACATCCTAGAATACAAGCCAACTTCTACTCCCTTTGAACAATCTAAAATAAAGCTTACTAAAGAATTTACTTCCAAGAGGGTAGATGCTATTTCAAATACAAAAAACTTGTAGACAACTTTGTTTATCTAAATCATTTTAGAACAAACATTTATTTTGCAGTTAATTTAGTATCCAGATTTATACAAGAACCTAAAGAAAGTCATTAGTTGGCTGCAAAAAGAATATTGTGTTATGTTTTTTGAATAATACACTATGAAATCCACTATTGCTATAAGTCCTTGACATCTTTGGTTGAATGTATATATTTAGATTGGGGAGATGATATAGATGATAAAAAAACTATTGGTGGTTATGGTTTTTAGCTTGGGTTAGGCCCTATTACATAGAGAAAACAAAAATAATAATTACATCATCTTCATGTGAAGCAAAATATAGAGCAACACAAGAATTATTCGAAGAGAGAGATTCCATAAAAGATCCTTTTTCATCAACAATACATAAAAAATAAAATACACAATAGAATTCTAGTGGGTTATACCTATCAATTTGATTTATGTGACTCATGAATCATCTTAAGGTAAGAATAAGGGGCTCTAGCTATTTTTCTATCTGCCTATTCTAATTAGAACTCTCATTTGAACCCTCTTCTTCCTCTCTATCCTCTAATCCATCATAGTTTTATTGAACATGTGCATCTTCTTGGTTTTCAACCTTGGTCTTAAAAGATGTTATTTTTATTCCTTCTTTTTCATTCTAAACTCCTTGAAAATGTCATCTCTAGAATTGATCATTTTTTAGTTTGGTAGTGTAGAGAAGGGGGGTTCTCTACTCATGAGTCTCTTTATTCTCAAGAGATCCCCAAGGGGAAAACTACCTTAAACTACCTCAAGGAACAGAGCGAGAATTTTAGAATCTGAAGGAGTAAAATCAAAAAGGTTTTCTAGACAGACTAATAGGATTTCAGCCAAAGCAGGACACCATGAAATAAGGATGACAAGCGCTGGCATCTCAAATGGACCAGAAATCAAGAATATCACAGAAAAATAGATAAGCGACTTTTAACAATCAAATTACTGAGAATTTCCAAAATGTGGGAAAGTCACAAAATATAACAAAATTGAAATAAAGTGAAGTATAAATGATAAAGCAAGAGAATAATAGATATAAGCTTCTCACAACAACCCGCCTCCAGCACATGAATATCTTCAATACCTGCATGTGTAAGATCGAGAGAAAATGTTGGGGCTATATAGGGGTTTGCCTCAGTAAAACCCCCATTTTGTTATTCCCACCTCCACGAACAATCAAGTAGATAGATAGAGATAATATGAATGAAATGAATGTAAGAGTGATAAAAGAAATCCTCGCTCAAGGAGGAGAACCTGTATCACAGGTATGTGATAAATCCCAAGATGCTCGCGAGTATAAGGTAAGAGAGATAATAGTTGCAAGGCTTAAGGAAGCCGAGGGGGGATATAAAGAGATAGCTGCAAGAGCCAAGAGAGCTGCAAAGGGTACTATGAGAATGAAAAAGTGTCGTTGTAGTGAGTTGTAGAGATTTGTGCAAGCAAGGTAGCAAGAGAAAGATGGGAGAATATCCAAGATAGAAGCCAAGAAGTTAGAGAGAGAAGCTAGAAGGCCAAATGGATTGAAAAGAAAACTTTTAAAGAGGGAAAACAAGCTTCCTGAGTGGTTACAAGGAATATCGAGCCGTTACCATCGACAAAACTTGTTGAAAAATGGTAAACATGCTCATAAATGACCGTTTGAACATTGAAATGTCAAAAGATGCTAGCGCAACATGTGGATGTCCACGTGGTGCGCTAGTGTCTAGACACATCACATTACAAAATGACTAGAATGGGAAAAGCACAAGGTTTGACGCAAAGCTGATGCGCGAAGGTAGCTGCTGAAAATGGATCTTGAGCATCCTAAGAGGGGAAAGGCTGATGCAGGGGCTAAAATGAGCCTACACAAATGCTAAGGGAGTGGACACTAAAGTGGATACAAGAATGTATGTGAAATTGAAAGGGGTACAATTTTACAAGATTACAAGTAGATTCTAAAATTTATGATCTTTTACATTCTCACCATAACCAACAAGATGCATTCCAATGATTTTGGATCTAACGTAGATCACTTTTCCTTAGGCATGTCATGGAATAAGCCTCACAACTTAATGCCCTTAAATGTGGAATATAAGGTTTCTTACCTATCCATACTTCATATGGAATTTTGTCAACACGAATTGAACAAGAATATTTTATAGCCAAATAACGTATAATACTCATAACCTCTACTAAAAAGTATCAATATAGTTATATGACACTTAGTATAATTATTTATCTTTCTTAAAATATTCGAATCATTCTCTCTACCACCACATTTTCCTGAGGTGTGTATGGTGTATTTTTATTCCAAACATTAATTACATGCTTGAAAAACTCATCAAATTCCTTAAGCTATATTCACCTCCATTGTTAGATATCAACACCCTTATTTTATAATCTATTTTGTTTTCAACCAAAGGTTTAAATTTCTTAAACTTACTAAAAATTTAGAATGTACAAAATAAATCTAGGTGTACTAGTGACATCAAAGCATGTTGAGGGAAAAAATAGGGTTCAAACCCCTTAAGTGATTGGGTGTGGGAGGCCAAGCCCCTCTCCTCCATAAAGGTATGTGATTACATGGGTGCCCTGTACCCCCTTAATTTTCCACATTTATTGTCCTTCAATGTGTCATAGGGTTTGAGTGGATTTCTTTGGATTATGTTTATTGTTCTAGTTTGGCTTTCCTTCAATGTTCTATATTTCCTTGGTTTTTTTAGCTCTTCTAATATTTAATGAGCCAAGGTATAGATTCCCCCGACACTGTAGAAAATGGGGGGAGAAAGAGGAAACCCCTCTTAATCAAAATAAGTCTTTCAAAGACGCAGTGGAAAAAAATTCTACATTTCTGGTGGATGTGAGGTTTTTGGTCATGGTCATGGGAGGGAAGTGCACTCTTGTTGACAATGGAGGCGAGAAAGGTATGCACCTCTCTAAAAGCCCTCAAAGTTTGAAATTCACCCCTAACCCTAAAATGAAAATAGTTATTAAATCTAAAAGATCTAGACTTAAAGACATTGCCATTTTTGGTGGTTGTTGATTTAAACAAAATCCCTATCAAGAAATTCTTGGATGGTTGACCTTCTCGAGTGTTTGGGCCAATAAATTTCGTATTCACTTGAATTTCTACAAGATGTTGCGAAGAGGTTTATTCACCTATAATGCCCCACCAAGTAACCCTAAAGGAAGTTGTAATTAACGACTTAAGCGAACCAATTTTTTATTTTTTTTATAAAGTGTAATTAACATACACATTCACTAATTAACAACAACCTCTAAGACTGCAAGATTGGGATTACTTAAACCCACACAAACATCTACATATAATCATAGCATTAAATACTTTATGAAATAAGCATCATGCAACATAAGGATACAACATACATAATAAGATAAACATCCAAGATACGATCTCATAATCATTAACTTAATCCAATAGTTACATCACTCATTCCCAGAATGAGGCAATAGTACAAATGTATTTCAATCATAACTCCACCTCATAACATAAGAGGGATAAATAACTTATACAAAGAGAAATATTACAATGCAAGAAAATACAATAAGAACTGTGAGCTGTCCATCTGGATGTCTCGCCACCAAGTACTGAAGGTAGATGGGGACCCAACGGTGTATGGTGCATGTTCCACCCAACCAAGTGGTACCCGAAGGCCCACCCCCCATGCTAGGAGATAGTAACAACGTAACATGGACAAAGATCTACAACCACTAACCATAGGCAGACTCAACTGACTCAACCAAACACAAGTACAACTCACAAATCACTGACATAGGTCACATTGCTTCCATACATAAAATAGATCAAGTATGTTCAGAGAACCATACACATAAAAAAATTAACAACAGTTGTCCTAGATAGAATGTCATTGCATAGTTAGTCATGAGATCTCCTCTAGCCATTCTTCATAGGCTTCGATAATCCTAGTGACCTCAACTGAACCCCGACCCTCATGCTCACTCATGTGGCATCAAATACCTCTCGTACTGACAAGATAGATGACTATGCCATTTCAGACCTTCCCACTCATCCCAAGTCTAAATGAGCCCTTGTGTCTATGAGTGAGGAAAAATTATCTTGATTAGTGTGAAAGGCATCCTAATCATCTAAGTACATTAATTTAATTATCACTTGATTAAATCACTTCTAAAGGTTACCCGGTATACCTCTTTGGGCTCTGACGCCTAACATAAGCCACTCTTCTAATGGACAACACACCATACCAAACTAATCACCAAGGGAATCACAGGTGCATGCAACCTAGGCATCATAACCACTCCAACTCAAGGAGGAACAAATAAAAGAACTCACTCCAAACATCTTGGAGGCAACAAACACATAGTCCACTCCTTTCACAGGAGGCACAAAACATCCCCGTTCGTGGAAACCGGGTAAATACTGAAAAGACACCATGCACTACCCAAGGGAAAAAACAATTGGTTGACATAAAGAAACGACAACCCTCATCTTCTAAAATCCTCTGGAAGACTTACAATTTTGGACTAACACATAATCCCATATCCCAAAACACAACTTGACGACATAGCTACAAAAGCATTCAAGTCATAATTCAAATCTAATATTTGGATTTCCTAAATCCATACTCATTCAATAGATAACGTTGACAAAGTCAAAGGCACGATGACTAGATCATCTAAAATAATCTTAAACCCTATTTCCTCTTTCATTATTGGGAATATTGAACAATTTAAACTCAAATCCCTTTGCGAAATACGAGGAAAATAAATCATTATAAGGTAATCATGAGGATATTACTATTTTTCGGATATTCTAAATCCATATCTCATTCATAATTTCATTCACAATAATTAAATTGCTTGAATACAAATAAATAAGTTAAAATAATTAATTGCCTTTTTCAATATAATCATTTCCTAAATTTACTTTTAATACAATTTAAAACTATTACAAATAATCTTTTCAATTTTCCATATAAATCTTGTATCTCTTAATCTTTCCATTTAAAAAACATGTAATTTATAAAATATCTTTTCCTTATCTAATTGCTCATGCATACTAATCAGTTCCAATTTAAACCTCCAATAATACTAATTTGAAAATAATATTTAAAATAAATTAAAATATTAAATGTATATTTAAATATATATATATATATGCTCATACCATATATACATTAAATATATATTTAATCACATGTATACATTTAAATATATCTTCTGTCTTTTCAAAATATCAAATTATTTTATTCAAAATAAAATAGAACTTTATTAACCAAATTCTATAACTCTTTATTAAAAATACTCATGTAATATATATACATCTCACTATTTTCTTCAATTATATTAACAAAATAATTATTCCCATAAACAAATATGTTCAATTCTACAATCAAATATTCCTTCTTATATCTTCCAATTATCTAATTAAAATATTTATTTCCTTTCTAAATCTCCACATATACTAAATATATATTTATCAATTTATAAATGTATTTTAAATCTTTTAATCAACTATATATTTATATAAATATATATTACATATACAATATATATGTATCAAATATATTTCTTTAAACATAATAAATCCCTTTTTATTCCCTGTGTTCTGACGGACACCATTGATTTGGGCACAGGAAAATATAATGTAAAAATAAAATACTAAAAATAAAAATAAAAATTGTATGATTGGGGAGGGGTCGACCACAACCGAATCCTCACCCCACCTTACACTGCCCGCGATCTCCATTGGGGGTTGTGTTGCCTCAAAGGCAAAGCTCCCTCCACATAGTGGAGGGCGTTGTCTTTGGACAACCGCAACCTTCTTAATATGGGGAGCGGTGGGGTGTGCGCAACACCCCCACCAATGTACAGTCCAAACACAAAAAAAAACAACAAAAACTGCGAATATTTTATTCGCCAGAATTTCCAATGCTAATTTTCTTAATAAAACCAGCAATGCGTCGATCGTACGGCGACGACAATTAACATAAAAATCAATATTTTAAATAATAATAATAATAATAATAATAATAATCAATATATATATATATATATATATATATATATATATATATATATATATATATATATATATATATATATATATATATATATATATAAACATATATATGTAATATATATTATATATATATATATAGATTTAATATAATAGATGAATTGGGGAAATTTTGTCAAAACATTCACCTATAGGCGAAATTGTAAAACTTTTCCAGAAAATCCCGAATTTCACAGAGGCTTAAAAAAAATTCTTTTAAACCATTTTCTCGAATTCATGAACAATAAAACTAAATGGATCTAAATTAAAACCAAAAGTTTTTCAAATCCTCTAGATTTCACCACCAAATTTTTTACAGAAGTTTTGCAAAACAAATTTTTTTTCTATAGAGATTTAAATTCTTTAAACAATTTAAATGTTTTGTTTAACCTCTAGGTTCGATTTAAATAACAAAACAATCCATTTCCTCAAATCAATTAAATTCTACAGAGGTTTCAACAACAAAAGCTTTAAATTTATTTATTTATTTTCTTTCTTCTAATCACAATTTTTTTTCTAAATCAGATTTAACAAACAAATCTTTATCTCTACACTTTTAAATGTAATTAAACATCAATAAAATAACCACAGAAGAAAACCTGATTTAAGAAGCTACAGGTAATGTAAAATTTGTTGAAGAGCCTCCTCCAAAGATCTCCTGAATTTTCTTCAACCGTGCAATGAATCCAATCCAAAACTCAACTAATGCAAACAAAATTTCCTCAAATCAATCCTACACTCAAAAACTTCTTCAAACCCTTCTTTGTGCAAATTTCTCCAAAAATTCTTCTCTGCTTTCAAGAAACTTTTTCTCTTCCCCAAAATCTTCTTCTTTTATGAATGAATTTTCACAACCTCTTCTAATTAATTAAACTTTCAGATGTTGGCATAATTGAAAATATCTTCCACAACCAAATCTGATTTTGCCTGCAAATCAAGAATTTAAAATATCTAAATATTAATTAACTCTCACATTTCGAAAACTAACTTTGCTTTTAAAATTCAATTTCAAATTCTAATTTAATTTCAACTTAATTGAAATAAAATCCCAAAATAATTAAATTCCCACTAAATGAAATAAAATTCCATAATGAATTTAAATTCTTTTATTTCTTTTAATTTTCTTCACATCATATTTAATTAATTAATTTAATTACTTAATAATTAAATTCATCCCCATAGATTAAATTAAATTTAATTAATTAACTTAAATATAAACTTCTTTCCACATTGCATAATTTAAATTAAATAACCATCAACATGATTTAATGCAATTATTCTAAATATCTATTTCCAAAACAAGAATCCTTTATAATCAAATAACATTAAAGCAAAGAAATCAACGACTCGACACAAACAACTGATGACACACTATGGCTAGGGTGTAGACTTGACACAAGTTACCTAGCTACTATCTCCCATTCAACTTAACCATTGGATCGACATGCTGAAACCTGTGAAACCAGGTAGAGTCGGTGTCATGAACTTGCAATCCTGAAAACATAGTATCCAACATCATATAATATAAACAACATAAAATCCACACCGTGAAGAAGAAATCTCAGATTCGCAGGGCGCTCGCAAGCGAGTGATGTGAACTTGTCCCTTTCACCAATACATTCATCAAGACTGACATTTACATTTTACTCATAATCTCATAATAAAATCTCATGTTATATCAACTACATCTTTACACCAATTAAAGCATGCAAACTAAAGCATCAGATAAATCAAATCACATCACATAATATATTCTATCGCTCAATGAATAACAACCAAATACACACGCAAGATAAAGTATCTGAATATCTAGAGCATAAATCAAAGCAAAACAAGGACACACTGTCCAATCCAGAAAGAAAAATGGAGGGGTGTTACATCACCATTTTCTTAAAAGATCATGCTATGCAATTGAAATTTATTTTGAAATCCTACTAGAATGTAGAGGGTTGTGTTTTCTGGGCCAATGCATGATCCCCCAAATCCATTATAGAAGAGGTCCTTGTGCTATCCTGCCCTAGATGGGTGGTGGTGAAGAATCTCCCACCTAAATTTTGGAAACTGATTCCATAATTACTAGCTCCAATTGGTGGGGTTTTGTAGGTGGATGAAGCAAAGGTTTCTCTCCCTCGTTTGGATGCTCATGCCCTTGTTTCTTTAAATATTAAGGTAGAAATACCCAAAAGAAATTGAAATTAAGGATGATGATAACCAGTTTTTTTTCCCACTAAAAGTCTTAGGTGGTAGTAATGCATGTTATTTATGTAGGAAAGAGGGAAATATTCAAAATAATTACCCCATAATTCACAATAAATAAAATAAAGGGAAACCCAATCCAAATTCGACTGGAAAAATGGGTTTAAACCCTAACTTAGGAAACCTCACTCCTCAATCTGAACAAGGGTATAATTTTGTTATTAATGCTAACCACTCTCTAGATTTTGAGGAACGATTACATGCCCATGATGATTATATCCAAAAAGTTGAATCTAATGTGCTTTAGGGTGGTGATCACATCCTGTTAGAGATTTGTAACACTCCTTATCCAAAGGTACAAATTGAGATGTGTGGGAGGGATATTTCAGGGAGGTTTTGTCCTTCTCATGCCCCTAACAAATAAATTGAATTAAACAACTCCTTTAATATTCTCACAAATGAGAATTAAGGCTTAAAGGTAACTCAATGATTTCGTGAACACATTCCCAAGTAGTGATGTTGCTTCCTTAGTGCCACATGAATCTCCCCCCTCTTGACTCCCATAGGGGATGCATTACTAATTAAGAAACTCAATGCTCAAAAAAATATTATGCAAAAAATAAGGAAAAGTTTAGAAAGAAATCATATGTTAATAATAACTCTATTCTTGAAGTGGAGGACTATCAACCAAGAAGAAGCACCTTCATTGTCAACTTGAAAGGGAAAAGACAGAGTGCATATAAGATGGAGGTTGGTAGTATGGATAGGGGTGATAGGATTTCATCCATGGTGGAGGACTTAGTCTCAGTCTTAGATGACAAGAACCAAAAATATTTTAATGCTCCAAATATTAACAAGGAAATGAACCATCTCAGATCTAAGGAGGTGTTTGATAACCAAGAAGGTGGTATTGATTTCTCCACTCTTGATTTTGTTGGAACCTTGATAGCTCTAAATAAATTGGTGGATACAAATTTTCATAAATATTATGACCTCAGGACTCCCTCCTTAGAGGATAAACCCCTAGTTGTCCCTATCCAAAATAGTAAGCCCATCCTTGAGCATAATTTTGAGGTTGGCAATAATCATAATGGGGAGCCTACAATTACTTGATCATGGTGGCTTCTCTAAATAGTAGTAGCATAAACCATCACCCTCAAGTTAATAATGAACTATTATCTCCTAATCCAAGAGAAGAATTGAATATTAATGTGAATATTGAATCTACTCAAAACAAAGAGTTGCTCAAGATAGATAATAAAGAAAAATCCCAGAATCATAAAAGTGACAAGAAAACTAAAAGCAATCCAAAAGATGGCCTAGAACCAAACAAGAACATAGAATGTGTTAATAATGAGAATATCATCGAGTTGCAACTAGAGTTAACACCTAAGCCTTGATCAGGTCCAAGAAGACCTAGAAAATATGGAAAATCTCTATTTGTAGGCATAGAGGATTGCAGTTAGCAAAAAACAAAAGGAAAAAAATAAGTATGGTAATTTAGATGTCTTCCTCAAAAAGGATAGAAAGTAAGGATAGGTCGACAAAATACTTTGAAAAATTAAAAAATGAATAGGATGCCTCCCCCATGACTATTGAAAATGAATGTTAGTTGCATTTCTTGGAATGTCAGGGGCCTGGAGTCCTTGATAGAAAGTATATCACTAGGAGGTTTCTCAACCTTGAGAAATAAAAGGACATTGTCCTCCTCCAAGAAACCAAAGCTACTCGATTCACTTTGGATACCAATCTGAGATTCATTTGGAATGGTTATGTCTATTTTGAAACTAAGAATGAAAAGGGGATGGGTGGTGTTTCCATTCTCCTCTCTAATCTACAAGCTCAACTTGTTATAGACCATGACACCTTGACCTCCCCTTGCAACAAGGTGGTTTGGATCACGTTGGAAAAAGGAGAGGACAAATTTGGAATCTTCTCTATTTACGCTCTCAATGATCATAGGGACAACATAAGGCTTTGGTGATGGCTTTCCAACCTCTCAGATGTCCCTTGGATCTTGGGGGTGATTTTAATATGATAAACCAACTGAAATATAAATGGTTCGGGATTGGCATGGAGTGGAAAGGCAATAAAAGATATTATTGACAAAGGCTAAAGGCCAAGTTAAATTTGACCGACCCTATGGAAGGGGGAAGGAAGGAGAACAAGGGGATTTGGTTTACTTGGTGCAATGCACATGAAGATGGCAAATAGATATATTGCAGGTTGGATAGGATCTATGCCAATAGGGATTTATTTAAATTTATCCCAAACAATGATGGTATTAAAGTGAGTGTATATCCATATACTCTTTTTTTATCATCACCCCATAAGAGCAATATTATTTACCAACAGTGGCAGGACCAAGGAAAACATAAGGAAAGCAAGTTTTATCCTTAATAGTCACCTTCTAAATGATAGTGATTGTTGGGATGTTGTCATTACTCTCAACGAGATAAATAAATCGATGTTAAAGGACCTGAATTTGATTGAGATGTGGGAACAAAATATAATTGGTTAGAGGAAGCTCTTCCAAACCATTGGAAATAAAAAGGCATAGGATAGAAGGAGAGAAGAGAGTGGCTCCAAGATAAATTGTTCTTAGTAGAATCTAGGGTCCAATTGGATACAAAGGATGAAAATTTATGTGAGGAACTTTCCCTAGCCAAAAATAATCTAAGGAGGATCCATGCACATAGAATACAAGGGCTAAAATTGAGGGCCAAGTTGAACAGGTTAAAATTGTAAGCAAATATCTTTAGATAGTGGTGAGTATAGAAAAATAAATCCTAACAAACAAGAGTGATTAAGGCATAAGACATTCGAAATAATGGGATAATAAATGTCAAACTCTCACTAAGGTTAATCTAGGGTAATCCAATAGAATGCAAAAATTTCAACAAAAATTAATCTAGATGAATTAATGATGTTATATAGGCTAATGTATTTTAAAACTAAATTTTAAGTTGGAAGTTGAATGTGATGTTGGAATGTTCTTAGCACTATCACCAAAGAATGAATTTGTATGCTAAAGATTTTGAACCTTGATTATTCTTGGGATAAAATATGTGATATTTTTATCAATAAAATGTCTTGGACCTTGCACCATATTTATTTAGGATTATATTGACAAGTTTGGGTCTAGTCTCTGATTGCAAATTCATTTTGTGTTCATATTTGATCACAATCAATGTATAGCTTTGATCTCTAGTCTGTTGGATTTGCCTATGCTTACTTTTCCTTCTTCTCTTTGGGACTCATGATATTTCAAAACACCTTGGAAGGGCTATCATTATACCACTAGAGGTGTTACACCCCATCAAGTGCTATTACTTATTTACTTTTACCTAGTTGAATGAAAATGCTTTAAATCTATGTATTAATGCTTTATGTACTTTGGAAATATAATAAATGAATGTTTGATTCAAATTGATGTTAGCAAATGATTTTCTCTATGAAATATATGATGCAAATGGTTTTAATTGATTCAGATAACTACTATTGTGATGCACTAAGTTGGATGCAGGTATAGATTCAATCCTCTAGAAGAGAGGGGAAGTATCACTCAAGAGAAGAACTTGGTCTAGTAACCCTTAATGAGCCTAACCAAGCTTTCACACACTCACCTCTAGTATAGTGATGTTGAGTCAATAGTTTGGGAAATGATAAGTTAACCTTAGCAATGCTTGAGTGTGGTTTAGATGACGTTATGATCTTGTTTGTGAATGTTTTGAATTCAAATTATATGATTGAGTTGTTTATCTTGTGTGATATTTTCCTTATGTGTTTATATTTAAATCGATGAGATATATACATAAAATGTATGTATAAGTATATATATATGTATTTTTGATAAAATCATAGACATGAGTAAATACGTGCATGAGTATACATAGATAGACTAACCTACACATGCTCAAGGAAGAATTACCCATATGCATGGGAATATCAATTGGACTTGAAATGGACATATATATACACTTCATGTATATATATCGATCGATAAGAATTACGAATATATGTGTTTTAATATCAAAATGTGGTATATATATAATATATATATTAATATGCATGATGCATGTATTGAAAATGGGAAACGTTCGCACGAGTATATTAATATATATACATACATATATTATTATGTGGAATATGTGAATATGTATGCGTGTATTTGAATATTGAATAATTCAAACTTATAAATCGAGATATATATATACATATATATACATATTATGTTATGTATATATATAATATATGTTATAATTTTAAATAGCATTGAAAATTTTATAGCACACATATAATAAAAAAAAACACAACATATACTATATACTAAGAATAGCTTAAACATATGGTATAAAGTGCTAAAACACTTAGGAATTATGTAGTATTATATGGAAATGAATAAACATATAACATAGCATGAAGTATTTAAAGTGTTGGGTAATGAAAAATAAAAGTAGCACTAATATATGGTGCATGGATATAAAGTAAAACATAGTATGAATATAACTTGGAATTCTCAATCAAATAATATAAATAAATAATGAATAACAACACATAAAGAGCTTTGACCTGGTCTTTGCAAACATCATCCAAATGAATAGGGCACATGGTAAAATATGTGGCACCGAAGTATGAATTATTCTCATCTTTTAGAAGTATATTTTGCAATTCATAACCTACATGTGAGGCAAGTGGAATAAGAGAATTAGCCAAGTATGAAGCTGGCTGGGAATGGTCGACCTATAGAAACATTATCCTTGTATTTGTGATTGAAACACTTAATTGTCATGAGACTACAACGATTGGTTGAGCATGTGCAGATAGTCATCATTTTTAGTCTACCACCTTGAACCTTTCTAGCTGAGTTGAACCTTTGAGTGTGAGAAGTGGAAAAATAGAGAGCTTTTTTGTAGCCTTAGAGTGCTTAGGATTTTGTATAAATAGGGGAGCATTCTTCTTCCTTTGGGACACATAATTGCATTCTTATTTTTTTATTTTTCTGAGAGATACTCTGCTGCATTTTTGAGTTGTGAGTTTGTGAGGAATTTGAGAGTGAGTTAGTAAGAATAGATTGAGAAACTTTGTGAATTTTTTTTCAAGGGAAGTTAGAAGCTAGAGAGAAGCTAATTTTAGAAGGAATTGCAAACTATTTTGAAGAAGGTTGTGCTAGGACACTTGATTTATCAATTGGAGCTATCTGATTACAAGCATGCTAGTTTTCTACTTTGTTTTATATTTTAAGCTAGAAAGATTGCATGATTTTATGTGTTTTGTTTGAATTGATTGGAAAGAGGAATTTAGATTCTTTTTTATGATTGTGTTTATTTACTTCATGAAAAATATGTAAGATGCTCTGAAGAGCTATGCTGATTGTTAATCTCGTAAATGGGGAATATATTAGCATATTATATATGTAGAAAAGAGTGTTCGAGTATTTACTATAAACTACATTAAGGCGAGCTTATAGTTTGGTTTGTGAAGAATTTTTTGAAATTTAGATGAAATTACTATAGTTCAATGTCTCAGTAAGAGAATATAGGTTATTCCTGGGGTTAGGGTAATCTAGTGAAGGGGATAGCTTATGCATATAATATGTGTGGTAATTACAAATCAGGCTAGGAAGGTGTGTGAATATGATGAATCTCACTCGAAATAACTGAGTGTTGAATCCTTTGGCCAAATTAGTGTAAGTTGCCACTATTTGTATTGTCAATTCACTGTGATCTAGTTATGCATGCTAGTCTGGGATTTTCATACACGTAGGTTGTAGCCACTATATGGGAAAGTTATAGTTCATAGGACACAACACCAAGCTCGGGAAAGGATAGTATTATGGGATTACCAAACCAATCTCTTTGTCAATAAGGGTAGAACCATCTTACCTTATGTGTGGGGGACCGTAGTAAGTCCATGGTTGGCAAAAAAACGCTTGAGTGATGCTTCTCATCAGATGGCGCCCAAGATTTGAAGAGGGATTACTTGGACCATATGTATTTATACTGCTAGAAGCTTATAAGAGCTATGTATGTACTCTTGTATCCATTTATATGGAGGATTGTAAACATGAAAGTTAAACATGAGATTATTCAAGATAAAATCAATACTTTGGAAAAATTGTGATATTACAATGCAATGCAATGGAAGTTTGGAATAGTGTTTATTTCAAAAGTGCATGTTTTCTTTGTTTTAGAAAAGAAAAAAATTATTGCTATGTGATGGCATCATGGTTTATTCACTCATGGTTAAAACATAGGAAATTTTTTGAGTAGAATATTGGGCATGTTATATGTGGTATCAAAGCCACCTGGTTTACCTCTGAAACCTATGTGATCGCTATGTTTTCCCTCCGACATTAAATGAGTCTAATGTTTGTAATTCTTGTGCTAGAATGGTTCATCTCAGGATGATTGCAATAAAGTTAGTGATTGGAAATGAGTGGTACCTATGAGCCAAGAAGGAAAGAGAAGACCTTGTTCATACCATAGAAGGAACTAATTATGATACACCATTTGGATAAGTGATATTGAGACATCCAGTCATGCCCTATCATGAATTAGCCTAGAGAAGAGAAGGATGGGAGATGAAGCCAACTTCAACTATTTACTTCTTGTATCTTCGACAAAATTGGACTCATTATCACTTTCTAGGGATATGTCCTATGATTATAGTGTCAGTCCAACAATGTTGTTTAGGGACCCTCATATTATACCTATGGATGGAAATATTATAATAGCCACAAGTGACTAGTCTGAGGGTTATGTACCTCAAAACTATGTATTAGAAGATAAATCTGAGGGTTGCTACCCTTTTTGGGATAGAGATGAGCAAAAACCTGAGGGGTACACGCCACACAATTATGTATTTGAGAGTGAATCCAATGGATACTCTCCTCTTAACTATCTAAATAGTTATTCAATATAAAACAAGGATACAAAAATACTTTTGAATAAATGAAAATTTTATTCTTCTCAAAACTTGTGTATAAGTTTTTTAATGAATATCTTATGTGTGAAAATATGCTCTTTTATAATGATTTAAAAACAATAAGTAAATTTTCTTAGATCTAATTCCATGAAACCATCCAGGTGTATTTTTACTTTAGAAAATGGTCATAACACACACTAACCTTGGGGGAAGTCAAGAAGTAGGTCAGGGGGCTAAGAATGTTGAAGCCAAGTTGGATCGTATTTCAGAAATGATGGATGAAACCAAGGAATGAATAGGAAACCTTGAATAGGAAGTAAGGGGAAAAGAAAGAGAGGAACAAGAAATACTAAATGATGATGAGGAGGTACCTCATAATGAAGAAGGAGAAAATTCTCATGATCACAACCATACTAGTGAATATGAGATTGATAAAACATAATCTTAGTCCAAGTCAGAAAGTAGTAAGAGGAGACATATGGAAACTAAATTGTCTAGGGGTATGAGAAATATTACCCCTCCTAAATTTGAAGGAAGTACCAACATATATGAGGCTGAGGCTTGGTTGATACAAATGGAAAATTACTTTGAGATCAAAAACTATTATGAGGTTACAAAAGTTGTTTGGGGAGCCTTCCGGTTGGCAGGAGAAGCTTCTAACTGGTGGATGAACAAAAATATGGAACTAGGAATCAATTCATTAAGGTTGACTTGAATTGAGTTTGTTGAGATTTTATAAAAAAGGTGGATGCACCAAATTTTCTATGACCAAAAGCTCGTTTATTTCTAAAATTTGAATCAAGGAGATTCGTCAACGAACGAGTATTGGGATAAATTCACTCATCTTTTGAGGTACACACCTATGTATCGAAAAGATGAGCGATTTCGAATCAGGACATTCATCATGTGACTGAATAACCAAATAAGAGGTGAGGTTGATGTTCATGGTCCAACAACCATGGACTTAATTTATGAGAAAGTAGTTAAGAAGGAGAAAAATCTTAAAGCTATCTTGATCTATCAAGAGAGGAATCAAAAGAAGTTTAGTGGGCCTCCATTTAATCAAATTCCCAAAAAGTCTAGTGGAGGATCGGATTCTCAAAGACAAGGGGATAGAGGACCCCGTAACAATTGGAGTAAACCAAGAAGGGATCATAGAGGGAATAAATACAATAATAGTAACAACAACATTGGAGGGAATGTCAATAATACTAAAAGGCCTGCAAGGAGAAAGGGACCAATGAAAGGATGCTTCACATGTGGTGGGGATTATTTTTCCATCAATTATCCCAAGCCAGTAGAATCACAATGTCAAGGAAACTCTCTTCCTCCCCAACATGTTGCATTCCATCAGAAGATCCATGCAACTTTGGATAATCGACAAGCTGAGTTCTAGATCACTCCAATAGAAACTCCTAGTACTTTGTTTCATATACCTATTTCCATTCTTATTGATACTCGAGCCATGGAATTTTTTGTTTCACATAAAGTAGTTAGTCAAATTTATGGAAATATTGGTTTTATAGAAAAGACATGGGTTGTTGAGTATGCAAACTAGACAAGAGCTAAGGTGATGCAATGTCTTTTTAAAGCAAGGGTAGAACTTCCAAGTTTCTTTATAGAGGTAAATTTGTACGTAGCTCCCTTAGGAACATATGATGTCATTTTAGGGATGAATTGGCTATGGAAGCATAGGGCTAAAGTGGATTTCCATGCTTAAACCATAGAATGCTTAAACGACATAGGTAAACAAGTGTCATCACAAGGAACACCCAGGGAAATAAAATTGTGTCAGATATCAGTTGTGCAAATGCATAGGGCGAAGAAGAAAGGATGTCAACTCTTCATAGTTAAAATAGAAAAAACTTGAGGAAAGTAAGGAATTCATTTCTTAAGATGATATAGTTTATTATGGACTAAGAGAATCCCTAGATGCTAAAGAAAGAGAAATGGCGGAATCTGGAGAAATGGATATGGAAAAATATCCTATCCTTAAGAAATTTAAGGATGTCTTTCCAGAAGAATTACCCGGAATGCCTCCCAAGAGATTATTTGATTTCACCATCAATTTAGTACCAAGGATGAAACCCATATCTAAAGCACTTTATAGGATGACCACAACAAAACTCATGGAGCTTAAGGCATAATTGGAGGAGTTGTTGTCCAAAGGGCTAATAAAACCCAATGTTTTGTCCAAGGGAGCACTAGTGATCTTTGTAAGAAATATGGTACACTATACTTGTGCATTGATTATTGAATGCTTAACAAAGATACAATAAATAATAAGTACTCGTTGCCATACATTGATGATCTTTTCAATCAAATGCGAGGAGTGGTAGTGTTCTCAAAGATTGATTTGTGGCCAGGTTATCATCAACTAAGGATAAAGGATGAAGACAGTTTCAAAAATGCATTTAGGACTAGATACGGTCATTACGAGTTCACAATCCTACCTTTTGGACTTACAAATGCACCTGCAACATTCATGAACCCGATGAAAAATGTATTTAGAGATTGTTTGGATATTGTATTGGTTTTCTTAGATGATATCTTAATCTATTCCAAGAATGAAGAAGAGCATTATAGAAATTTAGAGATTGTTCTTGAATGGTTAAGAGAGCATAAGTTGTACGAGAAACTCTCTAAGTGCACCTTCTTTCAAAAGGAAGTTTAGTATCTAGGTCACATGATTACAGTTGATGGAATCACATTGGATCCAGCTAAAATAAAAGTGGTACTTGAGTGGCTAGTGTTAAAGAATGTACCTAAGGTTAGAAGTTTTATGGTTTTGGTAGGTTACTATCGGAAGTTTGTAGTAAAATTTTCCAAGATATCGTTTTCTATTACTTCATTATAGAGGAAAGGGAGAAAGTTTGAGTGGTCTGAGAAATGTCAAGCAACATTTGAGCTACTTAAGGAGAAGTTGACTACAACATTGATCTTGAAGGTACCTAATCTAGATGGTGACTTTATTGTCATCGTGAATGCATCGAGTGAAGGATTAGGTGGAGTTTTAATAAAGGATGGGCAAGTCATAGCTTATGAATCAAGAAAGCTAAAGCCCTATGAGAAAAATTAGACATCACATGATTTAGAGTTAGTAGCAGTTGTCCACACATTGAAGATGTAGAAAAATTGTTTCTAATGGGAAAACCTTTTGAACTAAAGATGGATCATCAAGGTCTAAAGTATTTTTTCACCCAACCCAAACTCAATGCGTAGAAAAGGAGATATAGTTGGAGATGATAACTGATTATGAGTTCAACATTAACTACATCAAGGGAAAAGAAAATCGGGTAACTGATTCCCTAAGTTGTAGGAGGCATATCACTTCAATAGTATCAATTCAAATTGACTTCAAGGACCAAGTGTTTCAAAATCCAAGGGTGATGAATGCTATGAAAAATTCAAGGAAACACTCTCAGATAATTTGCAAGATGCAAGGTATGAAGGATTCCATTTTGAACCTAGTAGATTATTGAGGTTTAAAGGAAGAATATATGTGCCTAATTATGAAGAAGTAAGGAACCTAGTGTGGAAATAAGTTCACAATGCACCATACTTTGGAAATCCTAGTGTAACCAATATGTTGGTAGATGTGAATCCATTATATTTCTTGAAGGGAATGAAAGAGATGCTGCTAGGTTTGTAGCAAGATTCTTAGAGTGCCAAAGGGTGAAGGTAGAACATCATCACCCTGGAGGAATTTTGTATCCTCACGATTTTCTTGAGAGTAAGTGGAAAGTCATAAGCATGGAATTTGTGCAAGGTCTACCTATTTGTAGGAACAATCATAATTCCATTCTTGCAGTAGTGGATAAGCTGATAAAGGTAGCACATTTTATTCTTGGAAATCTAACTGATGGAGCTCTTGTCATAGCATGAAAATTTATTCAAGAATTGTTTAGGTTGCATGGGATTCCTAGAAAGATTATCTTAGACTGGGATGCTTGTGCGACTTCTAGGTTTTTACAAACCTTTTTTTCTTCACTTGATACCCAGTTGAATATAAGTTCAACATATCATCCAAAAATTGATGGTAAAACTAAAAGAGTTAACTAGGTACTTGAAGATCTACTAAGGATGTATTACGTGGATCAAAAATACAAGTGGTAAGATTACCTACCATTGGTTGAGTTTGCATATAACAATTCTTAGCATTTTGTAATCAAGATGGCTCCATTCAAAGCATTGTATGGTCAAAAAATTTGAACTCCTATAAGTTGGGACAAGCTAGAAGATAGGATAAGCCTAGGGCCAAATATGTTATCAAAAATGGAGGAGCAAGTTCAAATTATTAAGAAAAGACTACTAGAAGCTAATGATAGGAAGAAAAGTTATGCAGATTCCAAGCAAGTATCCAAAAATTTCTTAGTAGGAGAAAAGGTTTTGTTAAGGGTCAAGCCTCATAATAGTTCTATCAAGTTTGGAAAGTCATCCAAACTATCTCCGCACTACATAGGTCCTTTTGAGGTTCTTGAAGTGGTAAACCTTGTTCCATACCGAATTTTCTTGCTACCAGCTCTTGCCTGAATGCATAATGTCTTTCATGTCTCTTACCTTAAGAACTATATATATCAAGTGACAACCAATGTCATTGATTAGAATGCTTTACAGGTACATGACCCATGGGTGGTAACAATCAAGCCTCTGAAAGTGCTTGAAACACGTAAGCTTTGCTTGCATAATAGAGATGTTTTTCAATGCAAGGTCCAATGGTATCAATATGTAGAAGATTCAACCACTTGAGAAGACTATGCAGAGAACAAACATAAGTTTCCCCATGTTTTGCATGCTTTCGAGGTTCTTGAAAAACAATATTATTATGTCTATGTCTGATACTTAAGATCATTGGGGATGATGATTCACAAGGGGGGGATATGTTACACCCCATTATGTTATTACTTATTTACTTCTACCTAGTTGAGTGAAAACGCTTTAAATGTATGTATTAATTTTTTATGTATTTTAAAAATATAATAAATGAATGTATGATTCAAATTGTTGTATAAAATGATTCTGTCTATTAAATATATGATGCAAATGGTTGTAAATTATTTAGATGACTACTATTGCAATGTACTAAGTTGGATGCAGGGGTATATTCAATCCTCTAGAAGAGAGGGGAAGTATCACTCAAGAGAAGAACTTGGTCTGGTAACCCTTAATGAGCTTAACCAAGCTTTCACACACTCACCTCTAGTCTAATGATGTCGACTCAATAGTTTGGGAAATGGTAAGTTATCCTTAGCCTTGTTTGAGTGTGGTTTAGATGATGTTATGATCTTACTTGTGAACGTTTTGAATTCAGGTTATGTGATTGAGTCTTTTGTCTTGTGTGAGTTTTTCCTTATGTGTTTATATTTAAATCGATGAGATATATACACAAAATGTATATATATGTATCTATGATAAACTCATACACATGAGTATATGTAGATAGATGTATCTACACATGATCAAGGATTAATTACCCATATGCATGGGAATATCGATCAAACAAAAGGGATATATATATATACATTTCATGCATATATGTCGATCAATAGGAATTGTGAATATATGTGTTTTAATATCAAAGAATGGTATATATATTAATATATAAATATGTATTGATGATGGGAAATATTTGTACGAGTATATTAATATATATATATATATATATATACATATATATGCATGTATTATTACGTGGAATATTCAAATATTGAATAATATGAACTTGTAAATCGAGATATATATATACACATATACACATATATACATATATACATATTATGTTATTTATATAATATATAAATATATGTTATGATTTTAAATAGTGCTAAAATTTTTATAGTGTGAATATCATACAAACACAACATATACTATATACTAAGTGTGACTTATACATATGGTATAAAGCGTTGAAACAAGGGAATTGCACAATATTATATGGTAGCACATAAACATATAACATAGCATGAAGTATTTAAAGTGCTAGGTAATGAAAACCAAAAGTATCGCTAATATATGGCATGTGGATATAAAGTAAAACATAGTATAAATATAACTTGGAAGACTTATTCAAATAGTGTGAAGAAAGAATGAATAACAATATATAAAGAGCTTTAACCCGATCTTTAAAAACAACAACCAAATGAATAGGGTGCATGGAAAAATATGTGGTGCCAAATTATGTATTGTTCTCATCTTTTAGAAGTCTATTTTGCAATTTATAACCTATGTATGAGGCAAGTGGAATAAGAGAATTAGTCAAGTATGAATTTGGATGCAAATGGTCTACCTCTAGAAACACTAACCTAAAATTTGATTGAAACACTTTGTTGTCATGAGATTGCAACGACTGGCCGAGAATGAGAAAATAGTCATCATTTTGAGTCTGCCACCTTGAACTAGCTGAGTCAAACCTTTGAGTGTGAGAAGTGGAAAAATAGAGAGCTTGTTTGTAGCCTTAGAGTGCTCAGGATTTTGTATAAATAGGGGATCATTCTTCTTCCTTTGGGACGCATAATTGCATTCTTATTTTTTGATTTTTTTGAGAGATACTTTGTTGTATTTCTGAGTTCTGAGTTTGTGAGAAATTTGAGAGTGAGTTAGTAAGAATATATTGAGATGCTTTGTGAGAAATTTTCAAGGGAATTTAGAAGCTAGATAGAAGTTGAGTTTAAAAGGAATTTCAAATTATTTTTGGAGAAGGTTGTGCTAAGAAACCTAATTTATCAATTGGAGTTATCTGATTATAGGCATGCTAGTTTTCTACTTTGTTTTATATTTTGAGTTGGAAAGATTGCATGATTTTATGTGTTTTGTTTGAATTGATTGGAAAGAGGAATTTAGATGCTTTATATGATTATGTTTATTTACTTCATGAAAAGTACATAAGATGCTTGAAGAGCTATGTTGATTGTTAAACCCATAAATTGGGAATATATTAGCATATTATATATGTAGGAAAGAGTGTTTGAGTGTTTACTATAAACTACATTAAGACAAGCTTATAGTTTGGTTTGTGAAGAAGTTTGTGAAAGTATGATTTAGATGGAGTTACTATAGTGGAATGTCTTAGTAAGAGAATATAGGTTATTCCTAGGTGATCCCACAAAATTGGTTTACAATTCCATCAAGGAAGCAAAATTGCAAAAAATGCCTCAATGAATTTTTTTTGGGTTTTGGGGGGTTCAAACGAATTTAGGGTCTGAGCAAACCCAATAAGGGTTCGGTTAAACCCCCTTCGAGTGAACCCTATTAAATGTTGGGTCCCACATATTTCACATTTCTCAAAATAAAAAATAAAGAGAAACTTTGTAGAAAGGGGTGTTCACTTGAACTTGGGTTCATTCAAACCCCCTTTCTCCCCCTTTAACACCAAAAATCTCTAGAATTTTTCCCTTCGAAGCTTGAGTTGAGGATGAAAATGGAGGAGAATTCACAAACCCAACTGGATGATAGTAGTCCTTAGAATGAGCTATCCATGAAATATAATTTTAATATGTTTTGGTTTTATTATGTATTTGTTTTTTTAGTTTGATTAAACATAGGTTTTTCATTAAAAAACAAACTCTTTGTTCTGCACATGTGGAAAAATAGCAGATTATCAAAATAAAATTCTAAAAAATATGTGCAAGCTAGGTATTGATGTCCTTGATCCAGTAAAAAAAATTGAATTTCGATACATACAAAAAAAAATATGTTGTATACGGTTCGCCTATGTTTGAATTGTAATTGGTTTGACTTTGAAACTTGATTAAGGAAAAAATATTCAATAAAGCACTATGAAACCAAATGAAAGGGTTAGATATCATAGCTACAAATCTAAATTCGAAAAAAATAGATTTGTATCCTTCATAGAAAAAATGTTATGTTGTATACGGTGAGCATCACTCCTTAAAAATGGTGTTTACTGATAAAAACTAGTTTTTAAAGGAGATGGAAAAAGAAGTGCAATGTGATTCCAAATTTTTTGAAAAAAATATATTTAGAATCTACAGACAAAATGTCACAAATCACTAGTTTGCATTATCTTCAAATTCCTCACGGTTTAGTCGCTATAGGTGCCTAAAAGTGAATATTTAGTTAGAAAAAATTAGTTCGGTGTCCAGTTTGACCAAAAATTGTAAACCAGTATTGTGGGATCACCCTCCTGGGGTTAGGAAGGGGATAGACTATTCATATAATATGTGTGTTCATTACAAATCGAGCTAGGAAGGTGTGTGAATATGATGACTCATTCGAAATAACTAAGTGTTGAATTATTTGGCCAAAGTAGTGTAAGTTGCCACTGTTTGCACTGCCAATTCACTATGATCTAGTTATGCATGCTAGTCCGAGATTTTCATACATGTAGGTTGTAGCCACTGTATGGAAAAGTTCTAGTTTGAAGGACACAACACTAAGCTTAGGAAAGACTAGTATTATGGGGTCACCAAACCAATCTCTTTGTCAAAGGGTAGGGTCATCTTACTATTAGGTAGATGTGCAGGGGACCACAATAAGTCTGTGGTTGGCGGAAAAGTGCTTGAGTGATGCTTCTCCTCATTAGTTGGTGGCCAAGGTTTGAAGGGGTATTACCTAGACCATATGTATTTCTACTGCTAGAAGCTCAAAAGAGCTATGTATGTACTCTTGTATCCATTTATATGGAGGATTGTAAACATGAAAGTTAAACATGAGATTATTCAATATGAAATTGGTACTTTGGAAAAATTGTGATATTACAATTAAATGCAATGGAAGTTTGGAATAGCGTTTATTTCAAATGTGCATGGTTTCTTTGTTTTAGAAAAGAAAAAAATTATTGCTATGTGATGGCATCATTGTTTATTCACTTGTGGTTAAAACATAGGAAAAAAAATTAGAACACTAGGCATGTTACAAAAGGATGTATTCTATTAGGCCAACCTTTGAAAATGTGTTCATAAGATTGAAATAGCAAGCAAGCCAACCTATATTGATGTACGTAGATTTTTTACTCCTTGTAGTACACCAAATCCAAATGTATTGATTGGTCCTTTAATTCTTTAGGATGAAAAAAGATGGAGAGAATACTTGAGGATGATAAATGAATGTCCATGAATCATTTAAATATTAGTACAAAACATTAAATTTTACAAAATGTGTGCTTAATTGGTTCAAGGTGAGAAAATAAATGGCGACAATCAATTAATATTTAGATTTAAATTTTGGAAAGTTAGGAGTTAAGTTTGTGATTGCAATGTCAACTATATAATCACATAAATGAACTCGAGGGGATAAACAATCAAATCCAAAAAGGTAATAGTCATATTAAGACGTGTATATAAGTGTAATGAATGTAAGATTTAAATGAATGATAATAATATGTATGTACAAAAATAAATTAAAAACTAAATTTATAAAAAAAGTGTGTATAAGAATAAACAAACTCAATTAAATACAAAAATTATCATTTATCAATATATACATATTTTAAAAAAAATGCTAAAATAAACATAAATATTGAGCATTACACAATCTAAACAATAATAATAATAATAAAATACTATAAAATTATTAACGTATTGAGAACGTAGATTAATGAATGAATTCAATTAACCGCATTTCAACTTCGGTACAAACGTCTTCCATATGTGTACGAAAATTGTGTAAAAGAGAAAGGTCCCACCGAGATTTGAACTCGGGTTACTGGATTCAGAGTCCAATGTCCTCACCACTAGACCATGGGACCGTATATGAAACAAATCAAAATATATTTCTATATTACTATATATTTTTCGATAAAGAACATATCCGTGATCACTTATTTGATGTTTAGTGGACCTAAAAGGTAGATTAAATCGAGCTAATTAGCAATTGCTGCAACTCGACAGGGACATATTTGTTACAAGGCGTGGAAGAGGGCTGAGGATAAATAAAACGGCACAGGATTAACAGATGTTTAACTAAAAGCATTACGGCTGGTGCGATGACCGAGTTGCTCTGCGCCACGAAATCAAGGCTCTGCTCCAGATTTAATGTTTCATGTAGTAATTGGATTGCGTTTAGAATTGTTTGGGTTCTTTGTTGTTTTAATGGATAAAATTCGTTTACATTTAGAAGCAGTGTATCAAAGTAGTTAAATTGAGTTTAAGGATTTGAATTTTGGTGGATGGTGTGGTCAAAAGTAATCAAAAGATTTAAATCTTGTGATGTTGTTATCACGATTCAGTGTAGTTTTACGAGTCAAATTCATTGACCCATGTTTCATGAGTCCCATCTCTTAGGATAATGAATGGTCCACTTACCACTCATTGCATCTAGGTGATGCTTACATAGGTGAAGCACTGGGCCTTCCGGGGAGGTCACCCATCCCAATACTACTCCAGCTCAAGCACGCTTAACCATAGATTTGGAACTTTGTGGATGGTGTGATCAAAAGATTTGAGATACCACTCATGAGTAGTCAAAAGATTTGAATCTTAGTGGATGGTGTGATCAAAAGAACATATCATCATCCCAAATAATTGAGCTTAGCCCCTTCAAGACGCTAAAATAATCTATTTAGAAGTTAGAACTTGTAAGAATGTGAATTGATTAACTCAATTGTATCTCATTTCTATATCATTTGCATATATCTATTAAGAGTTGTAGATTTTGTGACATAATATTCTAAACCCACACTTCTCATCCTTAGATCCTTAAATTGATGTCATGGATTCTTATGGTCCTCTTGTCCTTGGCATTTATTCATGCTTCCCTATCTAAATTTGGCATGTTTATGCACTTCATGAGAAAACTCATACTTCAGAGAATTCATGGCATGGTGATTATGAAGATGGACGGTGTAGCAAGTAATGTGCTTATTCTATTTAACCTAACAATCATTTTGATAGTACATTTATTGAAGCCCATTAAAAATAATCTTATTTTTAAGCAAACCTATCTTTTCATTTCAAAAAAAGGTTTAAATGGCTTGTATCTAGCTTGCAAAGGAACGTGACTTGCTGCATCAGTCATCTCCATGACCACCATGTCACGAGCTCTCCAAGCACTATATTTTTTCTCATAAAGTATATAAGCATACCAAAATTAGTTAGAGAAGCACGATTAAATGCCAAGGATAAGAGGATCATGAGAAATCATGACATAATAATAAGGATCTATCTAAGGATGAGAAGTGTAGGTTCACAAAATTATGTCACAAAATATCCAAACCCTAATATATGTAAATAAAGGGCATGAAAATGAGATAATAAATTATAAATTAGTTCACACTCTTACAAGTTCTAACCTCCATGAGGTTATTTTTGAATCATTCTCAAACAAATTTTACAATGGAGAAGGAGGCTTGGGTGTTGTGTAGGAAGGTGAATCATCACCTAACATGTGTGATTGTCTTAAGCCTTGTTGGCTTCGTTTATTGTGCAAAATTGGTGTAATTTTCAGTGCATTTCTTTGTTTTATATTATTCCTTGGACCATAAAATCTTCATAGGATTTTATTTTGTTTGGTGGGTACCCAATTGTTCTAGGGTTTTTCCTTGTTAGATCCTCGCTTATGTTTTTCACTCGGTTCGTAGGTGTCACTGAAGCTCAGTTGTGGTCTCACACAGATGAATTGATTATGTTTTTGCATGAGTCTACGAGTGAGTAGGGGGAGAATGATAGTTGACAAAATGAAGGTAAAAAAACATTTAAAGAAGTCTTGCAAGTAGAAGGCTTGGAGAGTTCATTCAAAGATGCAAAGTTCTACATGGGAGTCAGAGGAGACTATAGATAAGATGGCATGGAAGGCAAAAACTGTTCAACAAGAAAAAGTGAAGGAGGTAAGGACCCTCTCTTGTCTCGAGTCCTTAGGGTAGACCCAAATGAGGAAATGTTGAAAGTTGTTAAAAAAGAAGAAGCTAGGTTAAAAAATATCGCAATTTTCTTGGCTTGCATGGATTGTAATAATTTACCAACGAGGAATTTTTTTTTATAATTGACTTTTGAATGTCTAGGGAAAGAAACTTGGGGTGTATTATTCATTCTGTAGAATGATTCAAGAGAGGATTGTTTGTGTAGACATGCAAAAATGCCTAACTCGTATCACACATCCTCAATCTTTCATTTTGATCATTAATATTGCATTTTTATCACTTTCATCACTAATTCTAATTAATCTATTTCCCCTATTAATTAAGTAATTTTGTGTTATTTAATTAATTCATCACATTTCATTAATTTTCCTCTTATCACCCCTAATTGAATAATTTTTAATTATTTAATTGGCCATGATCTAATTTTCTTCTAATGTCTCATGCTTAAATAATTATTATTTAATTATCTAATTTCCCCCCACTTGCATGGAATATTATTGTTAGAATTGGCTATGGATGCCAAGATCTATGGACCAAATGGAAAGCACAAAGAAGAGAGAAAATAATGTCACAAGAATAAACTATATTCTCATCAATATGATAATCATATTCAAGATGAATGATTTTACAATGAGAGACCCCTTGGTTATATAGCCAAGGTGAGTACATAGGAGTGCATAAGATTATGACAAGTGTCGTAATCTTATGACATGAGACAACAATGAAAAGCTATCACTCCACTTAAAGTGGAAAGGTGATAATGTGATAACCACCACAAATAGTGGAACTCCCACAAAAGGTGGAGAGGTAATCATATGATATGTCCACGAAAGGTGGAAGTGATAAAGTAATAACATGATAAGTCCACCAAAGGTGGAAAATCTCCAGCAACTCCTATGTGGTCCCTAAGTAAACTTAACTAAGGTGTAATTATGACCTAGGTCAAGGTACAACACATTTAATTACACCAACACCCCCCCTAAGTGCAACTTAGGGAGAATGTACACAAAAGAAAACAATGCAAGATGGGTCCCGACAACTAGGCCATGTTAGGTACCCATGTACAAATGCAATGTAATCTCTCATAAATGGAGAAAAGGAGAAAACCCAATGGGACAAAACTCCTCCCCCAAAGAGAGATGAAATACAAAATAGAAATGCTCTCAATGATGCATGAGAAGGTAAAAAACTCATGTGAGGAAAAAGACCTCCCCCATAAGAGAGAAGTAGAAGAGAGACAAGGCAACCCCCCCTCAATGTTGAGTCTCCTGCAATGATGGTAGAAGCTCGACATTGAATGCTGAAGATGGTCCAATCTCGCCGAACAACGTTCCTCCCCTTAGGAAGAAACAAAACCAAGGATGTATGCAGGATGAATGATGTCTCTGAATGACACTCAAGTATCTCCATGTCGATGCCGAAAGCTGACACACTCCAAACAGGTGTTCTAGGCCACACTACTGAAGAGTACAATCCAACATCTAGTAGAGATGAATGTAGAACATGATCCAAAGAGAAAGATATCCCCTCTAAAGACAAAGAAGCCTCCTCCAAATGTTGTCCAAAAGTATCCACACTCATGTCAAGCTGTGAAGAACGATCATGTAGGGAATGAACAAGAGGGTCAGAGTGTTCCCTCACAACAACTGAAGAAGGATCATCTTCATCAAAGAGAAGATGAATGTCATCAATAGTGTCCCCTAAATCTGCAAGCTGAGACTCCACAAACAAGTCTGAAATACCTATCAATAAGTCATCCGAAGTAGGCATATCTAGAAGACAATGTATATCCTGCTGCACTGAATCACAAGGAACCAAAACTGTGGAATCACAAGCATCATCAACTACAACAGTAGATGGAGGAGATGAAATGCATGGCTCAAGCATTGGATCTGATGTGAGAACTCCCAAGTTCAAGTAGCCAATGCCTCCTTTGAATCATGTTTCACACTAAAAGTGTGATCAATAGCTGAAGGAACAATGTCATCATGATGTCAGCACATATTTGAAATTTTTTCCCCCCTCATCGTTGGGCTTTTTGAATTTCCCTTCCAACTTTAGAGGCTCATAACTTGGTCATTTTGGCTCTTTTCTTCGAGCAATTTTTTTTATTTGAGATAATTTTTTATGCTCTACACGGTGGTGCAATCAATTTTTGGTTTTGGCTTTTGGTTTTTCTAGAAATTGCAAATTCTCACAGTTTTTATTGCTTTGTCCTCATTTTGAGAACTTTGGGAGCTCATATCTTGCTCCTACGGTAACATTTTTGGGCGATTCTTTTTTTTAAAAGTGCATGATTTTTTGTGTACTTTCCAGTGGTGTGATCAGATTTATCTCATCTACTATAATTTTTTCACTTTGAGCTTGAGGCCTATTTTGGCAATTTGCATGTATGAAAATCAAAGTCCACTTTGTTGTTTTTTGGCATTGGCAATTGTAAATGCACTAAGTATAAAGTTCCAAATCATATATTGATTGGGGGGTTTCTTGATTGAGTGATTTGGGGGGGGGGGGGTCTCTTGGTGCATTCTTTTGATCTGTTTGCTTATGCGCTCTCATTTTCATGGATCATTCTAAGGTTCCTTTTCTCACATCATATAAATATTCAACATGGAATCAAAATGCATGGAGTATTCTAATGAAAAAAGGTCACTCTCTATATGTTGAAAATAAGGTACCTGAACCTATAGATGCAAATAAAAAGATAAAATGGATGATTGAACATACCAAATCTCTTGGATGTCTTCGTAGACTAGTTTCTCAAGATTTGTTGTTTCAAATTGAATCATGTAACAATTCTCATGAAGCTTGGAAAAATTTGAAAACATTGTATGGTACTACAAATGAAGTAAGAGGTTATCAAATTGATAATGAACTGATGAGCCTTGATCCTAAGAACTTTGACAACATCCAAGACTACATCACTAAGTTTAATGATCTAAGAGAAAAATGTAAAGCATGTGGAATTGATAAGAAGGACATTCAGTTGGTCTACAATATGATGAACAAACTTGGTCTCGATTATGCTTCTTTTGTTTCTAGATTTCATACTCATAGATTGAATATGGGGTTTGCATATACTACAGATTCATTTGCATCATTTTCTGAGATGTTGATACATGAGCAACAAAAGCTTATCTCAATGGGTCTCATCAAGACTACTAAATCTCAAGCATTGTTGGTTAATCAGGTGAAAGAATCAGAATCAGATAAGAAACATAAGAAAGCAAAGAATAATACACATTCAGATCAAGCAAAGAAAAAATCCTCTTCTAAAGGGGAATCATCTAAGAAGGAGAGGCATTTTTGTGCATATTGCAAGAAGGATGGACATGAAGAACATTATTGTTATAAGAAGGATATTGATGAGTTGAAAAATCTTCTCAAAAAGAATCACATTGATTTGCCTTCTAGAATGTCTGAATCATCTTCTTCTCCTTCTTCTTCACAACAACTAAGGACCACAAGATCTATGGACCAAATGGAAAACACAAAGAAGAAAGAAAATAATGTGACAAGAATAAACTATATTCAATGTCAATATGATAATGATATGATATGAGATTAGTTTACAATGAGAGACCCCTTGGTTATATAGCCAAGGTGAGAACATAGGAATGCATAAGATTATGACAAGTGTCGTAATCTTATGACATGAGACAACTATGAAAATCTATCACTCCACCTAAAGTGGAAAGTGATAATGTGATAACCACCACAAATAGTGGATCACCCACAAAAGGTAGAAACCTAATCACATGATATGTCCATGAAAGGTGGAAGTGATAAAGTAATAATAAGACAAGTCCTCCAAAGGTGGAAATTATCCAACAACTCCTATGTGGTCCCTAAGTAAACTTAACTAAGGTTTAATTATGACCTAGGACAAGGTACAACACATTTAATTACACCAACAATTCTTTATTAACAAGGAATATTTTAATTCCTCATAATTAAATAATCTTGAATTATTTGATAATTCTCATTTCCCTCTCAAAGGCATATTCCCATGGAGGCATATTCCCATGGAATATTTCTTTTTAAATATCTCAAAATATCTTAACTTCCTCTTTCATCCTCAATCATTCATTTTCTTGATCTAATCTTCACCCTTCATTTCAAAATATCATAAACCAATTTCCTAAAATTATGGAGATATTTTGAGTTCAAACTAATCTTGATCCTTCATCCTCCTTGATCTACTCTCATCCATTGGTCTCAAGATCTATTCTCAATCATTGATTTAAATCTTGAAAAAATATAAAATAACCTTCATCTCTCCATAATCATAACCTAAAATTCTTGAGCAAGATCATGTGTCATTTTGAGTCTTCAAAATTTGAGCAATTTTATCCTCTTATATCATTCATTATTTTGCAATCACGTGAGCTAATGATTGAGAAATCCAACACAACATCAACTATTCAAAATGGAATGTTAGGTTTGCACTTGTTTGGTTTTTATGCTTTGATTCTAATTTTCATTACTATATGTTGATTTCTAACCTTGTTTGCATTATATTCCATTTGTAAGTGGGATTTGACAATTTTCTTGATTTGGATATTATGAATTCTAACCCTAGTTGAATAATTAATGCTTCATTTCCATTTTCCACTAACCCCACTTCACATTTTGGTATGCCCAATGGGACCCACGTCCCTAATTTGATCTTTTCTTGTCAAGTTTTGATAATTTGTAGGTTACAGTGGCACATTTGGCTATCATAAATTACAATGTTTGATATCTTTTCTACATATGACAAGGTCATAGTGTTGCATTTGATAGAATTGGCACATTTGATATCAGTAGATTGTCATGTTTGAGGGTTTTGACACATTTTTACTCCTTGTTTTGCAAGGATTCCTGACATATTGCCACATTTGTTTGTTTCGTCGCATCTGATAGGGTTATTGTGCCACTTTTTGAGCATATTGTCACCTTTTTTGCACATTTCCATGTTTGATAAAGGTACAATGTCACGTTTGACTATTTTTTAATGTTTTCTTTCTATATTTTGATATCTTTCTCATTTTTGCACTTTTTTAGTTTGGCCTAACCCTAACCCTAATGTGCTATATTTTTTGTTTATGTTCTTTGATTTGACTTGTTTATATAACATTTGTTGGGAGAAGATAACACTAGAGATTACTAACTCATTTGTGGTGTAGGGTTTTGATTGGTCGAAGATAAATAATTTGAACTTATTAACACATTTGTTGCAAGTTTCCTTATTAAAGAAGATTATATTTTAAACTTGCATGCTTTTGATTTCTAGATTAGATCATATTTCAGGTTAGTGCTCTAAAATTAACCTGATTATCGTGTCTAGTAGACTTGAGTGTACATATCCTCTCCCCTTGCACTTCATGTGATCTTGGTTGATGATAAATATCTCAAGTTTGCATTTATTTCTTGTACACCAAAGGAGTTGTTTATGTATCCTCTCCCCTTGTGCTACTTGTGATTTTGGGTGATGAAAAATAGCAACATGGATCCTTCCTTTATTGTTAAGAGGTCTTCTTATGGATTTCATCACCCTAGGGTTCAACCTCATGCATATTTTTTTAGTGGGCTATAGAAAGGGCAAGAGTGAAAGTTATATCTTAATCCACTCATGACATGTTAGGCGTTCCTTCGTGGTCCCGGGTGATTCCAAACACAAGGAGTTGAGATTTTGATCTTGCGTTTGTGCATGTGGTAGGGTTTATGGATTACCTCCATTATGAAACCTTGTTTTTTAAAAGACTAATACCCTTTGGCCATCGAGCTATAGTGGTGCAATGTGATAACACCATTATGTGAAGTTACTCACCGCATATTATCCTTGGTTGAGGTGATTTGGTGTCTTGTTAGGAATTTTTCCTTTCAAGATGAGGGGTGTCAAGGTGGTACATGACCTTGGCATACCCTAGTTACCCACTCCTTGGATCGGTATTAACATGCAAGTGTGGTGGGCCTACTATAAGGAGATAACCTTTATTACTAGCTAGGTTGTGCTTATTTGATGTGTTTTCAATTGAACTAAGCATTAGTGATCTTTGTGGAAGAAAGCTTACAAAAATACCTTCTCACCTAGGGTTAGTCCTACCTTTTATGTTTGTTGTTTTTATCACTTGCTCTTAAAACATAACTCAGACTTTTATGCCTAAAACTTGCCAAAAATTTCACTAAACATTGAAACAGTCATACCCATGTTTGTCTATCACAGTTTGCCACTTTTTAACATATTTCTACTTTTATTTGTGCATATTGTTGCTTATGTCACATATATTTTCACTATAGTACCCTATTTATTTTGCATATACTTGCCCTTTATTTCACCAGTCCAAAATTTCAAATTACCACTTTTGAATATATTACCACATATGTTCTTTACATATTTTTGCATTTGCCTATATCATCACATTTTCTCTAGGGGTAGTGTGACACGTTTGGAGTGCCATGTTTGTTTGTAACATTTTTTTCTCAAACCTACACAAATTTTTATCATAAAATTGTCATAACTTTCCATCTCAAAACTGGAAACATCTGTCATAATAGACCTAACAGTCTTGAACTGTCCTTTTCATCCTCACACATCTGAATTATACTTTCAACTTGGTTTTCTTAGGAAACATCATTATAATATTTTGGACAAAAAAAAACCTATCACACATCCTTAGATATTAGCAACCTCAAACAACATCAGTCTTATCAAACCATCCTTAACATCCTTTTGTCAAAATATCAAATCAACCTTTCAAACATCAACTTATCAAAATCAAACCAATCATCATGCTAGTATCTTTCGATCACATCCATCCTCATTTTATTAACTTAATGGAAATGTCTCCCCTCTAGGTTTACAAATCACCATCATCTACCCTTACTTGTACTCTTTAGACTATTGCAAGTAAATACATCAATCCAACTTTTTACCAACATCTTGAGAACTAGCACAATCCAATAAAATTTATCATCATCATTTTGCCTAAAGGATAAACATAAAATCCCATCAAATTTGGTCATCATCCTTTTTTCTAAAGGTTAATATATCTAATTCAATCAACTTGAACATCATATATTTTGGTCCAAGAGACTTGTCAACATATCCTTTGAATCCATTTTGAAATCTAAATCCAAACAACATTATCATACACTTACCATTGTCTCAATCTTTCATCCTTAAGGTCTTTTATGATTTTATGATAACCACTAGATCACAAAAAAAGAACATACAACACAAGAAGAATAAGAGCTGCAACATATCTCTTTTGATCATAATGACAAAGGCTTTCAACTTATCAAAACATGGGATTCACAGGAAAAGGCGGCCTTGGCATATGTGAGCAAGGTATGAGAGAACCTATTATCTCAAAAAAGTGTAAGAAGAATCAAGGGCTAGGATATGGTTTGTTGGATAATGTTACTCCTAACACTAGTAATACCTGTTGTGAGGAGGGTCCATCCTCTCTTGTGATTAAGGCATCTAATGATGATGATTCTATCGAAGACTCTTTCATGTATATCAACGACCTATTTGAGAACACCTTCATAAATACCATCAGCACCCTTTCATTTGACCAACCATCCCAGAAACACAACTTCAACTTGTCTATCCTCAATTGATTAACTAGGACCAAAAACAAGCATTAGTTTTAGACATATTCCAAAATGATGAAGCTATTGCTGAGTTTATGGGATTAAGAGATGACATACCATCTAGAGATCATAAGGCGGGATTTGACATAGAATTTTGTGAATAAGCATACTTTAGAGGTGAGATTGTGTCCTTCCATTGCAAAAGTAAAAATATAAAAATCAAAAGGAGATCCTCTAGTGAAAACCACAATGTGGCACTATTGGATCATGATAAGGAAAAAATAAAGGACGTATCTAAGGGTGAAAACCTCCTTGAGGCATATGAATATGGAGGATTAAATCTCCCAAGTAGTTCCCAATACCAAGAGAGATCAATGATGCTAGTAGAATAATTTGAGAAAATAAATGTGGGAACATCAAATTCACCTATGATCAACTTCTATGCAACTTCTTTGGATCATGAGGAGAAGAATTTCACATATTTTTTAGAAAATTGTATGATCAACTTCACTTGGTCCTACACTAACATGCCTTGATTAGACACATCCTTGGTGGTGCATCACTTGATAGTTTGTTTAGGATCAAAATTTCTAAAACAAAAGCTTCATAAAATGCATCCGTAAATAGCACTTTTGGTTAAAATGGAGGTACATAAACTCTTGGATGTTAGTTTCATTAGACCAATCAATTATCCCTAGTGGGTATCAATTCTCGTACCAGTCTCTTAGCCCACTGGGGGCATAAGGATTTGTACCGACTTTAAGGATATCAATAAGGCTTGTTTGAAGGATGACTTTCCCTTACCGAATATAGACATCATAGTGGATTTAACAACAGGTAACAAAACTCTCTCCCTCATGGATGATTTTTTTAGGATACAATCAAATTAAAATAGCTCTAAAAAACCAACACAAGACCTTCTTCACTTGTCTGTGGGGAACTTGTTGTTGGAATGTCATGTTATTTGGGCTTGGAAACGCGGGAGCCACCTATCGAAGGGTGATGACCACTATTTTTCATGAAAATTTTCACATCACCATGGAGGATTATGTAGATGGTCTTTTAGCAAAATATCAAAAAATACAATTTTACTTGGATGTCCTAGCACACATATTTGATAGGTTAGAAGAGTATAAGGTACACCTTAGTCCAAATAAATGTGTTTTTGGCATGACATCAAGTTCACTATTGAGGACATTTGTCTTCTATTTGATGTTAGCTTTGATGAAGTTGCATCACCATTTCCATCTTTGGATCTTTCTCTTTCCTCACCCACATCAACTTATATCATGATAAATTATGCAAATATTCATGATTTTACCTATCTAACTCAATCATCATCTATATTGACATCATTTGTAATAGTATTAGATTCACATCAGTCCAATTACGACCATACATCTATGGTCCTTGACCTGAATCACATACAATACCTGATCCGTCTTATCAACATTTGTCATACATCAAAATTAGATTGGAGATCAATGAGAATCATTCAAAGGCATCATTGCCATCATTTCGATCTTTCAATCATGTGCAAAATTCAGACACTCATCTTACTTACTACATATTCCTATTTGGAATGGGAAGTCATCTTGAACACATTTAGGGTGTTGTTTCATCCCAAGGGAATAAATTTTGTTCAACAATCATGGATCATGATCTTTAACATCCATTGTTAAGAATCTACCAATGCTACAAGCATAATTTTTAGGGTAGGTTGCATGGTTTCTCTTCTCTTATCAGTTTTGGGAGGAAGCATTTCCCCACATGAATTTCATTAGTTAACATTTTTTTGGGGATCACATTGACATTCTCTCTTATGGGGGGAAAATTTATTGTACTTATTTGATAGAAGTACAGTCCTTGAGGGGTCATCCCAAGTTCTATCTTCTTCACTTGTACATTTTATTTCATTGCATCAATTTTCTTTTGGAGTGAAGTTTTTATTTCCAATTGAGTTTTTTATCCTTTACTCCACTTTCTCGTAAATTTTTACATGAGTACCTAATACGGCATAATAGTCGAGAATCATTATGTTGCATACATTACTCCCTAAGTTGCACTTAAGGGGGGTGTTAGTCTAAATAGAATCATTATTCACCTAGTTAGCTAATCCCTTTCTAGGATTGGCCTGTTCACACTCATAGCTTAAGTTTACTTAGGAATTTCAAGATTTTTTCTTACTTCATAGCATTGAGACACCTATAACGTGTATATTTGAAACTTTATCACACACTTGTCTAGTGAGCTCAAAAGTGTTCCATATTTGGAGGTGTAGTTAGTTGTTAAATCCTACCTCCCTACCTCATCTACCTTGCCTATATAAGCAAGGCTCACATTGTATTTTATACACTCTTCATATGATATTAATAGAAATACTATTGTGCTCATATTTTCACTTGGTGGAAGGTTACCATTTCATGCTTTTTGATCTTGGAATTCTCTAACACTACAAGCATCATCAAATAAGGAGCTTTGTACAGGTATTTTAATAGTTAATGAAAACTGTTATATTTTTAAAATTATAGCTACACCTTTACATGCAATTTAAAAAAAATTCATGGAAAGAGAATCAAGCTAGGTACTATGAAACAAAAATCAATTAAGAATTTAAATATTAAAGTAATAAATACACTCATGTTTCCTCTTTAAATTTTAAAACACTGTCTAAGGTGGAGATAGATGTTAATTAGGTGCATGTACCCCTAAGGTGAATAAAAAAATTGAGGCCACTAAACCATATATAATTTATAGTATTATATTAATTAGCCATATGTGTAAAGTGATGATGCTAATTATGTTTGACATTGTAAGAGATGATATTCAAGCACTCCAAATCCACCAAAATCATTTAAGGATTAAAACAATAAAGTAATAAATACACTCATGTTTCCTCTTTAAAATTTAAAACATTTTTTGAGGTGGAGATATATGTTAATCACTATGTCATATGAGAGTTATTCTAATACATGGAGGTAATATTGTGTGTTACTATTTACAAATGTTTCATGTTATTTCCCTTGGGTATTTCACCTATGAAAGAGAGATTTATGCTTTGGTGCAAATGGTGAAAAATTGGAAGTAATATTTGTTGACCTTAAAGAGACCATTGCTTCAATGGACCATTAACCTTTACAATGCTTACACGATTAATAGAAGGTTGAGGAAGCACATTTCTTAAACAATTCCATGTAGTCATAAAATATAGAAAATATATAAATAATAAGGTTTTTGATTTTTGTTCAAGACCACAAAATTATTGTTAGTACTTAGTAATTTTTCTCTTCTTCACCCCTTTGCAAGTTAAGTATATGTGATGGATTATTTCTATGAAGAATATTTTGGAGACTCATATTAGTAGATTAAAGAAGGTAAGAAAGATGAATTTATTCATAAGAATAATATTCATTTGAATAATTAATGTTCATAAGATGATTAGTCATTTTGAGGTGCATGTACCCTTAAGGTGGATGGAAAATTTGGGGCCACTAAACCATTTCTAATTTGTAGTATTACATTAATTAGCCATTTATGAAAAGTGATGATGCTAATTATGTTTGGCATTGTTATAGTTGGCATCTTATTAAACCAAGAAGTTGGAAACAAGGACTATATCAACCACTTCAAATCAAAACACTACCATGTGAAAATATAGTGATAGAATTTGTAGGTGATTTACCTATGACAAGAAAAGTGCATAAATATCTCTTTGTTTTGGTTGATAGTTCTATAAATTTAGATGAATGTAGAACGTGTAGGAATCTATGTTTTATTTTTTTAAACTACAAGAATCAGGTAGCCTCCCCTATAAACTACAGTGCGATTGGTAAAAAAATTCATGTGATTGGTGACCTAGTGCGCCACGCCCTCCAGTACCATGGGGATGTGGGGAGACTAGACCTCGTGACTTCTTGCCTGCAATAGGATGCATTTTAGCTAATCAAGCTACGCCCCCAACCCATGTAGGAATCTAATTCATATGAAAATTTAATTTTAAATTAGAAACTATGCTCAAACCCTAGAGTGGGGAAGTAAGGGATAGAGATACAAACTTTAGAGAGAAACTAGAGAATCTAGTAAATTTAACCTAGAGAACTTATTTGTAATCTATATAAAATTAAAATTTAAAAATGAATGTAGAACATATAGGAATCTAATTCTAGTGTTAAAATTAAATCTAAAAAGATAAATTATCTTGAAACCCTAGAGTCAAGTAAGCAAGGGAAAGAGATACAAACCCTAAATATGAACTAGTGAATCTAGTGTTCATTTAACCTAGAGAATTTATTTAGAATATATGTAGGATTTTTGAAATTTATATGAATACAAAACGTGTAGGAATCTAATTTAAGTATTAAAATTAATTCTAAAATTAGAAACTATAATCAAAACCTAGAGTTGAGGAAGAAGGGGAAAGAGATTTACAAACATTGGAAAGGAACTAGCAAATTTAACCTAGATAATTTATTTGGAATTTATGTAGAATTTGAGATTTAGATGAATGTAGAGCATGTAGAAATCTAATTTTATTTAAAATTAAATGTAAAATTATAAACTATATTCAAACCCTAGAGTTGAGAAAAATAAATCTAATATATTTGAAACATTTTTATATAAATTAAAAATTATACAAACCTTTTTGTGTTGAATATGAACGCATTGTCCTATTTTTTCCTGCTCTTTATTTCCCATTTCCTCATTTACAAGATATTTCTAAAAAAATCCTTTACCAAATATTTTCTCCTTTAGAAAATAAAAAAAATGCAAACACAATTTCTACAAATTTTTCTCAAACTTTTCACCTACAATAATTAAAAATTGGAAATACTTTGTTTATTATTTTTTAAAAATTTACCTAGTTCATACTAATAAATGGTTCATATTTTCCTTTTAATATCGATCTAAATCTAACAAACAAACATCATGTGTAGCATCAATCTCCCATCTCTACGAGAATTTATCACCTCTTCTCCCCACTGCATTACTATATCCCATGTAGTTTACCCCCATACCATATGGCATCCACCCATTTCCCGATCCTCATAGGTTTCTCACTTAATATTTCCACCTCTCTCACCATATTTCATCCATAAAGACTCACTCTCTCTTTTTTTATACCCTCATTAATTGGATTGCTCACCCAATCCTTTTCCCTCATCCCCCCTCTATATACACCCTCCATTCATGCACAAAATTATACTTGTAGCTATCCCCCACCCAATTCTCTTATACTCATCCTATCTACCCTCACTAATGCATGTCCCTCTTGCTTTTATTTTTCACTAGAATGGGGACATCCCCTAATTGAATTATGTCTAGAATGATTGAAAAACATATTTCCCCTCTTGTGGCATGATATTACATAGATCTGCACCATGACCCATCATCCTATATTTTTCCATCCCACTATCCCATACATTTTGAAAATCCTTCCACCTATCATGAGCCCCTAACCAATCAAACCAATGCGCTATGGTCACCTCGTCTACTCCTTGTTTAGACACCTCCCATATTAGTTATCCCCCTAAACCCCACTCACTAAATTATTCCATTATCCCCTTTGATTATTGTACCTTCACCTATTATGTCTCCTCATCTACACTATGCTTCATTGAGCACCCCCATCTAACTTCAACATTACACCTACTACTAGATTGTGTGTATTTCTTGTTTGTTTGGTTGATTTGTGTATGTGTTTTCTTATTTCCTATTATTTTAGTGCTACATACAACACACCATCACAATCACTATCATTTCCCATGCTATAGTGTTCCTTGACAATGTGTTTACTAGAATAATGCACTATCTACAACTTGTGTGTTTTTTTGTCAACACTCTATTCACATAACACATCGTCATACAATGAAAAATTCAAAAAAATATACAAAATGTTTCGTTTATTTCCCATGGCATATTTCCTTAAGGACACCATAGTTCGTCACTTTTATCTTTATTATTAATTTTCATGCATTGTGTGTGTCTTTGTTTTCCTTTATCTTTTAGTTTTTTATTTCAAGTCAATGATTTACGTATATGATGCATAATCATCATGATCCCTATATCATGATGCATAATGCCCTTGTATATTATTAGTATATACCGAGACTTGAAAACTTCAAGAATATATCATGGTCATCCACATCCATCTTCATTATTTTAAGCTCCATTACTACTATCATATTCTCAATATCCTCTCCTCATATCCCATACCACCCCATTCATACTATGTTACCATATCTACTATCCAAAATTCTTTTCATCATCCTTGTTATTCTCCTCCTAGTCTCTATTTCTACATCATCCTACTTCTCTTACTCGTCTTCCAACCTCCATCATAAATTCCACCATCCTACTCAATCATTTCTTCCATCATTCACATAATATCTATTGGCCTCCATTCATCCCTCCTATATTTTCTTAGATTGTTCTATTAATTTTGAGAGCACACTCATGTTCTTCCAACCTGCCCATCCTCTTGATGGGGCATCATCATCTCATCATCCAATTCAATCTTAATTTTAAAAAAAAAAAATTGAATCCAAAATTTATCCAAGCATCAAAACACCATTTAAATTCAATCATCCAATCAATCAATTTGATTGATATGATCAATCCAACCAATTGGATCTTAATATTTGATGCTTGGGGCACCATATCTAATCAATTTTGATGCAACTTATATCCATATCTACTTTCCTTGAAACAACATTGCTTCTTCTAGTTGCAACACCATTTCAAAGGGGTAGAACGTAGACACTAAAATCACGTATACACTACTTTTTACATTTACAACCCTTTAATTCATTAAAATAATTAATATTATCATAAGTCCATTTTTTTATCACAACTAAATTTATTAAATTCAATATTTATGTTTTAATTAATTTACTTGAATTTAAATTTAATTATCTGTAATAAAAGTAATTCAAATCCTAAACTACACCTCATGAGCTAACTATCCAATCAAAATATTCACTAAATAATCAATTTAGTCAACTCACATTGAAAAGCCAATCAATTTGGCTAACTCAAGATCACAAATTAAATAAAACTCAAATAATCATGAGTCACCTACCTATCCATCTCCATGCATTTTGCAAATTGATTGCCACCTCTCATCATGGAATTTACCAATCATGGATCCAACTCATGATCCAATATTACATCTCCATCATTTGATTTCATCTAAAAAATCCTATAAATTTAACCTTAATCCTCTATTTATCCAATCTTAAATCAAAAAAGTAGATGTTGTAACATTGAGCAAAAAAATATCATCAAAAGCATGTGCATTTCAAATTCTATTGAAGGTTTGTATGAAGTTAGAATAATGAGTTTTAACTATTATTTTTTATTCTAATTCTCATGCTTACAAAACCACCATAGGTTGGTCCCACAATAGTGTATCCCAATTGTGGGATGGGGAAGAAAATGAACCCAAATGTCAAATTTTGTAAAACACCTTCCAATGAAATTATATCTTTGAATGTGCCAAAAATTGTAAAACATATTTGAATGAAGAAATTTTTTAATTATTAAATGATTCATAACCTTCAAATGAAAGTGGATACCTTCAAATGAAGACTTTGTAAAATTTGTTAATGTTTCACATTCAAAATCCTCCATTTTTCATTAGAAGGTTTTAAGGATGTCATCCAACTATTGTTCATAGAATTTTTAAATAATTATTTTATCTCGAAGCAAGGGTTGGACCATCGAATGAAGCCCCTATGACATTAAATTTTTTAATATTATAGGCTTTAAGGTAAGCTTTTTTATATATACTAAATATAGTGTGAGCACCAAAAAATTACATGCAGTACTACCGCAGGATCTTGTACCCCCTATTTGCCCCTTTACATTGTATATATACTACTTCCCTTTATAGTGCGTATATACAGAGACAAAAATTATATCAGTAGTAAATACAATCTATCAAATACGTTGCTTACAATGTCCTTTCTAAATAGAGTAAAGACCTGATAGAAAAATTATAAAACAACAAAGAAATATATCATGTGTTGGCAGATCCCTGTCATCCTACACCAAGTTCTTCAAGCCCAAAAGTGTTTCAACTGTTGTTATCTCTTCATTGGAGAAATCTTCAATGTTGAATAGATCTGGAGCTTCTACATTAGGATCCTCTTTGGCAACCTTCTCATTGAATTCTTTCTATAACACTTCAATGCTTTCAGAAAGACCTTTGTACTAGGCTGCCCCACCTGCCAAGTGTGGCCACATTTGACCTCATGCAAATCGATCCTTAGAGTGCTCTCCTCCAATAGTTTGAGAAATTTGAATTTGGACTTTAACTGTAAGAGAAACCTACAATGCAATATCATACAATGTGAGTTTTTTAACAGACTCAATAAGTGCCCTCCTGATTCCACTAAATTTCTCATCATTTCTTGCTTTCCATATGGCCCATACAATTTCATGGAAAAACACAACCAGAACAAAGAAATTTATTTTCCAATTTGATTATCCTTCTAAAATAAACTTTTAAAAAAATATACTTTATTTAATTAAGATATTTCATGGAAAAACACAACCAAAAACAAAGAAAGTTCTTTGCCAGTTTTATTATCCTTCTAGAATAAACTTTTTTAAAAATATACTTTATTTAATTAAGATATTTTTTATTTTTTAATGAATGTAATTTTTTTACTATTCATTCAACACACATGTAAAAATAAAACTAAAAATATATGTGTACTCTTATTGATGTCCTCTATAGTTGAAAGAATGTGACCTCTCTATAAGGAGTCAATTTTCCCTTTTTACCTAAAGTAAATTGTTGTATATATTTAGTCGATAAGCTATATATTGTGGGAATTACCCACTAGAATTGTCTCATGCTTGAGAAAAATTTCGTCAACTAAAAAAATAGCCGGTAAATTGAACGGAAAAAATTTGGATGGTTGAAATTGCTAGATGGGGACTCACATTTAATACCTTTCATTGTCCATCTCCAAATCAAATCGGATTTCATTTAGAAGCAAAAATCTTTCTCTAGCTCATGAATCTAAGTAACTCTATAATTCCAATATTTTTTAGATTTCCTTAACTGTGAATAAATTAAATGCAGCTGTAGGGAGCTTGGTTTTGGTTTGTCTGTGTAGGAAATTTTTCCTTTCATGGGGTTTTAGGAAATTTTTGCTTTCATGGGGTTTTATGAAATTTTCATGCAAACTCTTCCCATTTTTTTCTCATCAAGACCTTCGACAACACAACACAATTTGTGTAGAATTTGAGGTAAGTCGCTTTCCATGTATTTAGTGAGTTTAGTTTTTTTGGAATATGTACATGGCTGAATCATTTTTCTTGTGCGTTTATTTCTCTAAAACAATTCTATTTTTTCAATTTCAAAACCTCATTCGAAGTACTTTGGTGGTTTTTGATGCCGTTGGCGACTCCAGTGTACCCTTGACCATGCACACACATGATTGTGGTTTTTTACTTAGCCATGGATTTTTTTAAATCTTTTTCAGGCATTTAACTTATTACTTGCAATGCAGTTTATGGTTTTGACATTAGCTCTTGATTTGCACTATTAAAGACTATGTCAATTACATCAACCCTCCGATTGTGCACAACTATTTGGTGATGCCACTTTCTTCCTTTTCTTCTCTATAATCAAACATATTTCTCCCTTATTGGTAGAATAGTTCTTTTCCTTTCTTTATAAGAAAGATCTTTTCTTTATTTAAATAGTAATTGGATTGTTTAGAAAAAAATCATCTCATAATTCTCTTATAAATAATTAGATTTAAATGTCATCTCTTACAACATGAGAATGGAGACACAATACTTTGTGTCTACTATGAGGATCATATATCCCTCAATTCTCACAAAAATTATGGGCATAATAAGGTGTAATTGAGTCTGCTTCCTCTTCTTTAAATATGATTTGTATGCGAGTAATATGATAGTTTTTATTCCTTCTTAGCTGTCATTATTTTTATTGGTTGCAACATGATCCAAAGAACAATATTTAAAACTAAAAAAATAATAGAGATTGGTTTGCCATTAAAGTTGGGCAATGATTCCTTTTATGGATAGCTTATCTGCAATTTTTTTTTCTCCAGCTCTCCTTGTGGCACAAATTTTATTTATCATAAGAATAATAGATTTTTGTTTTAATGGTTTCATGGTATGTATGTTTATGTGGCTTAATACATTATTTTGTCTTAACCATAGATGTACCAAAGTGTGCATGAATTCCTCATTAGGTGCTTGCGATTTGCCTGTGTCAAGAATTCCAAAGGTCTATTATGAAGGGAAAAAATCTTCTTCTTTGAGTGCATTCTTGCATATTTAGAGGACCATAATTAATTTAATTTTTTTTTCTAATCATAATTCAAGTATTTGCTAGCTCTTTCTACTTTTTTTTTTTGAAAGAGCTAGAGTAAAAGATGGGTTTTAAAAGGACCCCAAAACCTTATACAAAGTCAATATGAAATATATCAATGAAGACCACCATACAGTAAAAATATAGCAACATATAGCATACAACCCAGGGATTGAAAATAACCCACAACACTCACATCACAACCTAGGAAGGCCAAGAATAACACAAATCAACTAGCTCAAGGTGGTTTGAAACTGAACTATTACAGATAGCTCTAGGAACTACTAATTGTCCCTCTCCCCAGAAACAATGATGCATATCATGCTTATCAAATTTGGTTATTTGTTTCCTTAATTATTTGGGACTCCTTTAAACTAGTTTTAACTACCTTGTTAGATGAGAGCACAAAGAAGGCAAAATTCTACATATTTATGCTTATAAAATTTGGTGGTTTGTTTCCTTATGTATTTGGGACTCATTTAAACTGGTTTGAACTACCTTATCAGATGAGAGCACAAAGAAGGTGACCTATAAAGGAGGGGAAGTATTCTCTTCTTGAAAATTTTGTCCAGGAGCAAATAGCTCACTTTGAAGAGGTTGATGTTTTTTTCCTTCAAGAAGAGGACTTGTCAGATGCTGATAAATCCGGAATATGAATTGCTGCATAGTATCAATTTAAATGGCTCCAGCTAATCCATTAGGATCCTTGTTTTTGTAGCTTAATTTTTTTACAAACATTATTTAATAATTTATATTTATGATTCTTGTGGATGCATCTACAAACTTATTATTTGGTGTTGTAGCTAACAATGAGTTGTGGTTGAACCTTTCTAAGATTGATACTTTCTATGCATGTTTTTGGCATTTTGTTGTGTATATTCTTTCTTGTATTTTGCTTGTATTGGTAAATGCATTTGGGTCAAATGAATATGTAAACTCACTCCAATATGCATTGTAATTGTTTGTATTAGTGGGTTTGACATGTTGCACTGTATGCGTAACATTTGTAATATGGAAGCTTTATGCAAGAGGTTCTATATATTAATTTAATTTCAATGTCATAATCTTAGGTTGGTAGATCTAAAGATTTTAATAATGTTCTATGGCACTTTTGGTCGGTTATAAAAATGATTTGCATGCAAGATCCCATCTTGTGGCATGTGTGAACTGAAATGCCACTATGTCAGAAAATTCAATTGCAATATTGAAATATATGATTGGGGAAGTTGAGAGGCTGGAGGAAAACTAGATGTAGACATGACTCAATTTGATTGACCTAACAAGGTTTCAAGTTCTCTTATATTTAAGATTTCAAGGTATTGATCATGTTTTTCATTCCCTTATATTTTTAGATTTGTAAATCTCATTTTTTTGGATGTCCATTATTTTAGATATCATGGCTGAGAGTTATTTCTTACATTGAATTTACTCTCATTTAACATCCAACTTCTGTATATTTTAAAACATGTAGCATGTCTTGTGAGGATTTTGAATATGGTTCTTTTTAGTGTAAGCTTTGATTTTTTTACCATTTGAGATCATCTTGCTTGATAGTTGTTCATTTACCTATTACATTGGTGGTACAATTTTATTTTTGGTGTTACTATGATTGAAATAGTTGTTTGGCCTGTCCAATTTAGAATGCCTCTATAAGAGTATATTTTCTATGTTGTAAAATTAAATGCACAAATATCCTTGACCATCGATCATGATCTACATGAAGAAACCTACAAGCTATGTAGGGTTTATTTGTTTCTAGTGAAAATTATTTTCTCCATGCTAGTGTGTTAAATCTAAAGGCTTTATAAGGTGCCAGCCCTAAAAAAAATTTGGGTACAAGGATGGGGGGGTACCAAGGTACAGGGTGTTTCCTTGGGGAGCATTGATTTTATCATTTCAAAGTACTAAGCAGGCTTAATGCTAAGATTACTCTACATGATGAAACTAGTAAGATGGAGGGGAAAATTTGGTTGATTTAAATATAGGATGCTTGTCTTTCTTCCTATGGAAGTAGTGGTGTGTAAGTTAATTCCTTTGATTATTTCTTTTTCTTGTTCTATCTTTAGTATTTGCTTATACCCTTTTTTATAAACATCTCTAGCTTCATAGAATATTGCATACCACTCGTACCTAATTGTTTACCACTAATATCTAATTGCTTTCCTGGAAATAATTAGGAAGGGAAGGATTTGCTAGCTTGAGAGGCAGTATATTATATATTTGATTATCTCACACATACTTCACATGAGATCAAGATTTATTTCTAAGCATAGATGACCATCTCTGATCATGGGATTTAGTCATTACCTATATATTCTTGTATGTGTATATACTTTTGTGTATTTGAACTTTTTAAAGTTTGTTAATTACTGTGGCAACTCATCATTTTCAGGTCACTAAAATGCTACAACCTGCAGAGAAACTACGGAAGAGCGAAACTCTGAGGAGGATGAAAACTCAGAAGAGAGTGATGAGGAACCAAAGGCCAAGAAAGGCATTAAGGTAAAGTGACATGTATTTCTTTACCTAATTAGAACATCACTATTATTTTCTGAAGCGGTTCTTCCAAATATGAACAAGGTTAGAACTAATAAGTTATGATCATATAGATAATATGTCTATATTGTTATACAATAAATTTTATCAAAATTAAATTGAGTTGTTTGAGTGTTCTACTATGTTTAATTTTTTGCATTTCTGGGAGAAATTTGTTTTTAAAAATTTATGGCACTTGTTCCAAATATTTCTTGGCTTAAATTTTCATCCTTGGGCCTTTTGATTCTATTGAGATAGAATTTTGGCTTGGTTTCTTATCAGTGGCTGGAAGTGAGATAAGCATCTTCATGTTTGAGATATGGTGTTTTAAAATTTAATTATTTATTTCTCATTCTTGAAATTTCTACTAAAGATATGCTTTACACATCTTGATGTGGTATTATTTTCAACTGGTTATGGAATGAGATATCAAGCACTTAATTAAAAATTAATATGAAATGGTGGAATCTGAAAAACATTCCATTTTTCAAGATAAATCCTCAAAACTTTGCACAACACTAAATTAAGTAAAGATGCTACAAGGATTTTTGCTTCTTGATTATTTGTTCAGTGAATTTGTATTTGACTCGTGATCTAAAGATGCATTGTGCATTACATCTTGTCAATAGAAATGACTAACCCCTTAGAGTTGGAGTAAAAATTACATTTATCAAGGATCCTGTAAACCAAATTTCACCATTATTGTAGATTAATCATGTTGGTTGTTTCTCTTAATTTTGTGATTTGAATGGATGTCAGAAGTGAAACAACTAAATAACTATGATTTCCTCTTCCCACCTAAAATGTAGGATTTTGTATGGCTTCAGTTAAAGAATCTAGGGATGAATGGGCAAGGGCAGCTGAAATTATACAACCAAATTAGCTATGATTTTTTCCATGTGGCTGAAGATTGTGATCTATAATTAGTATGGATATAACATTACTTAAGTTATTTATATGAATCTTAAGAGCTTGCTACTGAAAATTGATTGGTGTTCCATAAAAGAAATGAAGGAAACAACTTTTAGGCATCCTAAAATCAGTTGTTTAAGTGTTGAAATGTAAGGAGAATTCAGTGAACATGAACAAGACTGAAACACATTAGAAAAATAGTGCATAACAAAGATTTTATCTAGAGAAAAAATATTGTGGGTGAAAAAAATCCAGGAAGAGTGAGGTATAAGCCTTCTCAAGTCAATATATTTTCAAACTATTTTTAAGTGACTTGCTCCAAGAGCACTAGGAATATTTTGCAACATCAAAACTTCAATACCTGCAAATCAGCTGTACAATTAACTAAATCACACAATCCTGCTTGCAACCAACTTCCTAAGCACTAGCTTCACAAGCAAACAATGCAAATTACATAAGTTTTGATCACCTTTATAAGTCCTCAATGGGTCTGTTTATCAAAATCGAATGCAAGAACCCTTTAATAGAGCCCAAAACACTTAGATTTGAACCCCTTGAGGTCCTCTTCATCCCACGACCTCTATTTTTTGGTCAAAAAAGGGATGTTTTGGTTGCAAATGAAACCCTCCCATGAACCCGTGTAAATGAAATCCTCCTGTGAACCTTTCTTGCACAATGACTATTTTGTTCCCATAAATAATGGTGCTTGATAAAATATCCATGATGCTAACATCTGCCTCCTAAATGTTCTGATCACTTGGATGTTTTTTGCTTCCATTCTGCTCTATCGATTTTCCATGCAACTTTGGTTCAGATGTTTTCTTGGAAGATTAGGTCCTAGAAGTGTCTTTGAGCCTGGTGAGTCTTGAAGAGAATTAATTAATGATTTTTTTAGTTGACCATCAATATAGCTGATCTAAGTGCAATTTCCAATATGCTTCCTTTTTATGATCATTAAAATCACAATTCACAGTGTTTACCAGAACTTTTAAGTTTTAAGTAGCAACAACACTAAGCTTACTCCCTTTGTGTTTGCGCTTACATCCTCCTTGCTATTTTTTGTGTGTTGAAGAGAAGGATATATTCCTCTATTTGTCCATCTTTATATAGGAAGCATGAGAACATGCCTCGTCTAGGTTCGTTGGTCTTGAAAGCAACATAGGTCTCCTTAGAAGGCTATTTAATCCATCTATGAATATGATATATGCACAAGGTCTGAACCAAAATGAATGATTCTATAAATTTTTCTTTCATATAGAAATAATTCATGCATTTCCAATAAAAACATTTTGGAGATAATAATTATAAAATTTGAGAACATGAACGTTTTTAAAAAGATTTATGGGTGGGTGCATGGAAATGGGTAGCCATTTCGTGGCCACATTCAAAAACAAGTTTTGAAAAGTCATAACGCGAGCACGTTATAACGCGCTCGCATTATGGCTTGGTGTGTCGAGCCTGAGGCTCAACAACAACAAGCCAGTAACATGAGTGAATTATAACATGCTCACGTTATTGCTTGTTAAAAGAAAAGAAAAAAGTGAAATGTTGTCATTTTCATTTCGACTATTTTTTCTTCTCCCCATGGCCAAAACCCCCATTTTTTTGCGTTCACATTCTAGGAGGAGCCATTCAAAAAAATTCTTCACCAACAATTGCTATTTCTTCACAACGATGGAACCATGATGACGAGCATGTGTGAGAGGTAAGAATTGTTTTCTTTTTGTTTTGAATTAGTTAGTTTTAGGTTGAATTTGATATACATTTGTTTGAATTTTTAGGAGATGCAAATCATCCTGCAAACCCTCAAGATCCTCAATAGGAAAAGCAACCAAATTATCAAGAACAAAATCCTCAAAATCAAAATCAACCACAACAACAACCTCCTCCACCAATCACTCAACCCCCTCCTAACACTCAACAAAATTTAATGAGTGAAATTGAGAACAACAAAAAGCAAATTGAGGATTTAATCAATAGGTTGAGTGATCCAAATGGTTCAACCACAAAAAGAATGACCCTAGAAAATTCATTGAAAGATATGCTAACAAATGTAGATTCAATTAGCAAACAAATAACTGGATGGCAAGATAGGAGGTAGGCGACTAGGGATTATTATGCAAATAAACTATCATATAAAGATGTAAAGGATTTAAAAATTAAAAAAGGTGATTTGTGCTCACTATTCACTGACCCACACACAAAATCAAAATCTTACCCTCAATGTGAAGAGGTTTCATATTCATTGGTGCCACCACCAACAGATTAGGGACCAATTTTATGATAGGTGGTACATGGTCTTCAATCACCCACCATGCAACAATTGTGAAGTCCCATAATATTTACCTAGGAAACTATACAGTGAGTTCATATTGAAGAAAATCCAAAATTATTTTGATATGAGGAATTTTCAGGGGAGAGGTGGGGGGTCAACTTAGGATAGACCAAGTGCACAACCGGATCCTACGCGACAAGGTAGATAAGCTCTTGCTAGGCCACCTTATGAGCACATTGTTATGCCTTTCGTCGTGAAGGAAAGTGCTGATGTAGAGACATTACAGGCAATTAGCACTTTGACCCAGACTGTCATCCATCATACTAGCCCTATTCTACAATGCCATCTAGGGGAGTCTTCGAGTGGTGGCCTTCGAACCCATGTGTGTCAATCTTGTAGGGTGACTTGTTCATGTGACCCCACCGACACTCAGGAGGCTGCTACACAGGATCCGTCTGCAACTATGGAGATGGAGAGGGTAGTTGACATATTGCATGATGCATATGGCATTGATAGTCAGGGAAAAGTTAGCATGTTCATTGAATTTAATTTATTAAATTTCAATTTTGAAATGCAAGATTAACTAAAAATGTTTTATGATTTTAATAAAATTGCAGGGTCACAGTGTTGAGACTAGATACACCGGCCCCCCACCTACTTATTTTTGTAGTACACCTATCCCTGGGGTATGTAACTAGTAAACAATTATATATTTATTACATGTTGATAGCATTGTTTTACAAACAATATTTTAATATGCGATTTTGGATGTTGAACATGCTAATATTGGAGGTTTTGAGGGAACACTTCCCAATGGCAGTGGATTTAATCAAACCTACATGGAGGTAATAGAATAAATATTTTAACTAATGAATTGTACTTAATAGATTTGTGTAGTTTATATGCACATCGTTGATTACGTTGAATAATTTGTTGTTTTATTTTCAGATGTTGCAAGATGAAACACCTCCAAATGAGATGAGGGCAATGGAGATTGGTGTGTCATTTGCTCTACAATCCTTGATGGCTCTGACAGGGAAGGTATGAGGCAAATTAGTAAATTTCAATTTACATTTGTTGTTATAGATGTTAGTGAAAAATCAAACCAATATTGATTCACGTAGTTTAATTTCTATTTGTATGGTTTATACAAGGCTTGAGCATGCCTCAACATGGGCGTGAGAATATTTCCCTCATGGAGAGAGATCATGAGATGGCGGTCAATGATTATTTTGTCAAATATATCATTTTTTATAATGTAATTTCTATATATTCATGTCTCTACTTCTTATTGTAACAGTTAAAACTTCACCATGAACTAAACCCTAGGAGGAGTAGCAGGAGCACTCCTCGAGCATCGCAAAAATGAGTGATAGACCTATCGCCATCCAATCGAAAAAGAAAGGGAAACAAATTATTTCCAGAGCATGGAGAGCAATGACTTTTGATTCTAGAGCCCTTTGTTGTATGCCTACATGGCATTTTCGTACATATTTTTTATTGGACATATTTTACATTGTATGCCTATATGGCATTCTCGTAAGCCTATATGGCTATTTTGTACATATCTTTCATAATTAAATTGACATATATTAATGTATGCCTACATGGATATTTGGTTAATACAAATATCTTTTATTGATGGTGTCCATATTTGCACTCTAAATTGATTTAATAGATATGAGTTATGTGTATTCAAGTGTATACTTTACAACTTACATGTATACTTTGTGGATTATGTGTTTTCATGCGTATACCTTGTATTCGTGCATATACTTTGTATTAATTTATGTATACTATGTATTCGTGTGTATACTTCTTGAGGCTTACATGTTTTTTAGTACTTGTGCTTCCCTTATTCACATGTACATGGTTGAATTATTCACGTGTATAATTATTAATTGGCTAGCCCTAGCATTGATCATTGTTGTCCTTCAAGGTTTGTCTTGAATATTAATTGATTGATGCTAAACAACTTTATCTAAAAGAAAAACACACATTTTCAATTGGTATTCCATGAAATGATTCATAAAAAGATTCCAATGTATTCTTGATGCATCACCATATAAAAACGTCGAAATATTTATATGTCAACTTTTTGCAATATTATTTCTTGTATACAAAATGGACTCGAGAGAAAGTAAGTTATAATTTATAATACAAATAAGAAATGGACTCAACATTGTCCTAGACCCTCGAATAGGTCTATTTAACAAAGCAACATGCTCTCAATCACTTTTCCAATTGAAAAGCACCATTGGTGATGCATAGTTGCTCAACCAAGTTGTGATTTGACACAAATTCTTTCAAATATGCCCACTAAGACTCCAATATTCACTTGATTCAATAGGGTAACTCAACTACCCAATCATGGAATCTATCAAACCAAACATGACTAGAACTTGGAGCAGACTTGGAAACCTCCCAACATGACCAACCCAACTCAACACATCTCACCTTATGCTTGGGAACCACCTCTGACCTATCACTTCCAAACTAGGCCTCCTATTCCTTACAGTCTAACCAACTAGGACAACCAACACAAGAACCACTCAAAAGACATTAACCATACCAAGGAAACTAGTTCTAGGCATATTATACCAATTCCCACAAGTCCTCAAAGGCTCGTGTCTTGATAACAAAAGACAAAGCCATGACAAGCCAAAACAAAATGCTACAAGGTAGGCCTAATTAGGCTACTCCACACAAGGAATCAAGTTCCTTGGCTCAACCCAACACCCCTCAGCCACAAAAAAGTTCTTAAAACGTTGTCCAACACATATCAAATTATCCCAAGAACCCTTGTCACAAAACACTTATGAAAACAATAAAAAATCGGATTTAACACAAAATCAAGCCTATCACATAGAAATGTCAGGCCTAGAATTCCAAAGATCTCTCTCCCACCTTCAAGCCATTCTTTGAAACCTACATGCAATCAAAATATATATGGTACTCTTCCATTCCACCCAGATCTATCCTTAGCACATGGTGGAGATGGAAGATATGAGGGAATTTCACTCAAAACCTTGGTTTTTGAGGGTTTCAGACCACTTGTAGAAAAATTATAAGAACTCTCCTATTCCTTTATAGTTTTGCACCAAACCACCACAAAAAGAAATCCAACTCAGCCCTCTTTCAATCCATGTCAGCCTTGGGACCGTACAGGAAAGATACAAACCGTACCAAGTACGAGATCAACAAGTTTGTATCAAAAATTAGAAAAATAGAGAAAAGTGTGAATAATTCTTATTAGATCTTCTCCAAAAGCTCAACAAAAACCTCCATTCGAGCCTCTCAAGGATTTAAATAGTTTTTTACACCCTTCTCTAACTGATCGACGCCCTCAACTAACTAAAAACCAACTTTCAAAGCAAGTAACCGTTGCATTTCAAATTTGTTGTTTTAAGCAACTTACAAATTTGCAACTTTAAACTCCTCCAACCTAATGACTACAACTAATGACCTCTAAACCCACACAAATGGCTTAGAAATAGCCTTATTACATCAAAAAAACCTCCATTCTTCCATAGTCATATACAAATTCACAAATTTTCCTTCAAAGGCTACAAAGACAACTTCTAGTGCAAGATTGAAATTTTCACATTTTTGATCACTAGACCCAAAACTCACCCTAAAACATACCTAATGGTCTTAATTGACCTTATTCAAGACAAAGCATGCTGAAAATACCCACAACAACCTATTGACCAACCTATTCACCAACAGATAATCAAAGATTGAGGGTGAGGTGTAGGTGCTCTTGCACTAATTGGGCAGCATTGATCATACACTTTTTGTGTGAAATACTCAGACTTCTCAACTGCCGTTTGTATGTTTCTTTTTTCCATTGTTTTGTCATCATAAGGGATCAAGCCAGTTGAACACAACTTGGATCAATTTCGTGTGTTTGGGTGTGAAAGAGGACCATGCCTAGCATAAACCTACCTATCGAGACATGTTGGAGCATTTACTTTGGTCACACGAATTGCAAAATGAAAGTTGCACCACTTTTCCACTTTACACTGCTTCAATTTGACACTTTTTCCATCAAGTGAAAACTGGACACCATAGGAAAAGGACTCCAAGATAACAAAAAATGATAGAGGTTACTGTAGAGGGGCTCAACATGATCTCGTAGGCTCAGATGGAGAGGTCGTAAGCATCACAATTTTTGAGTAATAGCCCGTCAAAGTTTGCTTCCCTTTTGCACTTTGGACCCTTAAGGGATCGATCCAGTTGAACGTAGCTCAGAGCGATTCAACGTGTTTGGGTGTGAAAGAGGACCACTCCTAGCGTAAAAATACCTATTTGGATGAGTTGGAATAGTCCGTTTGGTCACACGAGTTGTAGAACAAAATTTGCACCACTTTGCAACTTTGCATTGCTTGTATTTGACACTTTTTCCATCAAGCGAATCCACTGCCACAGGAAAACCACTCCAAGATAGCCAAAACCGAGAAAGGCATTTGTAGAGGGGTCCAACATGATCCTGTAGGATCAAATGAGAAGTTTCTAAGTATCACGGTATCCAAGTAATAGCATGTTGAATTTTGTAGCCATTTTGCACTTTGGACCCTTCAGAGATCGATCTGTGGAATGTAGCTCAGAGCGATTCCGTGTGTTTCAGTGTGAAAGAGGACCATGCCTAGTATAAAAATACCTATTCAAATTTTTTGGAACAGTTCACTTGGTCACACGAGTTGCAGAGCGAAAGTTGCACCACTTTGCAACTTTGCACAACTTGAATTTGACACTTTTTCTATCAAGTGAAAATCTGCCGCCATAGGAAAACCACTCTGAGATAGCCAAAACCGAGAGAGGTTTTTGTAGAGGGGCCCAACATGATCCTGTAGCATTAGATTATAATTTTCTAAGCATCACGGTATCCGAGTAATAGAATGCTCAAGTTTGTAGTCATTTTGCACTTTGGACCCTTAAGGGATCGATCTGGTGGAACGTAGCTTAGAGCGATTCTGTGTGTTTTAGTGAAAAAGAGGACCATGCCTAGCATAAATATACCTATTCAAATGCATTGGAATATTCTGCTTGGTCACAGGAGTTGCAAAGCAAAATTTCCACCACTTTGCAACTTTGCACAACTTGAATTTGACACTTTTTCCATCAAGTGAAAATCCACTGCTATGGGAAAACCACTCTAAGATAGCCAGAACCGAGAGAGGTTTTTGTAGAGGGGCCCAATTCAATATTGTAGGATTAGATAAGAAGTTTCTAAGCATCACGGTATCCGAGTAATAGCATGTTGAAGTTTGTAGTCATTTTGCACTTTGGACCTGTAAGGGATTGATCCGGTGAAACGTACCTCAGAGCAATTCTACATGTTTGGGTGCAAAAGGAGACCATGCCTAGTGTAAAAATACCTATTTGGACATGCTAGAATAGTCTTCTTGGTCACACGAGTTACAAAATGAAAGTTGCACCACTTTGCAACTTTGCACTATTTGCATTTGATGCTTTTTCCATCAAATGAAAATCTGCCGCCACAGAAAATCCACTTTGAGATAGCCAAAACCGAGAGAGGTTTTTGTAGAGGGGCCCAACGTGATCATGTAGGATTAGATGAGAAGTTTCTCAGCGTCACGGTATCTGAGTAATAGTATGCTAAAGTTTTCAGCCATTTGCACTTTGGACCCTTAAGGGATCGATCTGGTTGAACGTACCTCAGAGTGATTCCACGTGTTTCGGTGCGAAAGAGGACCATGCCTAGCATAAACATACCTATTCAGACGCGTTGGAATAGTCTGCTTGGTCACACGAGTTGCAGAGCGAAAGTTGCACCACTTTGCAAATTCACAAAACTTGAATTTGACACTTTTTCCAACAAGTGAAAATCCACCGCCACGGAAAAAACACTCCGAGATAGCCAAAATTGAGAGAAGTTTTTGTAGAGGGTCCCAACATGATCCTGTAGGATTATACGAGAAGTTTCTAAGCATCACAGTATCCGAGTAATAGTATGCTAAATTTTGCAACCATTTAGCACTTTGGACACTTAAAGGATCATCAATAAATAGGTGAGGGAATGTTGTTTTTGTGTAGGGGAGGTCTAAAAAGGTGTTGGGCATGAAGCCCTAGAGTGAAATTTTGAGTTTTCCATGAGATTTCAAGTGGTTTTGATATGCTAAAGCATGTTTTTCCTTGGGGAAGCATGGTTTCTTGTTGAATTGAGTTTGTGCAGACCATTTTAGATCTGTTTGAAGTATTCATAAAATTGTGTGAGGGTTGGATGTGTGTTTTTCAATAAATCACTAGTTTCTTGGGTAAAAAAGAAGGTTTTTGGTGCATGTGAAGATGGGTAAAAGCAAGGTTCTTGTTGTTTTTGAGTCTAATATCTTGATATATGTTAAATAAGGTCTATGAGACCGCACTCTTAATATTTATTTAGTTCTTTTGAGTCATTCTAGGTGTTTAGGGGGGAGATTTGGCTTGACTTTTGCAAAAAATTGCATTTTTGGCAAAGTTGTCAAGAGATGAGTTAGTTAAGAAGTTACAAAACAAGTTAGATACGTTGGGGGAGTATGTTGTGTGCCTAGAACTTGGTTGATGCAAAGTGGTGAGAACCCAAGATACAAATTGACACAACTTCTCTCAAATATGCCAACCAAGACATCAACCTTCAATTGACTCAACAAGACAACAGGGTTACCTATCAACCATGACTCTTCATTATGACTCCAAATATAAATTTGATGCAGGAAAAGAGTGTCAACACCTTCAAGATGTCAGCATCTTGAAATTAAACCACCTACAAAAAGAAGATCAAACAAACTCTTCTAAAAGCCACTTTTGACCCAAAATTGCCTTGTAGGCTTCATAAACCAATTTTAGGGATTTTTCTCACAAACCTCCCAAAATGCCTGTCAAAAAAATGATTGATATAGATATTTTAGTGGTATGAGACATATAAAAAATCCACATATTACTCTTTTAAGACACTTTCCTCAAAACGACAAATTTCATTGTTTTAGGGCCCAAATTAACCAATTTTACAAAGGCATCCCCTCAAGAACCCACCACCAAATCTCCATGACTAAAAAAATTATTGTATTAGGTTTCAAAACTAATAATTATCAAGGTTTGAGGACCCCAAGTACTCATTCCATCAACAAGTTTCAAAACCCTCTCTAGAACCTAGAAAACAAGGGTTTTTAGGCCTCCTTACTGAAACTCTACCTTCCACAACTTCCCAATTCAAACCACCTACCTAGAAATCTTTGTATAGGTCTCCCCAAGCTTAAGGAACCCTCATCTTCCCTCTGGTAATTCTACACCCCTCTTTCTTAGGTCTGCACCATTATTTTCTATGAGAAAATAGGGTATTTCCCCTTAAACCAACATCATTCATGAGGAAAATTGAAACTTGTTCTTCTCTACTCCTAATAACATCATAAGTACATCCTACATGGTCACCCCACTGAGTCACAAAGATCACAATAGGTGGGATTCTATCTAAGACATTGAATTTCCCTCAAACCCTTGACTGTCCAAGAACCCGGTTTCTAGAAATTTATGAATTCCAAGCACAAAGTTCAATAAAAAACTCTTCAAAGGGAGCCAAATGAAATTAGGAACATTCATTTATGGAAGAATATCAATTTCACACCAAGACCTTCATTTGTCTTAAAAATTGCTAACATTGACAACTTTTGCTAAATAGGCAACATTATGCAACTTTGTTGTCCAAGACACCTAAGACCACTCAAAAACCTTTATTTCATACCTAATACAACTTCTAGACTCTTGTATTGAACTTCCAATTACAATTTGAATAACTTTCCTTTAAAGATTATATGGCAAAATTGACAATTTTCTGAAGCAAGAGTGCATAATTGCACATTTGATCACCAAACTCACAAAATCCCTAAATACATGAAAGATTGGTCTATTTAGACCTTATTTTCAATAAAATCTATGACAAATCATCTAAAAAGTCTTGAACTCACCCAAGGACCTTAAAACAAACTGCCACCAAAGTAGATTTTGAAACATGGTTGTAGGTGCCCCTGTACCACGGGTTTGGAATACTGCTAGGGGAAGCATGCTAAAAGGATGAATTTTGGTGAGATATTTGGAATGTGTATTTGGTTTATGTCAATCAATAACATGTTTATTATAGTGTCTTGTATGTCTAGATAAAGGTTGGTAGTTACCTTCCATGATTTGTTGTTATTTTTCCATGTAAGTTACAACATTGAGCTCTTCAATTAGTGAATCATGAACGAAATGAATGGTTCTGAGTTTCTAACAAGGTTTATGCTATGTTACAATCAATTTTATGATGGTTAATCTATTTTTGAGTCTGAAAAAGAGTTGAAGCCAAATTCTAATGTTTTGTGGAAATATGAAATCAAATGAAATTGAAGGATTTTGATGAAAAGATGATTGAGTTTGTTGGTTGATCTTCTTCAATTTAAGTTAGGGTCATCAGTACCCTTGATGATTTGTGGATCCTGGTAGATGCTCTACATTAGGTTTAAAATGGTAATTGACAAGTGTATACAATTGTGTAATTTAAAATGTGCATTGACAACCTAAGGTTATAATGACAAACAAACAATGATCAACATGGAATATGAAAAATAAAAAAATGAAAGCATTCCATAATAGAATGAAAGAAAATATGTAAAGACTTCACATACCTAAAAACTAGACTTTCAAATGGAGGAGTTCAACCAAATTATGTAGCCTTAGCTTCTTCTTTCTTCAAACTTCACAACAATTTGTTTTTTCAAAAGCTTGTTCCCCTCCAAACTTCAATTCTATATCAGTTTTCAATGGAATTCAAATTTGAACATGTCTTTCAACGTGGAAAATTTTCTATTTCATGCAAAGGTGGTAGAAAGATCATGGAAAAGGTGGTGGAATGTCAATAACATGCTTGCACACTTCACAACATCATCAAAAAGCTATTTTTTTATCGGAGCACGCGCAAAACCAAGAGAATATGCAAAATGTGGGCCTTGACATCACATATATATTGAGTCTTTTTACTATTTTTAGTGGAAGATAAAACGTGCTCGCGTTATAACTCGGGCGCGTTATAACGTGAGCACGTTATTTTTTTCTAAAACGGTAACATCTCTACTTCTTCAAAAAACACTCGCATTATATGAAATATGGTTTTTTAAATAGATTTATTTTCTCCCTCTTTGTCTATACCCTCTATCCTAATTGTATATCTCCCCTATACCTTTATAGTAGAGGAGATAGAGATGAGTGTGTGTGTGTAGGAGAGAGAGACATAGAGGTAGACAAAGATGACAAATATATAGTAGAGAGGGAGGTAGGGTTGAGGGTATAATTGTTTTAGGGTTTAAGAGGTCAAGGTTAAAGGTAGAGGGTGTATGGCTGAAATAAAGAGAGTGGGAGAAAGAGAGAAAGAGAAAGATAGAGGGAGAGGGAGAGGGAGAGGGAGAGGGAGAGGGGGAGAAAGAGAAAGAGGGAGAGAGAGGGAGAGAGAGAGGGTGCAGAAAGGGAGTTAGTGGGAGAGAAAGTGGCGAGGGGGAGAGGGGGAGAAGAGAGAGAGAGAGAGAGAGAGAGAGAGAGAGAGAGAGAGAGAGAGTAGAGAGAGGAGTGGGAGAGGGTGAGAATGAGATAGTGGGAGAGATGGAGATAGAGAGGGATGGAGAGATGGATTGGGAGAGATATAAAGGGTAGAGGGTTAAGAGTTAAGGGTTTAAAGGGTTAAGGGTTTAAGGGTTTAAAGGGTTAAGGTTAAGGATGGAGGGCAGAGAGATAAGAGTGAGAGAGAGTGGGAGAGAGGGAGAGAGAGAGGGAGAGGGAGAGAGGGGGAGATAGAGGGAGGGGGAGAGACAGGGGAGAAAGAGATAGCGGGAGAGAGAGAGATGGAGAACGAGAGGGAGGGAGAGAGGGGGAGAGTGGGAGAAAGAGAGAGTGGGAGAAAGTGGGGGAGTGGGAGAGAGATAGAGGGTAGAGGGCTAAGAGTTTAAGGGTAGACCCTCTTAATCCCTCAACCCTCAACCCTTAAACCCTTAAATCCACTTAGTAAAATCTCTACCCTTATCCCTCACCCCTTTTGACCCTTAATCCCTCAATTCTTAAACCCCTAAACACTCAACCCTAAACCCTCAACCCTTAAACCCTCAATTCTTAATCCCTCAACCCTCAACCCTCAACCCTTAAACCCTAATCCCTCAACCCCTATACCCTCTTAATCCCTCAACCCTCAACCCTTAAACCCTAATACCTCAACCCTTATACCCTCTTAATCCCTCAACCCTCAACCCTTAAACCGTAATTCCTCAACCCCTATACCCTCTTAATACCTCAACCCTCAACCCTTAATCCCTAATCCCTCAACCCCTATACCCTCTTAACCTGTCAACCCTTAAACCCTCAACCCTTAAACCCTAATCCCTCAACCCCTATACCCTCTTAATCCATCAACCCTTCAAAACCTCAACCCTTAAACCCTAATCCCTCAACCCCTATACCTTCTCAATCCCTCAACCCTCAACCCTTAAACTGTAATCCCTCAACCCCTACACCCTCTTAATCCCTCAACCCCTATACCTTCTTAATCCCTCAACCCTTAAACCCTATTCCCTCAACTCCTATACCCTCTATCCTATAACCATTTAATCCCTCAACCCTTAAACCCTCTACCATCTACCCTCAATCCTCTACCCTCTACCCTCAACCCTAATCCACCAACCCTTAAACCCTTAAACCCACTTAGTAAACTCTCTACCCTAATCCCTCAACCCTTTTGACCGTTAATCCCTCAATTCTTAAACCCCTCAATCCTCAACCCTCAACCCTTAAACCCTAAACTCTTAAACCCTCTACGCTCTACCCTTTACCCTAAACCTTAATCCCTCAACCCTTACACCCTTAAATCCAAGAAAACTCTCTACCCTAATCTCTAAACCGTCAACCCTTAATCCCTCAACCCCTATACCCTCTACCCTATACATTGGACCCTAAACCCCAATCCCTCAACCCTATACCCTATACCCTCAACCCTCCACCCTCAACCTTAAATCCTCAATACTCAACCCTAAACCCTTAAATCCTCTACCCTCTACCCTATACATTAAACCCTCAACCCTCAATCCTTAAAACCTAAACCCTCAACCCCTATACCTACCCTTTACATTGGACCTTGAACCTAATCCTTCAACCATATACCCTCAAACCTAAACCCTAAATCCTAAACCCTTTACCCTCAACCAGGTAAACCCTTAACCCTAAACCCTTCAACCTTCTACCCTATACCCTCAACCCAATACCCTGTACCATCGACCCTATTCCCTCAACCCTCAACCCTTAAACCCTAATACCCTAGAAACCATCAACCCTATAGGTCCTCCACTCTAATCTCTCAACCCCTATCACTTTCTCTCTATTTATACATCTCACCTCTCCCTCCCTCGCTCCCTCCCTCCCTCCTTCCTTCCTACCCTCTCTAATTGTCTCTATCTACCCTCTCCCTCTTTCTACGTACCTCTCGTTCAATCAATCCCTACCACGTTCTCTCGCTCCCTCTATCCATCTCTCTCTATGTCCCTCCCACTCTCTCCCACTCTCTCCCACTCCCTCTCTCCCCTATCTCTCATGTCTCTCCCTCCGATCCCCTCTCTCTCTCAGGTCTCTCCCTTTGGCAACTTACCTAGGTAACTCTCTCTTTGTCTCTCTCCCCTCTCTCTATCCCTCCCACCCTACCTAGATAAGTCCCTCTCACTCCACACCCCCTTTCTCTACCTCTATCAGGTCACTCCCTCCCACACCCTCTCCCTCTCTCATGTCTCTCACTCACGCTCCCTCTCTCTCCCACTCCATCTCTCTTGCACTCCCTCTCAGTACCTATCTCTCAAGTCTCTCCCTCTCACCCCCTCACACTCTCAAGTCTCTCCCTTTGGCACCCTACCAACATAACTCTCTCTGTCTCTGTCTCTCCCCTCTCTGTCTTTGTCTCTCCCTCTCTCAATTTTCTCTCTCCCACCCCCCCCTCTCTCTCTCTCCCTCCCTCTCTCCCTCCCACCCTACCTAGCTAAATCCCTCTCACTCCAACCCCTTCTCTCCCACTCCCTCTCTCTTAAACTCTCACTTCTACCCCCTCTCCCTCTCTCCAGACTCTCTCTCTCTCTAAATTCTCCCTCCCTCTAAAGACATACGTAAATACATACATACATACATACAAACATAATACATATGTACATACAATCCTACATCCATACAAGCATACATACATACATGTGTAGATACAATATTACATACATATAGGCATGCATACAATATACATGCATTGATACATACATGCATACATACATACATACAAGCATGCATACATACATGACATAATATAATACATGTACATACAAACATACACATATATTAACATACATTCAATAGATCAAAAATTAACATAAAGGAGGACACAACGCGAGCGCATTATAACGTGCTTGCGTTATGTCTTAGTTGTCATGTTTCTTGCAGGAACAAAAAACTATGTCAAAATTAAGATATAAGGCGAGTGTGTTATAACGTTCTCGCATTATATCTTGATTTGGGAATCTTTGAGCCTAGGATTGGTATTTTCTTTGGAATACCAACCCAAAGGCTTGGAGGGCATTCCCAACAACCAGATACGTGTTTTTACAAAATCTACCATATTTCACATAATCGAGTTCGTGCTCACTGTCAAGATTGCATGTGGTTCAATATCAAAAAAATCAAACACATGGGTAATGTTGGGTTCTCTCTTAGCTATCCAATGATGTATTTTTTTTCATTTTTTGACAATGTTAAGCCTTTCATTCATATTTTCTTTTGTTTGTATGTCTCTTTTTTGCTAAAAAAATAGTGATTGGTTTTTTTTTTTGTTATAAATTAACCGTTCATCGAATTTTCAAATAAATTACATTTTTAGAAACTACACTCCATTCTACAAATTTTAAAAAATAAATTAAAATAAATTCAATTAGTTTCCAAAATTTGTAGGGGCAGCACAACGAAAATTCTATTTTTCAGGAAGTGTCCACCTCAAAAATTAGTAAAAAATCAAATATTCATTTAAAAATTATCAAAAAAATCGTGCATCAACTACATATTATTAACTAACACTTCACCATTGTGATTTTAAAAATACTAAAAAAAGGTTCACCGTTTGAAGGTCGTACAAGAGTTTTTATGTTATGTTTTTCTGACAAAAACATCACCAATTTGTGTATGTCCCTCTTTTGAACCCCTTAATCTTAACCATTTTAAAAATAAATTAGTAGTTTACAAAGTAGACTTGGAGCACTTCGATCCTTGTTTTTGTTCCATCTCAAAATTTTGAGTGTAACTATCCTCAATTTCATGTCCAAGGTCAACATTTTTTGATTTAAAAAAAAAGTGGCCACTTAAGTCCCCTTTTTGAGAACCATCTTGGTGCACTTACCCTTACATATATTAATTATTAATTATATCCTTGGAGTATTGTTTTAATTTCATTTATTGGTTTCATGATTGTTTTCCTTTAGTTGTTCTTAACCATGTGGTGAATTAAGATTGCTTACTGATTATTTATGCAGAATAAAGTTTTATGAATTTTTTTACTTTACTTGACGCTTAATTTTTTTGAAAATTATGGATAAACTTAACAAGAATGTTATCCGACTTTTTGACTTTGCACCTCAAGTTCCCTATAGATGATTACTTACCATCTGACCTTTGTAGGTATATTTTATTGCTTCAATAAGATGACACAAAGAATTCCAGGTGTGATTGCTTTGTTTGATGTTGATAGCACACTTACTCATGCAAAAATTTTTTTATGTGTCTCGCCTATTTTTTTCCCTATGTATATGATTAAAAAAATACTTTGACATATATCAGTGGTAATGAAATGACATGCACATTGTTTAACTCAACTCTTTTAAACTATATGTTGACTAGTGTCAAGAGTAGGCAAATCTAGCTTTATTTGTTCCTCACAACTTTCATGCATTCGATGTGTGAAATATCTCTTCGTTATGGAGGGGAGATAATTTGGAAGATAAAAAAAATTAGCATATGATGCAACCAAGAACACATTTAATAAAATTTAATCATTACTAAATTAAAAAAACCAGAAAATTCAAGATGGATTCAAAATAAAAAATTCTTCTATTCTCCAACTTTGCTACTACAATGAAAGAAAAACCCTTATATCTAAAAAATTGGGAAAAAACCCCAAAAATTACTTTTTTGACAGTTTTTTATAATTGTCAATTTTTTGTCATTTTAGGTAATTTCGCATACATATCCGTTTGAACCAAATTTTTCCTAAAAACTTCCTAAAACTAAGGTGGCATGAATTTCCAACTTACATTCGAAATTGGAAACATGATTTCCAAGTTATTAAAGAAAATAGTTTTTAAAAAACCCAAAAAAACACAAAATGCTGATTTTGAGGGCTAAGATGAAAGAATATGGCCTCAAAAAAATGTGAAAATGAAATTAGGGCTCAATTGGAAATCTTATCAACATCTTATAGTGAAATCGCCTGTAAAATTTCAGCCCAAACGAACATTTGAGTCAAAAGTTATGACCGTGGGAAGTCCCTCCATCAACATCTATCAAAATAATTCAAGGAAAATAAGACAATTCATATTCTTTGATCACAAGGGTTGATCTACATCATATTCCTGCCCCAGACTTAAGTTTTTCAAGTGATCTTTTCCTTCATTTCAATATAGTTGGTTTCTTTGAGTCAATGAGGGCACAAACTCTGTTTACAAACATTTGGTGCAAATCAATTTGATGAGAGAGACCCAACATAGAGGAGGTGTAAGAGTTCGTTCTTCAATTGATTTTTTGGTTTATGTAGTGGTTTATTTGTATTGGTTATTGCGATTAAGTACATGAAAAAAAAATCAATGTTGAATATGCCAATGGGCATGACATCCAAGATTGCTACAACAGTACATGTAAACACACCATCTAATATTGTATCAAAAATTACAAATGATTATTAATGATTAATACACACTTTTGATGTTGTACCAATGTTTTAATAAAGTATTTATAAATTCAATTACAAAATTACTATCACACTTATAAGATATTCTATAAACTACAATCGACATAATCATTGCACCTTCTTTCGAAAGAAGTGCTAGTATTATGTTTCTTCACTCTTACCCAAGATGTAGACTAAGATTCTCTTTTTCCTTCCATATCGGAGAGGGACCGCCGATCTCCCCGTACACTAACTACTCTACAAAACTATCCCTATTTTGACTTCCTTCCTTCCTTGCACCGCACAGGCAAAACCAGACCCCACCGCCTCAACTAAATCTATTCTCTGATTTACGTCAACAATTTTTTATTGTTTTGAGAGGTGCCGCACCTTTTATCTTCCACATTTCACCGGCTTCGATAAATTTATAGTTATATAAATGGAAACAACTGAAATGCAGAGATATTAACATACAGGTGTACATAAATCTGAACCTGTTTGCCCTTCGAGAAGCTACTATGATTTTATTAAAACTGTAAAGATTCCATCTATGCCTTCTTTGATCTTAAATCTATCTCTTCGAAAGAGACAGCATGGACTTAACTTCCTTACTTTTGAACTTTCTTCGCTGCACACACGACCACGCCCCACCCGCCACGTCCTCCGCACCCGCGCTGCGGGCTTTCGCGCCCGCAGGGGATGCGTCGGCGCTCCTGTTAACAAGTTCGTCTATTTGTCGGTGTTGGATTTGCTTTAACAATTAAATCTATTTATATCAACGCAGCGAGTTGGCACTGCTCGAAGGCACGTAAAATAAGAGCTTGCATTCTGAAGAGGCACAGGCTGAGGCTCAAGAGCAGTAACGAAGTAAGAAATTCCATTCAAGCTTTTATCTGCAACTCGTATAAACGGTAGCTAATCTAACCACTTTTCCCTTCATTTATTTGAAGCTAAGTTTAACTCTTATCTTGTTTTGTATTTGTATTTTGTACTTGTATCTTTCTTAAGACTTACGTTGTGTATTTTTTTAGTTTACTAGAATTTTTTCCACTTTGCCCTGTACTTAGAGGCCTTATAGTTGCCCAGTCCTGTAAGTTTTTCCTTTTTCACTCTCCAAACAATTTGTCTCGATGAATTACCAACTACATTAAAATGGATTCAGTTCGGCACCAAAAATTATCTCTAACTTCCGTTGCTGATAAAAAATTGCTCCGCCTTTGTTATGTTGAAATCCCGATGAATGCAGAAGACATCGAGTACATCGAAAAGTGTTCGAGAACATTGGTGATGAGGAGTTATGCTGCTTCATTTTTAATGGAGTTATGAGCAATTTGTATATTGTCTTTAAGGAGTTACTTTATAGCTAATGAAATGTTTAGACGTTTTTTAGGACTTTTATTAACAAATCTATACAAAAAGTATTCTGAAAAGTGTTTTCCACTAAGGCAGAAAACTGAACTATGGGGGAAAAATTCTTAAAAATATTTGCAGCTCCTGCAAACCCTTGGCTAGTAGAGCTGGAATATTCTTCTTAAGAATCAGCTGATGCATTTTTTAAGAAAGAGATTTTAAATTTTTTAATTGGCCAAATTTGTCTTCCATGGGGTGCCCAGCACCATAGGAATTGGAATGATTATCTGTCCGTGGAACATGCCTTGATCATAGTAGCAGAAATTCGTTTTTGGATCGCGATTAATTGTTGCTCGATCAGCTGGCCGATTTTTCTATTTTTATTTTTGGAAAAATCACAAGGTTTCTGGTAGAATTGGTCAAACCAATTTATTGACTGAAAAAACCATAATTTTTTGGTCAAAAAAGTTAGGGTTTCCAGGTTTTCTTCTGATTTCTGCTGCAATTTTTCCTGATATATTCCCGATTAATTGAAATAATCTATCACTGTTGATTTCCCGATTTATTCCCAATAATTGAAAAAATATTTATCTTTTGGTTTGCCAATATATTCCTGAAAGATTTGCTACTATGGCCCTAAACATAGCCATCACAGAATTAATTTCCCAATTCCAAATGTTTAATTGATCTTAGTTTCACTAATTTATTTATTTTAGAATGTACTGTCGTTTAGGTCACAGTAAACAAATTTAGCATTTTCTGAGAGCTGGAAACAACAATATGCTTGTGGAGGAATATAAATGAATAACTAGATGATTTGAATCTTAGATAATCAGCTGCCCGTGAAAACTGGATAATATTACCAAAAAGCTTTATGAATGCTACCCTTCAAATTTTCCATTATGTGAAAAAACAGGGGCAGGGCAAAAACTGCTCAGTTGAAACTGAAATTGACTCTCTAAAATTGTCTACTCCCCCTCACACTCATTTGATCTCCTTCCAGACTAAAAAGAAAAATATTATTTCATTCGCCTAACTCTTTTTAAATTCAGATCGCTTGTGCATGGACAGAGATGCGAATGGGACCATATTATAAGATGGCATTGTCACTAGAGAACAGATACTACACTGATATTCTGTAACTCTTAAAACTCTTAATAATAACAGTTGATACACTCGTATTAAAACAAAAAAACTCTCGAGCACAAAATATGAATTCTTCAATACAACAACTCCTTTCAGACAAGAAATTAAGTTGTTCCAATCTGATTTTACTTTTAATATTCCGTAAAACTGTTTTCATCATTTATCTCACATTTTCATTCTAGAAATTAAGCAAATTAGAGCAAGAGAGAAACAGAGGCTGTGGGTGGATGCAATAAGTTGATACCTGCATCCCCTCCCAGCTCAGTCTGATTAGATTCTTGATTTTTTTTTCAAACATATTCCTCTCGGCAATCCTTCACCAATATGCCAAGGTTTTCCGGATCTAAGAAACTAAGCAGATCTTATCTGAGAGTCCTTTACAACCTAAGTGCGTAACCACTTTAAATGCTGTGAGATCTGCTACTCTATTTCCTTTCCTCTTAATATGGGTGTATCAAATATTAATTATGTCGCTGATTATCCATAGTGCTTCTTTTGACAATGGTATCTAGTTTCAATTCATTGCAGTGCCTTCAGATCATGCTGGGATTAGAATCAGTGAACCCCTTTCAAGGATAATGCTCTTCCAACCCCCTATTTTTGGCCAGCCTTAATTCAGTGAGCACAGCCCTCACTTCCCATTGTTAGTGTCAATGCCAATGTGAAGGGCATAAGACAAAAGTAGTTGCCTTTTGCCAATCTCTGAAGGCTTTACTGCCACTGGCAAAACCTGGGTCACCTTAACCTTCCCTGTTGAAATTGAGTTGAATCATACTGGGAAATAATGTTTTCCATTTGACTTTCGGCTTTTCTGGTCTATCTGATCCAGCCTTAATATTGCAGGAATCCCAGTACTGAAATTAATTGTTTATAAAAATTAACCACAAAATAATCAAGAATAGTTCTTTGTACAAGCAATCAAAAGAAATGTGTTAATACTGTATATCGCTATTTTCTTCCTGAAATTTCAATGTGTAGTAGTGTTGTTTTTCTGAATCTTTTTCTGTGATCTAGTTTTAAAAATAATGCGAATGCTCTTGGACATGTTTTCTAAGCAACAGAGCAAGGAACTTGTAAAATAGAGTTCTATGGTTAGAAAAACATAGTTCCATTAAGGTGCTTATGCGTCCATTACTCCAAGTAAGTTTTCGCTAGAGTGTTACGGAGTTGTGATTAATTTTAACATTTTTTCCTTTAAAGAGTTTTCTGGGGTTATGGAAGTTATTAAACTGAAGTGAGTTAGTTTTATTTTCTTTTAGTGTGAAGGATAAGGTAACTTTAAAGTTTAAACAGTAGCATTTGAAGTATTAAAATTTTATTTCAATAGACTGCCTTCATATGAAATTTCAGGTCATTCTGCAAATTTGATCACCGCTTACCATGATATATTGTGAGGGCCCTTTTCGAGAGGCTGAAGACATCAAGGACTCTTTGCCTGTGACTGAAATAATTCCTTTTGCCGAATTAACAAGATCTACAGTTTTCCACTCAAAAGCAATACCGGGCACTAAATATGATGTATTTATAAATCATCGGGGAAAGGACGTGAAGGATACAATTGCCAGTCTTGTCTACCACAACCTTAGTAACAGAAAGCTCAAGGTCTTTCTTGACAATAAAGAAATGGAACACGGTGAGGCTATACCCCACAAAATCCACCAAGCTATTAGCACAGCATCTGTTCATATTGCTATTTTTTCACAGAATTATACAGAATCAGTTTGGTGTTTGAGTGAGCTTAGTTTAGCAGAAGAAAGTGGGGCTCCCATCATCCCCATCTTTTGTGGAGTTCAACCTAGCGACTTGCGGATGAAAAGTGAAAATGAAGTTGGATTGTATTCCAAAGCTTTCCACAAACTCCATCAAACAGTTGACAGTGAATCTATTGAAAAATGAAGAGCCACACTCCACAGGGTTTCTTATAGGTTCGGCTTTGAATTTGAAGGGTAATATTCTATTAATTCCTCAGGCTTGCTTAGTTATTTATTATTTAATACTTCCTTCCTTTGTACACATTTCCTATTATAATGAACTTTTGACAAACAACCTAAAATGTTGGTATTTTAGGGATTGTGGAATGCTGTTGGAGAAGATTGCAGCTTCTGTAAGGAAGCATATCAAGGCCACCCGCAAATTTGAGGTCAGCAGAATGAGTTCTTTACATCTGCTCTATGTTTGCTTGGTGTACCCTTCATCACAGTACTGTTTGTACTTGTATTAAGTCCCTGTGATTTGGGGCTTAACTGCTTTAGGTTTGCCCTTTTTGTTATGATAAAATTTCATTCGTAAACTCTTCTTACCCAAATACTTCACTATTGTAGGTAAATGTATTTTTTGAGACCCACTGACAACATATTGTTTTCTGGGTCTTCAAGTGCCTGCTGTTTTTCATATATTTAAAAAGTTCACACCTCTTTTGATCTCTCGAACCTGCAAAACATCAGATGAGCCTCTTTTGTGCAGGGTGAGAAGGTAGTGCCGCATAGGCATAAAAGAAGCCGTTTGGAAGTAGATAGCAAAAGTAAATCGATTTCTGGGATTGGTTGTCAGATGGGACAGACCTCTAATGCACTTCGAGTTTCTTCTGAAAGTATTGTGGGCGATCTCTTAAGTAAGGTGGAGCCAGGAAAACGGTATAGGATCCAAGAAATTGGCAGGTCTTGTGGTAGCCAAATTGAATTTGAATTCCATACAGATACATCATCATCTTGTAATGTAGGACATAATGATGTTATAGCATTTCATCTTCCGGATTCTGACAGATCTAGACCTTCTGACAGCTTGCCCCAACGACAATTCATTGGTCCTGGAGTTCAGAATCTTGATCAATTCCATAGAGTCAAGGATTTGGAAGGAAACACTATAGGTTGTGAGGAAGGGACTCTTAACAGGGGATGGGTTCAGGTCACAAGGTGGAGGTTCAGGTTCAGTAAGTTTTGGAGACTCGTGTGAAGGGAATGATACATGCTAGAAATGTGTTAAAGCAGGAGTCTCATCATAAAGAAGACTGCCCCTGATTTTCGAGCTTTGAGTTGGAAAGTTTCATTTTTTCCATTGGCATATATTTATCAAGATTACTCGTCTATGGTTGATTTTGAAAGATAAGTTAACCAACTTATGACTGGTTTGATTTTGCTCCATGCCTTTGCCATTTTATCTATTTAAACTTTATATGTCAATTAAAAAACTATACCTTTTAAATAATGTCAATTTGATGTACTAAGCATTGTAGTTGCATGTATTTCAATTTTCAAATAAGAAATGTCAAATTACAGATTTCGCAGGAAGAGTTGTCCATTAATTGTATGTTATCATTCCTATAACACAGTCAGATTCCCCATGTCATTTTATTCTTGCGTTTAGTTTCTCTACTCTTCTCTATTTCATTCCTGTTGCTGTATTTTTTTCTGCATTTTCTTTTAAACTTTAAAATAGTAGACCCAAGGCAGCCAAAATTAGATCCAATTAATCGGGTGTCCTCAATTCAACTTAACAAAGTTACAAAACATCAATAAGTTCATTTTCTCCCCTGCTTTGTTGTTCCCTCACGTGTAAAGTTGTCTAAATATCTTCCACCCATAGTTTCTTGGAAACCTTAACCTTATTTTCTTTATAATTAATTGGAAATCACTCTTCAGGTTTTTATTTTGCAAGTCTTTTCTGTCTTCCTATTAACCTATTCTAATTTTGATTTTTTTAAAGAAAACTTATTTTGAATTAAAAAATAAATAAGAATCGGACCAAACCAGATAGACTGAGCCAGAAATCCTATTCAGGTTTGGCTGGACCTAGTAACTATACTTAGCAGGTCCCCTCTTGCTTTGGTTGTCTAGTGCATAGTGTCACATCAATTAGACCTGTACAGTACCACAATTCAACTTAACAAAGTTACAATTCAAAATAAAGATCTAGATATAACAGGGAGCTACAGCCCCTAAAAAATTGCTAGAACCTCCAGTATAAACCCAAAATTATAAATCTCAAATCTTGATTTCAAAGGATTTAGCAGAAATGACTTAAAATGAGGCATAGCAATTGGGACAATAAAGACTTTATTCTAAGCAGTATAAACAACATTAACAATAGAGTACAAAGAAACTGACAACTATGCATTTGGAGCACTGACACCATCCCCGGCTGCAACCTTATTACCAGTAATATACTCCTTTACAATCACACTCCTTATAGTGCCAGTAGCTCCATTTACTGGACATGTCCGTTAACCCCCAAATATTTTCAAGTACCTTGATGGTTTTGGCCTTCTTACTGCAGCTCATAAGGCATAGACCATTCACGTGGTTTTAACAATGTGATTTTTACTTCCCATAGACTACCTTTTTGCAAACACCTCCAATGTGCTTCTTCAGCTCATCAAGAACAAGTACCAAATCTCTTTCACTGGTTGTAAGATCACTATTATCTTTCAGAATGCTGACTTCCATTGGGAAATAACTCATCTGGGTTCCCCTCATTCAATAACTACTTGTCAGGATTTGGCATTTCATTATAATTATGGTCAGAATTGAAGTATTTTAAAGGTAGTTCTGCTTCTCTACAGAAGCATTTGCTTTCCTCTTACAAGCAAGGATTGAGGAACTTTGAAAATAAAGCTTTCTTTGCTTTAGAATATCCCAACACATCATCACTATCATCAATCCTTTTATCTTTATGTCCCAGACAAAGACCAATTATCTGAGGGATGAGGAAAAGTGAGAACGTGAAAGGGGGATGAATATAATTGCCCCCAAAATCCAAGTAGTAATATTTGAATAGAAAAACGGCATGATGAGAATATTTGAATTGGGAAACAGCATGGAGAAGGGAATGTAGGACAGAGGGATGCAGGCACAGCTGCATAGAACATAGTGGCTAGAACATAAAACGTAGCATTTTGGGCCATGCATGCTGCTAATATTTCAGTGTAAGTGCTAGAACAACCATCTTCAACTCTTGGCAACTTGTAGGCATGACTATATTCAATTTGGAGCAAGATGTATGGTAGATGAATCCCTACAAGTCAACTGCACTCCACTCCAACTTTCAATTAAGTGTTTTTTTTTTCCCAAAACATTAAACCTAGCTCCATTCACAGTGTGGCTCACCTCACAGTACTTCCACTTGTATGGTAAAAATATCTAGAAATGCCCAAGACATTCAGAAACGTTGATCAAAGTAATCTTCCCTATGCGATTGATCTGTAATCTAGTAACATTGAGTGCTAGCCAAGGCATTTAGTACTGCTGCTCCAAGTAGTCTCCACTGAGATTGTTTAAACCCCCTATTTATCATATATTCCTTTCCTAACTCTAGAAGCCCGTCCACAGAGCTCCCCAATACCCAATCTATGTTTGGTTGTTACTAGTGTCTGAGGTCATTTTCTTGTTACTCATCCAGCAAATGGTCCAACAAAACCTTGCATTGTCCACATCCTGTTCAACATCCCAAATTAATGGAATAAAAAAAGTATTTAGCTCCAAGTGCTGCAAACTTCCAAACGAATATGTCAATTCTTTGATTTGATTGTTACTGAGATGGAATTCATTAAGGTTAGTTAACCATGGACAGCAGGGCAGTGACATAAAATGTTTAAGTGGACCAATAAATTCTAGAGCAAAAGCTGAGAACCATGGTTGGTTGGAAAACAAATCAAAATGTTGTAGCTACCATATAGCCCTTTGAATCCATTGCTAAACAGCTTTTATTAACATAACTGCCAAACTAGGCCTAATGAGGTTACTGAACTCCATGTTGTAAATTCCACCTTGTACACTTAGGCCTACAAGACAAGATCAACCTAATTTATATGTCATCTCAGTTAGACTGAATTATGTATGTACAGTGTCTCAGTTAGATTGAATGAAGCATGCATGCACATGTATGCTTCCCTAACTATATGTCAGATTGAATGAGATATTCTTGCGTATGACAAATGTGCAGTTCACTAACTCCACATAAGCTAGACTAGTTGAGGTGTCTATGCGTGCTCAGTTCAAAGGCAGTTTGCATCCACTTAAAATTTAATCTTTGAAACCTATTTATACCTCACTTGTGAAGAGAACACAGAATCAGATTATAGTGGCATTCATCTCATATTCTTTGTCAACGTTCAACACTCTCCTCCTCTCGAAATAAAATGTTTATTCCACTATTATAATTATACAGGGATACATTAAAACTCCTTGATATCCTTGTGAAAACATATGAGGCTAATGAAAAATAAAGACAACAAACCAAATAATATAATCCAGTAGTGGAAATTCATGAATTAAATTTAGTGGTTGAATTGGGTAATTGGATTGTGCAACCCCTTTGTATTGGTGTAATTAGAATTGTATGCGGAGTTTGATCTTAAATGATATTCCCCAATAACTGTCAAAATCAACCATAACATATGTTAGTAATTTTGGTAGTGCATTTTCAAGTTTTTATATTATTTTTTAACATACCTTAGAGCTCTATTTACAAGACCTGCTTGTATGTAAAGATTGGAAGTTACAGAACCATTGCATCTTTGGCAATTAATAACTCCACACCAAGTTCATCATTTTGACATCCTTGTGGCGCATTGACACTACCCACTTTTGTTGCAATGCTACATGCAATAGGTCGTTTCAATGAATATAATTTTCTTCTATTATGATTATCCATTCTATCATTTGTGATAAACAAATGAATACTATTTTCAAATATTTCATTGGTTGGTGTATCTATGCCAACATTAGCTCTTGTCATCAATATTTGTGTTTACATATCTTAAAGATGTGTGAAAAGTTGATGAAACTTTTGTTGTTGAATGCTTTTCTCCTTGTGTAAATATCTTATCCAAAGTAACAATAGTATAGTAGTTTAACACATTTGCTACTATCATATGGTGGCCTACATTATCAATATGAGGCAATTGTCCCAAATCTCCAACCATAATCATAGATATACTTACTAAAATATTTGAAAATGATGGATTTGATGATTATGTACAATTAATACAAAAGGTTTATAATAATGAATATGTATTAAAAAAATATTATATTTAACCAAAATCGTAGATATACCCACAAAACTCATGTTTGCGTTCTTAGGAAATGCTTGTCAAAGTCAAGAGCCTATGTTCCAATAAATTTTGTACAATAACACTCATTTTTGTCATATCAAGAATTTGGTTTAATAAAAACAAACTTGTTTTTTAATCAAATAATTCCTACATTATTTATTCTAAGACTAGATAACTTTAAATGAAAAACATTTTGCTTCTACTCTATATAGAAAGAGAAAAATTATTCTAATTATCATATAAATATTTTAAAACTAAAAATGCAAAGCTCTTATTAAGCAAAAGCATAAGGAAAATTTGATAAAATGTTATTTACTAGAAATTGGAACAAAAAGTTTACATAAGCATATAATAGAATATAGAGAAGAATTTGGCTCCAAACTCTAGAGATCATTGTCCAAGATGTCAATGCATCGCATAGACATCCATGCTTAGTGTTTTCATTCATATGACCCAAAACACTAAAGCACTTCCAAAAATTGTGTTATTCCAATTAAATAGTTGACTCAATTTGATCAACTAGAAATATAAACAAACTATCAATATGCTACATAATAGAATCGATAGAGATACAACAAATGACAAAATTTATGTTGCATTTAATGAGAAACAAAAATGAGCAATGAATATAAAAATACTTGCAAACCTTCATGCATTTAATGCTATCAAAATACTTACAAAAACAAAGGAGAGGAAAAGTGTTTGGGGTTATTTGGTAGCTTGCCTTTAGGTCAAGCCCCTTATGTTGCCATGGAGAACCAATATGCAAAATTTGATAAAATAACATTTAATGAACCTTATGTTCATATCATAATTTTTTAGTCATAAACTGTAATATTTTATTTACAATGATATATACACAAGAGCACATCATTCTCATAGAATATATATATATATATATATATATATATATATAGAGAGAGAGAGAGAGAGAGAGAGAGAGAGAGAGAGAGAGAGAGAGAGAGATTTTTAATGGATTTTTTTTAAAAGCAAATTTCAACTTTATAATACTTGTAAGATTCATTTCAATTCCCCATTAGGATTAAAATACATTATTTCTAGTTTTCATATCAACAATATGCATACTTAATGTAAACATATTCATGCATTTTCATTCTTACAAAGTGACTTAACTATTTTTTCATTTACATACAAGTACAATATACAATAATCAATGTACAAATAAATAAACCACCATTTCAATATACATGTCTTTGAGTATCAAGCTTGCAGTTTATTGAGTTGTTTCTTGGAGGGAGATCATCATCTAGGTGCTATACCTTCATCCATAGAGTGGTGGTCCCTTGCACACCTTCCTACTAGAAGTGGCCTTACCCTTCACAAAGGTAGTTAATAAAGAGATCCACAAACATATCATGCCAACCAAGAACTAAATGTGATGTATCAAATCTATTGCTTGCAACCTCTTGCAAAGCCCTAAATATCTTCTACCTAAGCATGGCATCTGATTATCATGCAACCTATCAAGTATGGTGGATCAACAACACACGCAACTTATGCATCACTTTGGCCAAAGCATTTTATAGCATAAATACATCCTTAAATGGAATAGTGAGTTGTTTGTCCACCTCTACTATCTCAACTTGACTCAACACAATCAAGATAAAACTACTCCATTCACACAATAATTCAGTAAACTCGGATGATGGTAAAAATTGAAATCAAAAGAAAATCCATAACTTGACAATACACCAATTTTAATTTCATAAAAACCTAGCCGGTTTATATTTTATCATTCACACTTATCTCACTTCATAATTGGATAACCCAAATAAAAAAATTGACAATAAACCAACCTGTTATCTTTTGCAAGACCAAACACATTTCAATTCAAATAATTTAAGTCTTTTCTTCTGCATGTTCAACTAAGAATAATTACATATTTGACTATTAGTTTACACTTCTTCAAGTTCATACTATATGTATTGTACGAGAGGGGGACCAACCACGTCAAGACCCCAGGTCACAGAGGGCCAAGAGCAGCAGGCTGCCCTAACTTACCTCAGCTTAAGGGAATGTTAGGAGATGCAGGATGGGAATTGTGAGGACTATAAGGTCCTTTGATCACTTTGCAGACCCGAGACTTGAGAGGAGACTAGGTGAGTCGATTTTCAGGGTCAACTCTGTGTCTCAGATGGCTCTCTATTAGAGGACAAAAGCGCGGTTTTGGGATGACAATGTGACGCGCTGGCATCTCTTAGGTGCACTAGAGTCATATGGCCAAAGGACTAGAAAGACAAGGTCTAACCACTAGAAAAGGAACTAACAACCTAGTTAATGTTTTCTAAGTGAACAAAATAATACTATGAAGTAAGAAACATATGAACGAATATGATAAAACAAGCAGATTAACACTAGGGTGACAAGAATGATCTCACATGAAAGTGTGCTCGCCATCTAGCTCCACAAAACACACCCACCTATACACAACAAATAGGAAAATTGTTGGGGGGTTGTATAGGGGTCTGCCTCAGTCAGACCCCCATTTTGGTGTTTCCACCTCCACGGACAACCAAGTTTGCAATGATAGAGAAATAGTATTATGAAGAAGGAATGAAAGCAAAGAACACTAAAATACTACAAGACAGTAATGTGCTTACTCAACCAAATAATAGAGGAGAGGAGTAGAAAGATTACCACCTCCACCAAGAGTGCTCAAGGCTAATGGGGGAGAAAATGAGATGATTGCAAGCCTCTACTGCAATGGTGTTGTTCTACACTTGCTCTACTGAGTTGATGAAGTGATGGAATTGTTGCTATGGAGTGCAAGAATATTGCTTGAATGCTTGAAGTGATTGTAGATGGATTGTGAAGAGATCTAGAGAATGAAAATGGATGAATGAATAGTGGATTTGAAGGAGAGAGTGACGAAAACAACCATATTCGGGTCGGTCAGCCGAAGGGGGCGTTACAAATCAACTTCCAATGGGAAGTGTAACACCTTTGTAGACTCCAGCTGCAAGAATCTGTCAAGGATGTAAGCACGTCACGCAGACGTTTGCACACCGCGCGGGCATCCATGATAGTTATTCCTCTACCAACGCTCAAAACATGCACCAAGTGGAACAAAGGCAGCGGGCTTATGTGGAATTCAGCCTTCGGATTTGGTTTTCTAAAGTGAGGAAGGGTAAAGGGGGAACTTGCGTAAGGGATGCAAATTCGCTCCTATACATTTTTCCCCCAATTTAGTGAGCACAAATACTCATGAGTGCTTCGGTAAAGTATATCAAAGAAGTAGTAGGATTAGAAATGTATACCTGAACCGTCGAGGAAGCGGACCGCGATTTGACGAACTCGAGAGTGCAGGACAAGAAAAGGACTTCATAGCTCCGCAAAACTATGAAGCTGAAGAAAGAAAGCACCTTACAGGTCCATGGACCTACAAGGAAGGTATCCTCCAAGAACTCTCACATGAAGGAAACCAAGAAAAGCGCCTTACAGACCCGCAAACCTGCAAGGAAGGTATCCCCCAAGAACTCTCACATGAGGGAAACCAAAAAAAGCAAACTCCATACAGTCAAAAAGAAGCTTCATAGGTGCACCCATGAAGCGACATGTTTACCCATAGATAGAACATGTCAGGAAGTGGCCATGCAGGCAAGTAAGTGGATAGTCACATAGACCATCGATAGGTTGGAAAAATTTCAAAGGGGTCCCTCGGGAACCCTTCAAAAGGAGGAGGGGTCCACTTAAAGGATACACTATTTGTAAGTGAGGTCTAGTCGAGTTTCCCCCAAGCTAGACGCAAAGATGTGAAGCAGGTCTAGTCAGGCTCCCCCTGAGCTAGACACAAATATGTAAAGTAGGTCTAGTTGGGCTGCCCTTGAGCTAGACGTTGTAGAAAAAAAAACTTTCGAAGGGGTCCCTCAAGAACTTGGCATGAAAAGAAAGGGACCACTCAAGGAACACACTGTTCAAAAGTTGGTGTCTTCTTTCTTGAATCAATTCATCATCAAGGAATCCTTTTGAAATATGTTCACTTCATCAAGGAATTCAAAAGGAAGAATATGCCCCCACATGAGGGGAAGATCAAAGTTGTTCCTGCTTTGCAGAAAGGTTTCCAAGTCCTTTCTTTACGAACCCATGATGAAGGAAACATGTTCCATTAGGGTTTCAAGTTGAGAATGCAATTTTAACAAAGAAGTGTGCGAAGATATCTTGAGAAAAGATTCGTTAGCAACAAATGCATTTTCTGAAGATCAAAGCGGTGTAAAGGCAATGTTGTCACACATGAGAGGGACAACTCAAGCAAAGAAGAGAGAAAGATAAAGAGGAAGCAAGAGGAAAGATAACACGAACAAAGGACACAGGGGTAGCCTGATATTTCAGGGTCAAAACTGCTTATAAATATATATAACTATAATAATAGTATATAATGCTCCCAATGCTTTACATTGTCCCTAATTTGTCAAAATTCAATCACCAACATGGAAGAATGATGATACAAATAGAGGAAGTTACAACACAAACACCACGCCTGTATCCAAGCACCAACAGGGGTGACGAGGGTCATCTAGGCACATATAGCATGATCATGGGGGAACATATCACAACACACACACATCTAATCTAAAGATAAAGAAGAGGTCTCCCCCTAACATTGATCAACCAAGAGGTCATCAACTTCCCACTCTAGATCATCGTAGGGGGAAGGAGGATGAGCCTATAGTGGTGGAATGTTAAGGGGATGAGCTTCCAACCCTCCCGCAACAAGGGCTAAGGAAGATGAACCTCCAAGGTCTCCATCACTCAACTCTTGTGGGTCTAAGGTCAATGAATTTGTGAAGATCACTAATAAGGTCGTAACTTCATCCACCGAGTTAAACATCACTTAACAGGAGTGTCATGTTTTACCTTGATGGATGGAAGAGATTGCACCTAAGGTTCACCGCTAAGCTCACTGAGAGACTCGGGAGCGGTGATGAACTCAGGGGAGGCCGAGACTAGTTCTGTTACTAGGACATAACAAGTCAGTGTGGGGCCACCTCTCAGAGAAGGTGGGCTCCTCTTATATCCTTCATTGTTGGAAGGACCACTCTCTACCTTCTTCTTCGTTGGAGGAGGTGAACTACCCATAGACGAGGCAAGAAGGACAAAGAAGAGGAGGAAAGAACCACAATAAATACGACTGAGGTATTATTCATATCTATGGGCTTCGAGAAAGGTGGGACATTTGAAACAGATGTCAAAAAGGGTGGCTCCACTGAAGGAGTGATGAACACCTACACCTTTCTAAGGTCATCCACATTTGCACTCACAGCGGAAGTCAGAAGTGATACAGAGCTGGTTTGACTAGAAAAAGAGGTGAGGAGGGAGGAGGATGCGACAAAAGGCCCTGATATAGGGGTGGTCATCTCCTCTTCCTTCCTTTGTGAGGTGGTCTTCTCAGCCAAGAGAGCCTTTCATCGGTGCTTGCGCTCGTGTGCAAGGCGGTTTCTACGACTCTTTGAATTAGAGGCCAGAGGTTGCGAAGGAACAAAAGGCTCCTACTCAGCCATGGGAGTGTCCTCCATAGATGTTTCCAGTGGAGGGATAGACTCTTGCACAGGAGCAAGAGTGATAGGTTCAGAGACAACGGGGGGAGTTGGATCCAATGCCTCGGCAGCGGGCCTCTTCCCGTTCACTACTTTAGAAGCAAGGGTGGTAGGAGACTGCAGAGGCTGGGATATAGAGGATTCCCCATAGGGGGGCTTTCTACCCGTCATACAAGTAGTACCAAGGTCCAATGGGCTTGGTAGGGAGATTTGATATCTTGATCTTGGGTCTATGCCAAGCATAAACCATCAGACTCAGTGGATAAAGACTAGGCTTACTCATCCAATACTCCTCCCAAGAAATGGGAGTGGATGAGGTAGCTCGAGAAGGAGCAAGCTTGTCCTTTCCGTTTTGGGAAGATGAGGTAGCTGGTTGTTCTAATATGGGAAGGGTTAGTTTGAGTTGTCCCTTGCCCCCAGTTTTATACTTTACATAGTTCTTGTAAAGTAGGTCCACTCTTGGAGGAAGCGGACCAACCAGAACGGGCCAAAAGTGATCCAACAAATATCCCCCACGAGACACTACGAGCTGGTATCCAGTGTCATGCACTACATGCATGACACCCTCATGGGAAAACTTTTAAAATTTATGAATTATAGAGGCGATCCCATTCATGGAAGCTAGCCAAGGTATACCTAGCTTTACTCTGAATAGGTCCGAATTAGGAATAACATCAAAAACTGTGTCTATGTTCCTAGGTCCAACCAGGACGGATAGGGTTATCGACCCATATGGTTTAAGAGCAAAGCCATCATGCGTATGGATGATGGACTTCATTTTTTCATATTCTTCCCTTTGCAAGGAATTCAAAAATAGAGTCTCCTCTGTGATGACATTCACTCAACTCGCGGGGTCGACTAAGGCCCCTATCACAATGTTGCCATTGAGGTAGGTAGGAATGTATAGCAGAGAAGGTTTGTAGTTTTTCGGTACATCTTGCAAAGTGAATGTTATATCCGGCGAACTGGTCGCAAGACGAGGATGAGTAATAGTAACCATGTTAACGTATGCTTCAGGTTGAGTAACAAAATCAGAGGGATCGATAATCATGTTAGAAGAATGCGATGGAAATAGATTCATGTATATCTATAATTCACTATTAGCTTTCACTACTGATTTGTTTGTATTTTGTTTGCTTCCATCGCAACCAATAGTACCATCCTCGATGCGATCCTGTATCTCATGATGTAAGCGCATACAACGTTTGGTATCATGTCTGTTAACTCAATGGTACTGACAATAGGAATTCGCTTCATACTAGCTAGGGTAAGGTTCCCTAACAGGTTTAGGGATTGGCAAGTTAATGATCTTATCCTTCAAAAACTTTTGTAAGATGGAGGAATAAGATTCTGATAACTTTGTAAACTTTCAGTTGTGTTTGAGGCCGTTGTCATCCACAATAGCTACTACATTCACAATAGATTTTTCTTTACCAGAGATTGACACAATGGAATTCCCTTCAGGACAAGAGTGTGAGGAAGGTCCCCTGAACTAAACCATCATCTGTTGATACTCCCGTAGGGCTGCACACAAATGCACGAAAGAAGGGTATTTCATAAGGGAAAAATTATCTTGCCAAGGCCTTTGTAAGTTCCCTATGAACACCTTCTGCACATCAAAGTCTGGTAATGGGTATGAGATTTGTGAAAATAGCACTTGATGTTGCACTATAAAATCGGCAATCTTCTCATTATCCCCTTATTTACATCAGACAAGGTCAGAGAAGGTCATCTTAGGTCTGATGTTGGCTTGGAACTGTCGTAGGAACTGGTTCACAAGTTGATCAAACGTGAAGATGCAATTGTCGGGCAAGGAACAATGCCACTTGAGTGTTGTGTCCTTGAGCTATCGAGGGAATAGTTTTTCCATCAACGAACGTGATGGAAGAAGTCTATGCATAAGAAGTTAAAGGTGAACACATGCTTTTGCGGGTCCCCTTTGCCATTGTATTTCTCAAATTTAGGAATCTCCATCCCTTGCGGGAAAGGAGTGTTTAGGATTGCTACCGACAATGGACTATGTTGAAAGAATGGTTGGAAGATAGGCTAGGCAAAAGATTGAGAAAGGTTCACCAGTTGGTTCTGCATATTCCCCATATTCTGAAGAAGGGTGTTCAAAATCAGGTCGTTAAAATATATAGGACCAATAGAACCGCCACTAGAGCCAACGCCATAATCGCCACCGTGACTACCACCAGAGTTTCCACCGATGCCACTGCCACCGACGTGACCTCCATTAGAGCGATTGCGAGGACCGAAGCCATTACCATAACCTCCATCAGAACCACTTCCGTCAGTGCCACCTCTGCCACCAAAGCTACCACCACCAAAGCCTCCACCAATCATCCCACAAAATCCTCCATCGCCAAAGGCGATAGGAGGGGTGAAGTGAGAACCCAAAGGGTTTTTGTTTACTTTGATAGTTTCAGAGCTTTCAGAAGCAGTAGAGATATTGATCGAATGGACCATGTTGGCCATGTACACGGATGTGGGAGGCATGGACACTCCTAACTATCTCTCATGCTCTTCGAAGGGGCCACCTCATATCGTGGTTCTATGGTTTGAATGGGTGCACGATTTAGCCATACCGGTGAGACTAGCCAAGAGTTCTACGCCTGTTCAATATTTTCCTACCATATATTTTATTTTCCTAATAACTTTAGCAGCCCCAACTAGCGTTAGGTTTTTCTCCAAGCGATTTTCCAAAGCACCCAACCCTTTGCTCAGATTAGCGACATATTCAAAATGGATGTGGACAACTTCATGCTCGTCTATGGAAGATGTTGTAGGTGACGTAGGAGGAGTAGGGACATGGTCAGTTTCATCAAAGAATCTTGACTCGCCTCGTGATACCTGCTCTTGAGTGGTTAGGCCAACCATAGAACTAGAAAAGAGACCTATAGACAAATTAGAAGTGACCTTCGTCTTCTCCATCAGAAGGTATCATAAATTTCTCCTAACAATATACCCAGAGGTTGTGGACTGGGTTGTGATGCTCATAAACCTTCACAACACACAAGGGTACAATGATCATAGGGTACAAGGGGAAAAGATCAAACACTAACAAATGAGTAGATGTTGGTTCATTTCGGGTTCACCAAAAATTGTAAGAGGGGGACGAACCATGTCAAGGCCCTAGGTCACGGAGGGCCAAGAGTAGTAGGCTTCCCTTACTTACCTCAACTTAAGGGAATGTTAGGAGATGCAGGATGAGAATGATGAGGACTATAAGGTCCTTTGACCACTCTGTAGACCCGAGACTTGAGAGGAGACTAAGCGAGTCGGGTTTCAGGTTCAACTCTATATCTCAAATAGCTCTCTGTCAGAGGACAAAAGCACAGTTCTGGGACAACAACATGACACGCTAGTGTCTCTCAAGTGTGTTGGTGTTTGTATGACCAAAGGACCAGAAAGACAAGATCTAACCACTAGAAAATAAATTAATGACCTAGTTAATGGTTTCTAAGTGAACAAAATAATACTATGAAGTAAGAAACATATGAACGAATATGATAAAACTAGAAGATTAAATCTAGGTTGAGAAGAATGATCTCACATAAAATCTTACTCGTCAGCTACCTCCACGAAACACACCCACCTACACACAACAAAGAGGAAAATTGTTGGGGGGCTATATAGGGGTCTGCCTCAGTTAGAACCTTGTTTTGATGTTTTTACCTCCACAGACAACCAAGTTTGCAATGATAGAGAAATAGTATGTTGAAGAAGGAATGAAAGCAAAGAACACTAAAACAATAATGTGCTTACTCAACCAAATAATAGAGGAGAGGAGTAGAAATCTTACCACCTCCACCAAGAGTGCTCAAGGCTAATGGGGGAGAAAATGAGAGGAATTCAATCCTCTGCTGTAACGGTGTTGTTCTACACTTGCTCTATTGAATTGATGGAGTGATGAAATTGTTGCTATGGAGTGCAAGAATTTTTCTTGAATGCTTGAAGTGATTGTAGATGAACTATGAAGAGATCTAGAGAATGAAAATGGATGAATGAATAGTGGATTTGAAGGAGAGAGTGAAGAAAATGGACATATTCGGGTTGGTTAGCCGAAGGGAGCATTACAAATCAACTTCTAGTGGGAAGTGTAATGCTTCTGGAGACTCCAATAGCAAGAATTTTCTATGGACGTAAGTGCGTCGCACAAATGTCTATGCGTTGCGCGGGTGTCCATGACAGTTATTCCTCTATCGATGCTCAAAATAGGTGCCAAGTGGAATGGCTACAGCAGGCTTATGTGGAATTTAGCCTTCGGATTTGGTTTTCTAAAGTGAGGAAGGGTAAAGGGGCAATTTGCGTAAGGGGTGCAAATTTTCTCCTATACATTTTCCCCCCACTTTAGTGAGCACGAATACTGATGAGTGCTTCGGTAAAGTAGATCAAATAAGTAGTAGGGTTAGAAATGTAGACCTGAACCATCAAGGAAGTAGACCTTGATCTAGCGAAATCGAGAGTGTAGGACAGGAAAGGACTTCATAGCTCCACAGAACTATGAAGCTAAAGAAAGAAAGTACCTTATAGGCCCATGGACCTACAAGGAAGGTATCGTCCAAGAACTCTCACATGAAGGAAACCAAGAAAAGCGTCTTACAGACCCGTAGACCTACAAGGAAGGTATCCCCCAAGAACTCTCACATGAGGGAAACCAAAAAAAGTGAACTCCAAAAAGTCAAAAAGAGGCTTCACGGGTGCATCCATGAAGCGAAATGTTTATCCGTAGATAGAACATATCAGGAAGTGACCACATAGGAAAGTAAGTGGGCAGTCACACAGACTATTGATAGGTTGGAAAACTTTCAAAGGGATCCCTCGAGAACCCCTCAAAAGGAGGAGGGGTCCACTCATAGGACACACTATTTGAAAGTGAGGTCTAGTTGACTGCTCCCAAGCTAGACACAAAGATATGAAGTCGGTCTAGTCAGGCTCCCCCCGAGCTAGATGCAAATATGTAAAGTAGGTCTAGTTGGGCTTCCCCCGAGCTAGACGCTGTAGAAAAAAAAGCTTTCGAAGGGGTCCCTCGGGAACCCGACATGAAAATAAAGGGTTCACTCAAGGAACACGTTGTTTGAAAGTTGGTGTCTTCTTTCTCGAAATGATTCATCATCAAGGAATCCTTCTGAATGATGTTCACTTCATCAAGGAATTCAAAAGGAAGAAGAGGGGAAGATCAAAGTTGTTCCCGCTTTGAAGGAAGGTTTCCAAGTCCTTTCTTTATGAACCCATGATGAAGGAAACATGTTCCGTTAGGGTTTCAAGTTTGGAATGCAATTTTAACAAATAAGTTTGTGAAGATATCTTGAGAAAAGATTCATTGGCAACAAATGCATTTTCTAAAGATCAAAGCAGTCATGTAATTCGATGCTGTCACACATGAGAGGGACAACTCAAACAAAGAGGAGAGAAAGATAAAGAGGAAGCAAAAGAAAAGATAACACAAACTAAGGAAACAGGGGTAGCCTGATATTTTAGGGTTAGAACATCTCATAAATATATATAAGTATAATAATAGTATATAAATGAATTATCATCAACCCCCTACTATATCGTGCCATGTGAAGAATGCACGAGAAGATAGTAAAAATAAAAAATTGGGTCAACATGGAAGGGAAGCCTAAATGCTCCCAACGCTTTGCATCATCCCCAATTTTTTGAGATTCAATCACCAACATGGAAGAATGATGATACAAATAGAGGAAGTTACAACATAAACACCACACTTCTATCCAAGCACCAATAGGGGTAACAAGGGTCATCCAGGCACATATAGCATGATCATGGGGGAACACATCACAACACACACACATCTAATCTAAAGATAAAGAAGACATCTCCCCCTAACACTGACCAACCAAGAGGTTTTCAGCTTCCCAATCTAGATCATCATAGGGGGAAGGAGGACAATCCTGCAGTGGTGGAATGTTAAGGGGAGGAGCTTCTAACCCTCTTGCAACAAGGGCTAACGAAAATGAACCTCCAAGGTCTTTGTCACTCAACTCTTGTGGGTCTAAGGTCAACTACTTCGCGAAGATCACCGAAAAGGTCGTAACTTCATCCATCGAGTTAAACATGCACTTAATAGGAGTGTCATGTTTCACCTCAACGGACGAAGGAGATTGCGCCCGAGGTTCACCGCTAAGCTCACCGAGAGACTCGAGAGCAATGATGAACTTAGGGGAGGCCGAGACTGGTTCAGTTACTAGGACATCACAAGTCAGTGTGGGGCCACTTGTTGGAGAAGGTTGGATCCTCTTACATCTTTTGTTGTTGGAAGGACCACTCTCTACCTTCTTCTTTGTCAGAGGAGGTGAACTCCCCATAGACGAGGCAAGAAGGATAGGGGAAGAGGAGGAAAGAACTGCTACAAATATGACTGAGGTATTAGTCATATCTATGGGCTTCGGTAAATGCGGGACATCTGTAACGGATGTCAACAAGGGTAGTTCCACTAAAGGAGCGATAAACACCTATACCTTTCTAAGGTCATGCACATTTACACTCATAGCAGAAGTCAGAAGTGATACATAGCTTGTTTGACTAGAAATAGAGGGGAGGAGGGAGGAGGACACAACAAAAGGCCTTGATATTAGGGTGGTCATCTCCTCTTCCTTCCTTTGTGAGGTGGCCTGCTTAGTCAAGAGAGCCTTTCGTCGGTGCTTGTGCTCGCACGCAAGGCGGTTTCTTCGACTCTTTGAATTAGAGGCCGGAGGTTGTGAAGGAACATAAGGCTTTTGCTCAGCCATGGGAGTGTCCTCCACAACTATTTCCAGTGGAGGGGAAAAATCTGGCATGGGAGCAGGAGGGACAGGTTCAAAGACAACGGGGGGTGTTGGCTCCAATGCCTCGATAGTGTGCCTCTTCCCATTCATTGCTTTAGAAGCAAGGGCGATAGGAGGCCACGAAGGCCAAGATGCAAATGATTCCCTAAAGGGGGATTTCTACCTATCATACAAGTAGTAAAAAGGTCCAAGGGTCTTGGTAGGGAGATTTGATATCTTGATCTTGGGTCTACGTTAAGCAGGCACCATCAGACTCAGTGGATAAAGACCAGGATTACTCATCCAATACTCCTCCCAAGAAAGGGGAGTGGACGAGGCAGCTTGAGAAGGAGCAAGCTTCTCCTTTTCCTTTCAGGAAGAGGAGGTAGCTGGCTATTCTACTATGAGAAGGGTCAGTTTCAACTATCCCTTGCCCCCAAATTTTTACTTTACATAGTTTTTATAAAGTAGGTCCGCTCTTGGAGGAAGCATACCAATCGGAGTGGGCCAAAAGTGATCCACTGAATATCCGCCATGAGACACCACGAGCTGGTATCTAGTGTCATGCACTACGTACACGACACCCTCATGGGAAAAATTTAAACATTTATGAATTACAAAGGTGATCTCATTCATGGAAGCTAGCCAAGGTAGACCTAGCTTTACTTTGAACAGGTTTGACTTAGGAATAACATCAAAAATTGTGTCTACATTCCTAGGTCTAACCAGGACGGATAAGGTTATCGACCCATATGGTTTAAGAGCAAGGACATCATGCGTACATATGATGGACTTTGTTTTTCATATTCTTCCCTTTGTAAGGAATTCAAAAACAAAGTCTCCTCCATGATGAAATTTGCTCTACTCGCGGGGTCGACTAAGACCCCTATCACAATGCTGCCATTGAGGTAGGTGGGAATGTATAGAGGAGAAGGTTTTTGATTTTCCGATACATCTTGTGAAGTGAATGTTATATCCGGCTAACTAGTCGCAAGATGAGGAGGAGTAACAATAACAATGTTAACATATGCTTTAGGCTGAGTAACAGAATCAGAGGGATCGATAATCATGTTAGTAGAATGCAATGGAAACAAATCCGTGTATATCTACAATTCACTATTAGCTTTGACCACTGATTTGTTTGTATTTTGTTTGCTTCCATCGAGATAGATAGTACCATCCTCGATGCAATCCTGTATCTCATGATGCAAGTGCATACAACGTTTGGTATCATGTTTGTTAACTTGTTGGTACTAACAACAGGTATTCACTTCATACCAACTAGGGTAAGGTTCCCTAACGAGATTCGGGCTTGGCAAGTTAACAATCTTATCCCTCAAAAAAAATTGTAAGATGGAGGAATAATATTCCGATAACTTTGTAAAATTTTGGTTGCGTCTAAGGCTGTTGTCATCCACAATGGCTACTACATTCACAATGGCTTTGTCTTTACCAGAGATCAACACAATGGACTTCCCTTTAGGACGGGAGCATGAGGAAGGTCCCCCGAACAAAACTACTGTCTGCTGATACTCTCGTAGGGCTGCACAAAAATGCATGAAAGAAGGGTATTTCATAAGGGAAAACTTCTCTTGCCAAGGCCTTTGTAAGTTCCCTATGAACACCTTCTGCACATTAGATTTTGGTAATAGGTATGAGATTTGTGAAAATAGTGCTTCATATCACACTATAAAATTGGTTATCTTCTCATTGTCCCTTTGTTTACATTGGAAAATTCCAGAGAAGGTCATCTTAGGTCCGATGTTGGCTTAGAACTGTCGTAGGAACTAGTTCACAAGCTGATCGAATGTGAAGATGGAATTGTCGGGCAATGAAAAATACCACTTGAGTGTTGTGTCCTTGAGAGATTGAGGGAATAGTTTTACCATTTGTGCATCATGATGGAAGAATTATATTCATAAGGCGTTAAAGGTGGACACATGCATTTGTGGGTCCCCTTTGCCACTGTATTTCTCAAATTTAGGAATCTCCCTCCCTTGTGGGAAAGGAGTGTTTAGGATTGCTACCAACAATGGAATATGTGTGAAGAAGGGTTGGAAGATAGGCTGGGCAGAAGCTTGAGAATGGTTCATCAGCTGGTTTTGCATATTCCCCATATTTTGAGGAAGGGTGTTCAAAATCAAGTCGTTAGAAGATATAGGACCACTAGAACCACCACCAGAGCCACAGCCATAACCACCGCCATGACTACCACCGGAGTTTCCACCAATGCCACTACCATTTGCGTGACCTCCACCAGAGCCACTTCCAAGACTGAAGCCACTACCATAACCTCCGCTAGAACCACTTCTGCCATCGAAGCTACCACCACCAATGCCTTCACCAATCAACCGGCCAAATCCTCCACCGCTGCAGGTGATAGGAGGGGTGAAGTGAAAATCCAGAGGTTTTTTATTTACTTTGATAGTTTTAGAGCTTTCAGAAGCAGTAGGTATACTAATCAAAAGGACCGTGTTGGCCATGTACATGGATGTGGGAGGCATCGACACTCCTAACTGTCCCTCATGCTCTTTGAAGGGGCCAACTCATATCATGTTGCTATGGTTCGAAGGGGTGCACGGTTCAAGCAGATCCTATGACACTAGCCAAGAGTTCTACGCATGTTCAATCTTTTCCTACCATATATTTTATTTCACTAATAACTTTAGCAACCCTAGCTAGCTTTGGATTTTCTCTAGGTGATTTTCCAAAGCACCCAACCCTTTTCTTAGACTAGCGACATATTCAGAAGGGATGTGGACAACTTCATGCTCGTATATGGAAGATGATGTAGGTGACACAGGAGGAGTAGGGATGCTATAAGTTTCATCAAAGAATCTTGACTCGCCCCATGATACCTGCTCCTGAGTGGCCAGGCCAACCATAGAACTAGAAAAGAGACCTGTAGAGAAATTAGAAGTGACCTTCATCTTCTCCATTGGAAGGTATCGTAAACTTCTCCTAACAATATACCTAGAGGTTGTGGACTGGGTTGTGATTCTCATAAACCTTCACAACACACAAGGGTACAATGATCATAGGGTACAAGGGGAAAATCCCAAACACTAACAAATGAGTAGACGTTGGTTCACGTCGGGTTCACCAAAAAATGTAAGAGGGGGACCAACCACGTTAAGGCCCCAGGTCATGCGGGGCCAAGAGTAGTAGGCTGCCCTAACTTACCTTAGCTGAAGGGAATGTTAGGAGATGCTGGATGAGAATAATGAGGATTATAAGGTCCTTCAATCACTATGTAGACTCGAGACTTGAGAGGAGACTAAGCGATTCAATTTTTAGGGTCAACTATGTGTCTCAGATAGCTCTTTGTCAGAGGAAAAAAGCACGGTTCTAGGACGACAACACGATACACTAGCGTCTCTCAGGTGCGTTGGCATTTGTACTACCAAAGTACCAGAAAGACAAGGTCTAACCACTAGAAAACAAACTAACGACCTAGTTAATGGTTTCTAAGCGAACAAAATAATACTATGAAGTAAGAAACATATGAATGAATATGATAAAACAAGTAGATTAATGCTAGGGTGACAAGAATGATCTCACATAAAAGCTTGCTCGCCAGCTAGCTCCACAAAGCACACCCGCCTACACACAACAAAGAGTAAAATTTTTGGGGGGCTATATAGGGGTTTTCCTCAGTTAGACCCCTGTTTTGGTGTTTCCACCTCCACGAACAACCAATTTTCCAACGATAGAGAAATAGTATGATGAAGGAATGAAAGCAAAGAACACTAAAACACTACAAAACAATAATGTTTACTCAACCAAATAATAGAGGAGAGGAGTAGAAAGCTTACCACCTCCACCAAGAGTGCTCAAGGCTAATGGGGGAGAAAATGAGAGGAACTCAAGCCTCTGCTGAATGGTGTATTCTACACTTGCTCTACTAAGTTGATGGAGTGATGGAATTGCTGATATGGAGTGCAAGAATGCTACTTGAATGCTTGAAGTGATTGTAGATGGATTGTGAAGAGATCTAGAGAATGAAAATGGATGTATGAATAGTGGATTTGAAGGAGAGAGTGAAGAAAATGGCCATATTTAGGTCGGTTAGCCGCAGGGGGCATTACAAATCAACTTCCAATGGGAAGTGTAATGCCTCTGTAGGCTCCAGTCGAAGGAATCTACTAGGGACGCTGATGTCTGCAGGCTGCGTAGGCGTCCCTGACAGTTATTCCTCTACCGATGCTCAAAATAGGCGCTAAGTGGAATGAAGACAATAGGCTTATGTGGAATTTAGCCTTTGGTTTTGTTTTCTAAAGTGAGGAAGGGTAAAGGGGGAATTTGCGTAAGGGGTGAAAAATTTCTCCTATACATATATATATATATATATATTGATGTGAATAAGGTGTTTTACCTAACTAGTCCACTAGTAGGTCCTATTCACATATTAATTTTACTTAGGTCCTATAAATCTTTCTAGGAGTCTTAGTTGACATTAGATATTATCTTGTCATTTACTTCTTGTGTCCTAGGTAATTTAATATTAGTTTTATCATGTCATATGATTAAGACACTTGTTTGTGAACTTGTCTAATCCTCACCTTCGTTATATAGCCAAGGGGTTCTCATTTGTAAATCAATCCATTGCATTGCATATTATAGGTATTGCATATTAATCACATTTGATCTAATAGTATTTTTCATCTATTATTGCAAATTTATGCTCTTGCTTTTCTCTCTTGTAGAAGGTTATTTTTGGTTTTTTAAGTGATCCTAGGAGCTTGAGTCCGTGAGTAACTCTAACAAGGTATCAAAGCTTTAGATCTACAAATTCCCTTCTCAAATCTGAGAGTGATTTAGGCTTGAGTTTTTGCTTGGTGCACATTGGGGAAAAACAAACCTAAGACCATTGAGTCTAGAAGGCCCAAAAACCCCATTTTGATGTAAAAATACTTCATATTTGAGCGTTTATAAATTTTTGGCCATTTTTGGAGGGTTTAGAAAAAAATTGCATTTTTCAATCATACAGTTCATACAACATACAAATTTGTACAATTTGTACATATTGTACCAGTTGGTGTAATCATTGGCATCATTGAGTTGCATATATGTGTGGTTGGTTGAATATTTTGGGTTCTACGACATATTCCCTATGTATACATAGTATGATCATGTATAATCGTTAGCTCTAGTTTCATCAACAATATGATTTGAAAGGTTTATTAATTAAAAAAAATCATTTTTTAAAGGTTAGCTAGGTGCAATTGTTAGGCACCTAGCTTGGGGCGTGTAGTCACATGTAGAGTAGAGGATCTTGAGCCTAATAGGAACCCTACCTAGCACCACATAGGGGGTCATGTGCAAAGGCGCCACCAAATATCTACCAACCCACTGACGAGGGTAGCGATGCATTTTTTAAAACCCCAATGGAGCCTCACGATCACATGGAGGATCATCTTCTTAGTGCCTAGGGGCCCAAATTTCCCCCCCAAATCCCTAATAGGGATTTTTTTTTAAAAACACCATAACTTTTTGCCAAGGTGTCAAAATTTTACAATGATATATCACGAAAAGTTGGTTCCGAGCACTTCATAGTGGTGCAAGCCATTTTTCCATATTTTTTTGCAGGTGAAATTTATTGCTGATTGAAGTAATTTTTTCCTTTTTTAACCTTCAAGCTCATAAATGTTTCCCATTTATCTGATTTTCATGATTTTTATGGATGTTGGAAAGGTATTGAGGAGCTCTTCTGTTCTATCCATGCACCTTTTCTAGATTCAGGCCCAGGTATCTTCTATTCAGATGTGTGTGTATTTTCTTTATGGTTGATAACTTGGACATACTAACACCTGAATTTGTCCTTTTGGGAAGGCTTCATTTTCAATATAGATCATACTAAGAAATTGTGATTTTTGTTTGAGGATCTCATTATGAGATATTGTTGTACTTTTCATAGTTGGTCCATTGTAAACTCTAGAAAAAAAATTAGTATTATAAGCACACCATATATATAGTGACAACATTATATTGCTAGGTGGAGTCTCATGATTAAATAATTGTGGGATAATCTTATAATTTTGTTGTATTGAGTCTCTTGTTTGGTCTATTGTGTGATTAAAGTTGAGAAGTTTATCATGGCTGTCATGATGCATCCATCTATAATTGAATTGAATAGAGGGAACTATAAGGCTTGGAGAGATGGTATGATGAATCATTTCAAATGGATTAACCTCTTGCCCTACTTCTAGTAAGTGGTTCCTCAACCAACAAATGATTGAGAGAACAAAGAGTGGTATTTGAAGACTAGTTGTATTCTTAAAACTGTGTCTTAATTTTGATACCATTACAAGGGATATCCTCTCATATTTTAAGTCTCCTATTTTTTCTTGGATGAAAATTTGGTTCATGTATGGAGATATAAATAATGATCCACTCTCAAATGATCATGTTTTGGATATGACAACTCCCCTAGATGATTCTGATAATATATCATATGATGAAGATAAATTAGAAGTGTTCAATTATTAGAAAATTACTAAACATCAAGGGGACATCAAATATTATATTTCACCTTCAAAGGCTTTGTGTACAATCTTGTGTGGACACATCATTTGGGGATAAAAAATGTAGTCCTCTGGCATGCATTAAGATCTCATCTCCTCCATCTTATATTGCATTTGATGATGCTTGTGTTGTCACAATTTTGGATTCTTTTGATTCAATGCAGCATGATATACATTGTCTTCTAAATATGGCTACTTGGGATGAGTACTTGACAAACATTTCACATTTATTTGTAGAGTCCCACATTTCAAATTTAGGAAACACCATTGATTGCATTCATTTTCTCTTTGATGAAGATGATTCTTCTTTACTTGTTGTGAGGGAACATTATCACCCTCTTTTTAATTCTCCACATGATCATTCTTTACAATTTGACATGAATGTGGATGCTTTTGAGAAAAATTTGGAAGAGGATTTTTTTCTTTAAAGGAGATATATTTGTCTTTGGATTGTGTTCTACAATCATCTCTACTAGATTATGGATTGTCCTCTTCATCAGTGTGGCCTATAACGCATGTTTGGAGTGTGACAACTTTCACCATTGACATGGAGACACTTGAGCATAATTCGAAGACATCACTCATCATATTTCTTTCCTCATCTTTCTTTCATGAATGGGAAGACATCACACATACCATCTTGGTTGTGTTTCTTCCCACGAGGAGTAATGTTGTTCGACAAGATTGGATCATCTTCAATATTCAATGTCGAGCATCTACCATCATTGCAAGAGACTCTACATTAAGGGGGGCTATATGGTCTCTCTTCTCTCTTATGGGGGAAGTTTTCCTTGCATGGGGTTTTTTCCTTCTCATTCTTTGTTGAGAGAATTTTTTCATCTCTTTTGGGGAGGATTTTTGTCCCACTAGGCTTCTTTTTTCTCCATTTTTAAGATATTGCATTTGTACATGGGCACCTAACATGGCCTTGTAGTTGGGACCCATCCTTGCATTTTTATATCATTTGCATTGGTTTGTTCCTCCCTAATTTACGCTTAAGGGGGGTATTGGTGTGAATAATATGTTTTACCTAACTAGTCCAATAGTAGGTCATATTCACATGTTAAATTTACTTAGGTCCTAGGGATCTTTCTAGAAGTCCTAGTTTGCATTAGATCTTATCTTATGTCATTTACTTCTTGTGTCCTAGGTAATTTAATATTAGTTGTATCACATCATAAGATTAAGAAACTTGTCATGATCTTTTCTAATCATTTGTCTCACCTTGGCTATATAACCAAGGGTTCTCATTTAAAAATAAATCCATTGTATTACATTGCATTGCACATTGTAGGTATTGCATATTGATCACATTTGATCTAATATTATTCTACATCCATTATTGCAAATTTATGCTCTCGTATTTCTCTCTTGTAGAAGGTTATTTTTGGTTTTGTAGGTGATATTGAGACCTTGAGTCCTTGAGTGACTCTAATAATATACATTCATACAAATTGAAGTTCGCCTGGTACACATATATATTTATATTTATAATATTTTCAAAATTATCAAAACTAAATTAATTACTGTCAAAACCGATATCCAAATATGTTTATCTTTAAATAATGATGATATAATAATAATTTATCATATTGACTTATAGAACTATCTTTATCAACATATAGTGTTATGCCCTATATATATTTTAAATTAAAGCATATGAAATAGTAATTTTTTTGAGTAATCACTAGATATTCAACTCAATCATACTTAAGAGTATAAATATGAGACAAAAATCCCTAAATATTTTTGCCTCATATTCATACTGCATAAGTTTTGAATACTATTATGAGTCAAATTGTTGTTGTTTAAGAAAATAATCTAAATATTATTCAACATGATAGATTTGTTCAAGTTTATAAGGGGGTTAAGAAATCCATTTTGATTATTGTTAAAAAATTATAATAGTCAATCCCATATTGGTTCTAGTCAATCAATATCATATACTTATAACTTGTAGTTACAAGCTCATTTATGGCCTCTTTAATAACATTCCAATACTTATTTTTATACATAATAATTTCATATATTATGTGGCTAGAATTATACCGGCTCAATACTCATTTTTATGCACAACAATGCCATATATTATAAAGTCAAATTTATATTCACCCAAAACTCATTTTTATACATACTATTGCCATATATTATAAAGCTAAATGTATATCGGCTTGTAACTTCCAACACAACCATTTATTGCTACTAAAAATTAATACCACGACCTATAAATCAACCTAAGATTTGTATGAAATACCAATTTTGTGCATATACATACATACACACATATATTTGTGTGTGTGTGTATGTATGTATGTATATATATGTATATGTTATGTATACATATATATGTATAGGTATACAAGATTTTATCTTCATACATAAAACTAATATTTTTAATAAATTCCCATGAAGGAAATGTCTAGTTCAATTCCAAGATCCACTAATTTAGATCTAGAAAAAAATTAGTCTTCTACTAAAGGAAAAACGACCACAAAGAACATGAAGATTTTTCTTTTTAAAACACATGAGCATGTTCTCAATACATAGAAAAGAAGTAAATGAATGTGCCCACAAATTTTGAAAAGAAAACAACAATTTTGAGAATCCATCTAACCTAAAGCAATTCCCTTTATCCTATTCATTTTCTCAACCCTTCTCTACTAGGGGAGAGGAGCCGATACGTAAGCACCCAAAACCGCATGGTCTAATTGGCAGGCCACGTGGACCAATAACATTTTAAAAAAATAACCCATTAGAGAAAAAGGTTAATTAAACAATAAATTATTATTTTAATTTTTTAAAAAAATAATTTGTCATGTGGAAGGTCCAATTTTGTCCATGCATCGAAAAAAATGGAAAAAAGACCCGTCGACCGATATAGATGCACCTCGGGTGCCACTACCTGTGTGGCTCGACGTCCGAAGGTGACAGCCTTGCCACGTCAACTCCTCCCAGTCCGCCACCCTAACAATCCACTACTGAGCATTTATCACTCGCCGCCACTTCCTATTCCTATCTACTGTCTGAAATAAATGCTGCCACCTCTCCTAAGCTCCACGCCACCCCGCGTTTATTCCAAAATGAACCGCATTGAATGCTCCTAGTGCCTCACTCTTCTCGCCATTCAACCAGCCTTTCATTTTCCTGAGGAAACATTCCATCTTCACTTCTTCGCCGGCACCTACTCGTTTCGTCGTCTACAACCTTCGCACTCTCACCACAACCTGCAATGCTTGGAGACCATATCGTGTTTGAGTAGAAGCCGATACGAAGACGGGTAGACTCCAGTTACTGAACGTTGCTAGTAGCTCCACTTCCACCATGCAAGAAATGAACGGGTTCCTCGCTGCCATGAACGGGTTCCTCACCGCCATGAACGGGTTCCTCACCGCCATGCAAGCAACGAACGGGTTCCTCATCACCATGAAGGTCACCGCAAGCAACAAAGGGGTTCGTCGCGTGTTCGACCCAGGTGAGCTTGCTCACTAAGGCTGGTCATTGTTCTTATGTTTGTGTTTGGTTTGCAATTTCGCTTTGGTTTATTGGTTTTTTGGTGTTGCAGATTTCGTTTATTTTGTTGAAGTTTAGTGTTTATGAACACTGCATTATTTGTGTTCATAAACACACTAAATCTTTGGAAATTAATCTTTTGTTCAAGCATCGCTCTATTTATGTTAAATATATTAATGCAGTTGGTTGTTTTCTTCTTTCCACATGTAATAATGTTCGTTGTTTATATGGGTTTTGCTCTATAGGGTTTATATTGCAAATATTATGCTCATATTTACCTCATTTCTCTTTTAGTAGGGTTTATTTTGAGAAAATAGCACGCATAGTTTAGCATTTATGTTTTGGTAGGGTTTATTTTACAAATTTTACAGTCATAGTTTAGGGTTATCCTATTCTCATAGGATTTGCATTGACATTGACTTTGCATATCGTATTCTCACAGGTTCTGCATTATCATTCACTCTGCTTAGCATAATCTCACAGGTTCTGCATTATCATTCACTCTGCTTGTCATTTTCTCATAGGTTCTACATTATCATTCACTCTGCTTCTCGTATTCTCATACGTTATGCATTATCATTGACTCTGCTTAGCATAATCTCATAGGTTCTACATTATCATTCACTCTGCTTATCGTTTTGTCATAGGTTATGCATTATCATTCACTCTGCTTCTCGTATTCTCATACGTTATGCATTATCATTGACTCTGCTTAGCATAATCTCATAGGTTCTGCATTATCATTCACTCTGCTTATCATTTTGTCATAGGTTCTACATTATCATTCACTCTGGTTATCGTATTCTCATACGTTCTGCCTTATCAGTGACTCTGCTTAGCATAATCTCACAGGTTCTGCATTATCATTCACTTTGCTTATCATTTTCTCATAGGTTCTGCATTATCATTCACTTTGCTTCTCGTATTCTCATACGTTTCGCATGTGCATGTGCATGTACATGTGCATGTGTGTCTATGTCTATGTCTATGTCTATGTCTATGTCTATGTCTATGTCTATGTCTATGTCTATGTCTAAGTCTGTATGTGTATGTGTATGTGACTATGTGTATGTTTATGTGTATGTGACTATGTGTATGTGACTATGTGTATGTGTATGTCTTTGTGTATGTGACTATGTGTATGTTTATGTGTATGTGACTATGTGTATGTCTATGTCTATTTGTATGTGACTATGTGTATGTGTATATGTATGTGTATGTGTATGTTTGTGTCTACCTATGTCTATGTCTATGTGTATGTCTATGTGCATGTGTATGTGTATGTGTATGTGTATGTGACTATGTGTATGTCTATGTGTATGTTTATGTGTATGTGACTATGTGTATGCCTATGTCTATGTGTATGTGACTATGTGTATGTCTATTTCTATGTGTATGTGACTATGTGTATGTGTATGTCTATGTCTATGTGTATGTGACTATGTGTATGTTTATGTGTATGTGACTATGTGTATGTGACTATGTGTATGTCTATGTCTATTTGTATGTGACTATGTGTATGTTTATGTGTATGTGACTATGTCTATGTCTATGTCTATGTCTATGTGACTATGTGTATGTGACTATGTGTATGTGTATGTGTATGTGTATGTCATTGCTATTTACACCTCTGTCAAACCTCCACCATATGCAATACCTGCAATGGAACACTTCAAGAACTCCATTGAATTGCAAGTCAATGTACCAGTTTTATTAGAAAGTATAGTGTCAACTTGCCCAAGTTCCTCATTTAAATTGGATGTTCGAGCTCATGCAGGCTTGTCAGTTTCTTCATCATACATGTTTTGGTCTTCATCGATGAATCTATATTGATACTTTCTTATGCTCATATAATGGGTATAAGCATTACAAAACTGTTGTTATATCAGCATTGAAATGTTGTGCTCGTTCAGATTTGATTTTTAAAATAGTTTCACTTATTCGTACAACATATTGCTATACAAGTTTTTAAAGAATTTGATAAGAATTTACCATCAACAACTCATTAGTCATTAGTGTCATCACATGGCAGGACATAATGAGTAGATCCAAATTGCCAATAAGAATATTTAGTAGGAAAAAAATCATCTAAAAACAGCAAATAAAGATGCATACAAACCCTGGACTGTAATTGGTAATTTCAACTTTCAGCTCATTTGCAATGGATTTTGATTTTCAGCTACTATTATCATTTTTAGTCAAATGACTGTATTTTGATTTATGGTTTTACAATAGGCATTGCTTAATTAATGTAGCTCATAAATTTTTGTTATCAGAAAATCAGCCACCTCCCAAACAAAAACAAATAGAGGAGAGAAACAATGAAAATCCTATAATATTAACATCCTATGATGCCAAAATCATAGCCAAAATGTACTCAACATAGCTAAGCTAAGTACACTTGTTATAATTGAAAGAAGCAAGAGTATGTGATAATCAATACAAGCTGCATAAAAATATCAATATTTGAGTTCACATAAAGATAGGAGATAAAAGAAAATATAGATATTTTTTGTGAAAGAATGTTAAATGGGAGTTTAAAATTGATCCCCCACCTCCCAAACAAAAACAAATAGAGGAGAGAAACACTTGAAAACCAAAAAGATTAGTGTCTCAATACATCTAGACAACTATCTTACTAAAGCCTAGTAACTATTCTCCATAGGAAGTAAATTGGGGAAAAAAAGAGATGATGTCTACACCAACTAGACATACATAGGACCAGAAAGACCCAATAAATCATAAGGGCCACTAGAGATTCATTAAAGAAGGATATGATCCCATAGCATATAGGTCTCAATTGTCATATGTGATATAAATAAAAGCTATGAAGAGGATCCTATCTATAGTTTTTTTCCTTAGAATATTATTTCTACGTTGTCCTTTTAGCATCCATTCCATTTTTCCTCTTTAGTGCAACTATTGTTCTCCCATCTATGTTTGTTTAAAATTCTTATTATTCAAATTGATAGCAAGAATGAACATCATTTATACATGATCGAAGTATATTTTATCCATTGAATCAGACTCATCCTTATTCATGCCTTAACAGTATCCCAATTTAGATTAAACATTATAACATGTCTTAATGATAGTCTCATCCAATCTCTTATTCTCACCTAAAATTCATTATCACAATCAACCAACTAATCCTCTACCTCAGGTACATAGTGAAAACAATATCCTAACTACAAAAAATAAGAAACTATTTGATGTTAAAGGGGAAGCAAAACTCAAATAATTGTCTAGCTTATATTACATCATATCTCTTTTCAATATGTTTTGCATTATCATTCACTCTGCTTATCGTAATCTCACAGGTTATGCATTATCATTCACTCTCCTTATTGTTTTCTCATAGGTTTTGCATTATCATTGATTCTGATTTTGGGTAATGCTCCATCAATTTTATATTTGATTTATGTTTGATGTGATCAAGCCTATCTATGGATGAAATTAACCTTACGTTGTGGAGGACCAGCATATAGGTGTGGGCCCTAATGAGCACATGCCCCATAGCACATTAGGCCCCCGCTTACGTATTAGGGGAGAGGAGCTGATACGTATGCACCCAAAATCACACTGTCCACATGGCAGGCCATATGGACCAATAACATTTAAATGAAAAAAAAACCCATATCCTTGAATAAGTCTATAATGCAAATGTTTCTATCTTTTCTTAGGTGCCATTGGTTATTTTGGGGGTGTTATCTTTTGCATAGGTTATTTTCCATCATATTAGTCATCCAATTATTGTACCTTAATTTTGTGTCTTGGAAATATATGGGGGCTGTTCTATTTTTTTTAGGTTTTGCTTCATCAACATAGACATAGACAAATACATAGGCATAGACATATACATAGACATAGAAATATACATAGACATATAGATAGACATATACATACACATATACATAGAGCTATGGATATGTATATCATATATTAAATGCACACATAATTGTAATTATTTTGAAACAAAACAATTACACGTTGGCAGCCAAACATGATGAAGTGTATCCAACTTGTATATGCTTAAGTTCTTTGCATCTTATATATATATATATATATATATATATATATATATATATATATATGTATAGACATATTCATATACATATATATATGTTTATGTTTATGTATATGTATATGTATATGAATATGTCTATATATTTATGTATATGTATATGTGTATGTATATGTGTTTATGTATATATTTATGTATATGTATATGTGTATGTAATGTATATGAATATGTCTATATATTTATGTATATGTATATGTATATGTGTATGTGTTTCTGTATGTCTATGTCTATGTTTGCGTGTATGTGTATGTAAATCTATGTAAATCTGTATGGATATGTAAATATGTATATGTGTATGTCTATGTTTATGTGTATGTGTATGTATATGTGTATGTGTATGTGTATGTTTATGTGTATGTGTATGGATATGTGCATGTCTATGACTATGTGTATGTCTATGTCTATGTGTATGTCTATGTTTATGTGTATGTGTATTTATATGTGTATGTGTATGTCTATATTTATGTCTATATGTAAATATGTATTTGTATATGTAAATGTGTATGTGTGAGTGTGTATGTCTATATGTAAATGTGTGTGTGTATAGATGTGTGAAGAGGTCTTAAGTGGACTACCTTGCCACGTCTACTTCTCTCAGTCAACCACCCTAACAATCTACTACATCACATTTATCACTCCCTGCCTCTTCCTATACTTCTCTAAAGTCGTGTTTAATTCACTTATATCTATGTGTATGTGTATGTGTATGTATATGTCTATATTCATAAATTCAGACCTGCAACAATTATATCTTTTCTATGTGTCATTGATTAATTTGGGGGTGTCAAATTTATATGGTGTGCACCTATACGTCGGTCCTCCACAACGTCAAAAAAAATTCATCCATAGATAGGCTTGATCACATGAAACATAAATCAGATATAAAATGCACACAAATTAGCATTAATTTAAACAAGGTGCCAAGTCAACAACTTTGAAACCCATCCGACCCATCTTTGACCGATTGGAAAACCCATTACAAGAATGTTTCACATCGTAGCATAACCAAACCAACACGAAAATGCATTCACCTATCCCGTCTACCATGAGATATACAACACGTATCAACTTCAATCTGTCCCATCTTGCCAAGTAGGGTGCACACGTATTGGAGCCAAACACAAATATCCCACTGACATCCATTTAACACTCCTGTAAGGCCGCCATTATTCAAAACAAAAGCATGGAAACAATTTCAAAGAATCCACCAAACCAATCAAGTCAAGAATTAAAGGCTGAAATCAATCAAATCTCCAATTCATACGAAACAGAACTCAAATTCAAAAGAGGACAACAATTTATTTCACCACACCAAACAACCATCAATTAGATTCAAATAATTTCCAAGTCAAATAGCCATGAAAACCTTCAAGTATTCACATGTATTACCATAGATCAATATTGAGCACTAAAGCTTTCTTACAACATGTATTTAGGGGACCTAGTTTTCCCAAGGCCTTTCATGCTTGCCTATGTAGCACTTCACATAGATTACCATAGCTTTGTATTTGAATGACTTAGGGGACTTGGTTTTGTGAAGGCTTGTCATGGTTCCCTATGCAACACTTCACAATTCAAATGGAGTTGTGGACCCGTGCAACATAGGTTGCCATCAAATGAGCGTTCATAAAATCAAGTCTCCCTAAAACATGTCTCTATTGCTTAGTTGATTGAATTGATGAAGCATAACCTATATGTATATTTGTATGTCTATGTTTTATGTATATACATATGTGGCCTATGTAGCACTTCACATAGATTACCATAGCTTTGTATTTGAATGACTTAGGGGACTTGGTTTTGTGAAGGCTTGTCATGGTTACCTATGCAACACTTCACAATTCGAATGGAGTTGTGGATCCATGCAGCATAGGTTGCCATCACCTATCAAAAATTTAACACCCCCAAATTCATCAATAGCACCTGAAAAAGATAGAATAGTTGGACAAATTAATTGTATACAAATATGTATATGTGTATACATATGCATGCATATACATATAGATATGTATATGTATGCATATACATATACATATGCATATGTATATACATATGTATGCATATACATATGTATGCATATACATATGTATATGTATGTGTATGTATGCATATATATATACATATACAGTATATGTATGTGGATCTATGCATATATATATACATATGTATATGTATATGTATATGGAACCCGTTCATGGTGGCGAGGAACTCGTTCGTTGCTTGCATGGCGGAAGTGGAGCTGCTGGTGACGTTCGGTAATTGGCGTCTATCCATCTCCATATCAGCTTCTACCCAAACATGATATGGTCTCTGAGCATTGTAGGTTGTGGTGAGACGATGAAGGTTGCAGACGACGAAACGAGCAGGTACCAGCGAGCAAGTGAAGACAAAATGTTTACTCGGGAAAATGAAAGGTTGGTTGAATGGCGAGAAGAGCGAGGCACTGGGAGCATTCAATGCAATTTGTTTTGGAATAAAAGCATATGTATGTAGATATGTATTTTCATATGCATATGTATATGTATATAGATATGTATATGCATATACATATACATATATCTATATACATATACATATGTATATGCATATACATATCTACATACATATACATATACATATACGTATGTATATGGTCATATGTCTATGCATATGTATGCATATACATATGCATATACATATGCATATGTCTATATACATATGCATATGCATATATATATATATATATACATATGTATATGTATGCATATACATATGCATATGTCTATGCATATGGATATGTATATGTATAGGTTGGTTGGAATAAAATTGTTGGGTGGCGTGGAGATTAGGAGAAATGACAACATTTAATTCAGACAGTTGATAGGAATAGGAAGTGGCGGCGAGTGATAAATGCTCAGTAGTGGATTGTTATGGTGGCGGACTGGGAGGAGTTGGCGTGGCAAGGCTGTCACCTTCGGAAATTGAGCCACACAAGTAGTGGCACCCGAGGTGTGTCTGTATCGATCAAGGGGTCTTTTATCCATTTTTTTCAACACGTGGACAAAGTTGGACCTTCCACGTGGCAAAATATTTGGAAAAAGGAATAGAAAATGACAAAATGTCAATGAAGAAGCAAACATTTGAAACAAAAACAGTGACACATTGCAAATTACATAGGACACACATTGCAATATGATCCTAATACATTGCAAATCAAAACAAAAATGATGCATCTAGAATTCTCATATATTTAAAAATTTCAATGAAGAAGCATACATTGCAAATTACATACAACACTTTTTTGAATCTGATCAAATTACTTCACAAAACAAAACAATAACCGTCAATCAGTACTTATCAAAAAATTACAACTATCCACAATTTTGATGCATTTGTAAATATCAATACTTCTAAAGTCTATGAAACTAGCATTTGTAATCTAGCTGTTGCTATTGTGAAAAGGATCTTGGCTGGTTGGGGTGCCAATTGCCATGTTCTCGTCCCCTTCTGGTTGACGGGGATTGTTGCATACATGAGTGGGACTTGGAGTGGTAAATTGGGTGCAAGTGACATGTGTTAGGGGTAGTGGTGAAGACATTTGTACATCCCAAGTGCCAAATTGATATGGATATTGATTGCCCCTGAAGTCAGATTGGGAGAGGCTTGAATAATTCATTGCTATGGAGAACTGAGGGATATTAATGTTGAGAATATCACGGAAGACTCCATTACTTTGAGACAACGGATTAGAAGTGTTCCTTAACTGCCTCTCTCTCTGTAAAGTCCTATGTGCCTCTTCAATCTCTTTTTCCTTTTGGTCTTGTTCCTTGTGAAGCCTCTCTTGCTCCTTTTTTGCATCTCTATCCTTTTTTTGTTGTAATTTTTGCTGCTCTTTTTCTTTTCGTAGTATGTCCTCAATTCTAGCATTCTCCTTCAACTCCACTGCCACAATTCTTGCTTCCCTTTTCTCTACATTCTGTTGTCTCTTTCTTGCTTTTATCTCCTCCACCTCTTTCTTCCTTTGCTCTTGCTCCATTAACAGCCTCATGTAGTCATCTGTTGTCAACAATTGAGACTATCTATTGATCCGAATTGCACCTGCTTTGGATTTCATTTGACAGACAGTGTGCACAGGCAACTTGAGGAACTTGCTGATGTGCGGAGTTGTTTATGTTTCTTGTGTCCCATCTGACTGTGTGCCAATGACCCCTCAACTACATGTGAGCCCTATGGCACATCTTCATTGGCTTGTAAATCTGAATTGCAAGAAGGAGGATAGTAATGGACAACTTGAGAAAGGTCAATTTCTGGTGGTTGTGATGGAAAAGTATAGGTATCTTGTTGTTCTGGGACTTCCAAATGAATGCCCAAGTTCATTTCTCCCTCAACCAACCAGGATGGTTGGCTTTGTTGTGATGGAAGATCTAAAATTTTTCTGAATTGATCAACGGCCCTGTCCACCATGGGAGGGGTGTGTTCATTAACCACCACTTGTGCAACTGATTCAACAGGACATGTATGAGGTGAGTGTTGTGTTTCTATTGTAGGCTGTATGTGTCCATCTGGAAGAGTGGACTGCAATACTGTGACATCATCACTTGACACACCAAGTCCAAAAAGGCTGAGAATGTTTTCAACTGCATCAGCATCCTCGCTGACCACAAATGTCTCACTAGGATGCATGTCGTTGACAAGTGCATCGGGATTTAGCGGCCATATACCAGTCCTTTTAAACCCAGTCTTGATGTTGTCAACTGTCAAAGCTCTTTTCATTGCTTTGCTACCTAACATTGCAAGTTCTCTCCTCCTCACTTCAATGTTTGGAAACCTTAACAAAAATTCTGCACATTCTGATTTGAAGTTTTGAAAGGTGAAAACACACTCACATCCAATGGCTGTAGCTTATGTGATGTGTGTGATGGAAATGTTAACAAATCTATACTGATATCTCTTGCTTCCTAGATGGTTTCGAGTGCTACGTGGCTTCCATGGCCGTCAAAGATCAGCAAGACCCTGTTCATGGGCAAGACACCGTCTGGAATCGAGGTTTTGAAGTGGGTCAACCAATCTATGAACAATTCTTTGGTCATCCATGCATGTGGTTGGGCTACCATGCAAGCACTTGGTTCACAATCTATGATGTAATTATCTATGTTCACACTCCCCTTGAACAAGTAGAATCCTGGAATGCTCTGCCCGACAGCATTGACACAACATAGAATGGTTATCCATTCATGACTCTTTGGGATAATGTAAGAGACATTCCTGCTACCTTTTCTTGCGAGCACCTTCATGGACCCATTTTTGCCTGCTTGGATGCCAATTTCATCGCAATTCCATATGCGATCAGGATCATGTGGCATGGCTTTATATGCTGCAGATAGTGTTTTGTAGAATGCATCTACAACATCAAGTCTAAGATTGAATGCCCTATCTTTGTCTAGGCCTTCAGTAGTTTGTAATGTGAGTTGAGGATGTCTGTGCTTGAAGCCTGTCCACCAGGACTTCCCTGGGAAGCCATTGGTGAAAGGGTTTGGCCTATTTTGACATATTTGAGCAACCTCAGACTTAAGATTGACTATCTCAAGACCATGACCAATATTAGCCATTTGCTCATACCATTCCACAATGCAATTTTCTTCCTCTTTTGTGAGGACTGTTGGCGGACCTTTCTTGGAAGTTGTTGTTAGACCCCCTAGCCATTTGGACAGTGTGGCTGTTGGGATTAACCACTTTTTGGAATCCCCCCTTATCGACATGTCATTCTCTTCAACGTCATAGAGTGCCCTTTTCATGTCATCCTCAGACCACAACTTCTGTATTTGTTTTACCTTTTGTGGTATTTGAGGTGTAGTAACCTCAATCTGTGGTATTTGAGGTGTAGTAACCTCAATCTGTGGTATTTGAGGAGTAGAAACCTCATCTACTTGTGCAACATGATCTATTTCAGTGGGGGAATCTGCATCCTCGTTTCTCGATAGGCAACCTTGTCGTGGCTCTTTTCTTTTTTTTGTTCCCAATACGGGTCATCACTACATTGCCCTTGGCCATCTACACAGAATAATTAGAATCAAAACAGTGATGCTTGAACAAAAAAACAATCACTTTGTAATGCAAAACATATGAGAATATGATAAGCAGAGTCAATGATAATGCATAACCTATGAAACATAAATGGTAAACTATGAAATACATCTATATATGTATGAAGAGAGTGTTGTGATGCTTGAACAGAAGAATAATTAGTTTGTGATGCAGAACACATGAGAATATGATAACCAGAGTAAATGATAATGCATAACCTAGGAAAGATAAATGGTAAACTATGAAACGCAAATGCTTTAACAGTTATCTTTATATGTATGAAGAGAGTGATGCTTGAACAGAAGATTATTTAGTTTGTCTATGTGTTATCTTTTAGTTTGTGATGCAGAACATATGAGAATATGATAACCAAAGTAAATGATAATGCAGAACCTAGGAAAGATAAATGGTAAACTATGAAACACAAATGCTTTAACAGTTATCTTTATATGTATGAAGAGAGTGATGCTTGAACAGAAGATTATTTAGTTTGTGTATGTGTTATCTTTTTAGTTTCTTACATTTCAATTGAGATTATCTTTTGTAACAAGAGTTTGTTATCTTGAGTTATCTATTCTAGAGTGAGCGACATAAGGAAGTAGAGGAGTAAGAAGCACAAAATTACAAGCTATGCAAGGGAGTTAGAGTTTAAGAACATTTCATATCTCTTAAGCGTTTACAACATTAAAATTCTCATGCATAACAAAGTGAAAACCACACTCATGTTTGAACAACAGAAACTTTAGAGACTAATAATGCAGAAGATATGAGAATAAGATATCCAGAGTGAATGACAATGTAGAACTGAAAGAAGAATAAGATAACTAGAGTGAATGATAATGCAGAACCTGTGAGATTATGCTAAGTAGAGTCAATGATAATGCAGAACCTATGAGAATAATATAACTAGAGTGAATGATAATGCAAAACCTATGAGAATAAGATAATCAGAGTGAACGATAATGCAAGACCATTGAAATAGAATTGGTAAACCATGACCAATATGTAACATATAAATGATAATGCAGAACCTATGAGACTACGATGTGAGACTACGATAAGTAGAGTGAATGATAATGCAAAACCATTGAGACACATGACAAGCAGAGTGAATGATAATGCAGAACCTATCAAACAGAAATGTTAAACTATGAGTGTAATATTTGCAATATAAACCCTATTGAAACAAAAAGGCTAAACTATGACTGTAACATTTTCAATATAAACCCTAGGGAAACCAAGATGGTAAACTATGACTGTAATATTTGCAATATAAACCCTACCGATACATAAAGAAACATCTAATATGACTGTAATGGTTGTAATGAAGATCAATATGGATGTTGTTAATGGTTGTAATGAAGAACAAGTGTGAAAAGGAAAACCTGGTACAATATGGATGCTGGTGCACTGGAATCTGAGTTGTTGCCTCCCCTTGATGTTAACTCGTTCAATTTTGTGCTTGTCACTCCTCCTTTTCTTATGTCGCTCACTGCAAAATAACTAAATACTTGTTGGTTTTCATGGCTATTTGAATTGGGAATTATTTGAATTTGATTGATGGTTGTTTAGTGTGGTGAAATAAATTGCTGTCCTCTTTTGAATTTGAGTTATGTTTCGTATGAATTAGAGATTTGATTAATTTCAGCCTTTAATTATTGACTTGATTGGTTTGGTGGATTCTTTGAAATTGTTTCCATGTTTTTGTTTTGAATAATGGCAGCCTTACAGGAGTGTTAAATGGATGTAGCTGGGATATTTGTGTTTGGCTCCACTACATGCACACCCTACTTGGCAAGATGGGACATATTGAAGCTGATACGTGTTGTAGATCTCATGGTAGATGGGATAGGCGAATGCATTTGCGTGTTGGTTTGGTTATGCTACGATGGGAAACAATCTTGTAATGGGTTCGCCAGTCAGTCAAAGATGGGTCGGATGGGTTTCAAAGTTGTTGACTTGGCACCTTGTTTATTTTCTGTAGTTGTGACTAATGTGAAAGTGATGCCTGCATTGGTGCAAAAGTTGGGTTTAATAGTTTACGGGGAAGGGTGCATGTCTTAATGTTTGGGCTGTTTTAATTCCATGTCAGAATGCTACTTGTTCAATGTCAGATACAAGTTGGATACACTTCATCATGTTTGGCTGCCACCGTGTACTTGTTAAGTTTTTAAATTAATGCTAACTTGTGTGCATTTTATATCTAATTTATGTTTGATGTGATCAAGCCTATCTATGGATAAAATTAAGCTTACATTGTGGAGGACCAGCGTATAGGTGTGGGCCCCAATGAGCACATGTCCCATCACATGTTCGGGCCCCCGCCTACGTATTGTCTCCTCTCCCCTACTCACCCCTTCTTTTCCTTGCCAAAATAAATGAAAAAGGGATGCCCTCTTCTTTTTTGTTCTAATCTTTTCTCTCTAGTTCCATGTCCCCCACCATTTTCTCCTTCTTTGCTAGAAACTCTAGTATAATTTACTTCCCTCACGCTCCACTCCAACTCATTAGAGAAATATAAGGTTTTTAGGGAGAATATGGGGAAGAGCGGTAACGTTTTTTTCCAGCTCACTGTAATCGAATTCCCCAATCTTCCAAAAATTTAAAACCAAAATACTTTTTTAAATACTTTTTCTTTATTATTATTGTTTTTAAACAAAAAATAATTTCCATTGAAACTAAAAAGACATGAATTTTAGATATTTTAAATCGACAAAGAATCATGCTCAATGGAACAAGAAGAGGAGAGACTTCAAAACGCATGATAGAGATATTTTAATCTCAACTTGATGTTAAGGACTTCAAAAAGAAGGATAATATTCCAATAAATCTATTTATAATCGAGGTGACAATAGTAATGACCTTGATATTTATATGAAAAATATAGACCAATACACCTACAATAGGCAACACAACTAGACTAGACTAACAAAAAAATGTTATACATGAATAACCAGCAAAGGACGTAATATTCAGAGTAGTGGTGTGTGTATAAATAATTTTTTGGCATGTGGTACAAAATGCTAACTCTAATCACTCTTCTATAATCTTCCTAATGATGTACTCCCACCTCAACCGAGAGGGGGGCTAAACTTTATCTTGTGTTTACCTCATTACAACATCAAGGTAGTTAGTCTCTAGTCATATATAAACACGTGTGTATATAAAATTGATAGCAATCTCATATAAATGAACATCATCATAATATGAAACATGGAGTCTCATTAATCATTTATCTATCCACTTTTTAATAGTTTAAATTTAACAATCATTCTAACATTTAGATTTGGTATTAAATTTTGCATTCACATGAGTATATAGAAAATAATCATCACATTATAATCACTCATATCTGCATATATATATATATATATATATACATATATATATATATATATATATATATATATATATATATATATATATATATATACATATATATATATATATATATATATATATATATAATAAAATCATGTCATTTCATAACATCATCTTGTGCATCAAAAATTGTCACTCTTGATAATTTCATGCTATGTTTTACTCCCCCTTAATTTATTGGACCTAATTGAACCCCTAATTTCCTAAATTATGCATTTTGAGGCTTATTTTACCATTTTCCAATAAATTTCAAGGATAGAACAAATGCATTTATTTAATGCTTTTCCCCCAACAGCTAAATCCCCCAAAAATAGGGCCAAAAAAGGGATGCCCTCGAGTGGCTCTGTCTCCCTATTTTTTCAGGCTCAAGATTCAAATATGTTAGTGTCAAAATTTTATCATTTCCAATTCAAGTTGCAAATGTCGGCTATTGGGATTTAATTTGTGAAAATTGACATAATTGCATATAAATACCTAGTTATTGCATAATTTGAAATCTAACAAGGAGCAAGAGGTGAAAATTATTATCAAGAGAACTATCAACCAAGTCAAGAGAAGCATTTTAGAGCTTTATTGTAACAATTCAAGATCCAAGCATCATGTCAAATCATATGTGAGTTTATGCATGTTAATTTCATCATCATTTGTGAAGGCTAACCCTTGTTGTAGGTCTCCAAGCAATTCAAGCAATCAATCAAGAAAGATCCAAGACCTTGAGGTGATGTGCTTGACTTTAGTCCTTCAACGAAGCTATTGAAGGGTGGTGAGTTGCAACATTTTGTTGATTCATCATTCCTTCCTATCATTTATCTTTCCTATCATTGACATTGCCATTGTGGAAGTGGAAACACTAACATGGGGTTTGACTAAGGCAAGCCCCTAAATGGCACAACCCTTCCTTTCTCTTTGAATGTGTAGGTTTTAAGTTTGGAGAGGATTGAAGGAATTTTGAAGATCATTATCCATTATTGCATCAAAACCCTACACCATATCAACTAATGAAAACTCACCTACAAAATTATCTGATACTGATTTGACAAGTTTGCAAGCAAGAATCGAGAACTTAGATTCAACATCAGAGGATTATGAGAATAGATCCAGAATAGACCTAAAAGGACAAAGATGCCCTTGGGTGGTTGTTGACCTCCTACAATGATTTAACAACTAAGCCCTTACAGCTGTGATTCAGAGATTGAACATCTAATCTAAACAACTATTTCAATCATCATGAAGGTGCATTTAACTTGTCAACCCAGGGACATAAACTTGAAATGGATCAACATTGTATATGCACTAGGGATCCAAAGTAGCCACATTCATCCTAAAACTAAGAAAGACATAATGTTGAAAGTAAATTACTTGAAAGGAAATAACATAAATGTTGAGCATCAACCAATAACTATACTAAGCTGAAATGCATGACATAAATGAAAATTTGAGCAAACAAATAGGAAACTACTTTTTCTGCTTTGGCTGTAGGAACAGTTACAAAATGTAATTCTATTAGTTGCAGGAATAGATAGTGCCAAATTCTTAACTAATTACTGAACAAAAAATAATAACTAAGCTAAAGGATGGAATACTCACCAAGTGGGCCCCCTTGGATGAGTATCCTCTAAAACTAAGTTAAACTCAGATGCAAAAACTTATAAATTTATTTTATTCATTGGAAAACATGAGTATAATCGAGAAACATGATTGTATTACTGAAAAACTAAGAGTGTGATTACATTATTAGACTAACCAACTTTTGCAACAACAAGTAGCTCTTGAGAAGGAGCATCCAAGTCTTATTTAAAGAAGCTACCCACTAATCACCTAGCAAGGTGGTCAACTCCAATAGATTCAGAGGACGCCACTTTAGGAAAATCATAAAAAGAGTGGAGAGGCGGTTACACATGTGCGGAATTTGGCCAGACATGTTTGCCTTAACACAAATCTAACACAACAATAATGTCTATATTTTCTCAACAAGCAATTAAGACCATTTACACGGCGGTTACTATTTCAATTTGCATGAGGAATCTTCCACTGTCGAGAGTCTTCCCTTCATTGAATGATCACCTTGTTGACCGGTATGGAAAATGACCAGCTGTTGGAATCTTCCACAATTACAGACCTCTAATTATATCTGCATGACAATATTAGTGCACACAAAAACTGCATATCTGTAACTATCTTAAAGTGACAATCATTAATCTACATGTAAAATTAATATAAATGTTCATATAGCATGTCAATATCATTCAAAAGTTAGCCAAATGTCCAAGGTTTTAAGGAAATATCATAAAAAGATCAACATCCAAGCATCAAAGTCTATGACAACTACAAAAAATGGATAATAAACACATTAAAATTAAACCATAAACTGGGCTCATCATTTCCCCCCAACCTAAGGTTTTGTTGGTCCTCCAATAGAGGAAGGGTTGTTCTTTTGCTTGGTCAATGCCCTAAAATTTGTAGTTTCCAGTTGTCCCTTTTTGCTTCAGATATATCCATCCCCAAGTCTACTGTAGTCCTAAGAGTCTTATACTTAAATTCAATGGACATCATAGTTGTCTTTCCATACAACAACTCAAATGGAGTGAATCTTGTAGTTGTTTTCCAAGTAGTTTTGTAGGCCCAAACAACTTCTAGTATCCTGCTTGCCCAATCCCTTCTATGGGTAGCCACTGTTTTGGTCAGAATGGCTTTAATTTCTTTGTTGGTCACCTCAACTTGGCTATTGGCTTGGGGGTGATAAGGAGTAGAATTTTTGTGACTATTGTTGTACTCATTAACCAATGTTGTAATAAGGGTTGAAGTGAATTAAACCCCTTGATCAGTCACTATCTCTCTTGGAACTCCATACCATGTGAAAATTTCCTCATAAATAAATTATGCAACCTTATTATCTCTTGCATGCTTCATGGCCTTAACTTCTACCCACTTTTTTACATAATTAGTGCATACCAAGATATAGGATTTACCATTTGATGGAGGATCAATGGGTCCTACAAAATCCAATCCTTACTTATCAAAAGGAGTGATTACTACCTGGGGGTAAAGTGGCATCTCATCATATTTGGTTTGCCAACCCATCCTCTGGCATCTGTCAAATTTTCTTGTATATCTCCATGCATCCTTGTGGAGTGTGGGCCAGTAATATCCCATGTTCAAAATCTTCATTGTTTTTCACTTGGTTGCAAAATGCCCTCCATAGGGTTCATTGTGACATGCATGCAAAATATCATATGTCTCATCTTATCTCACACATCTCCTCATGACATGGTCTGGTCTAGTGTAGAACAAACATCTAGCAATCCATGAGAAAGGAAAATATTTTTCAATGAGCACCCTCCTCTCTTTTGAATAGAAGTGAGGAGGAGATCTCCCTATGACCAAATAATTAGCTATGTCAGCATACCAGGGTGTCTGCACGCTGATGGAAAATAAATGCTCATAAAAAAAAGAGTCATCTATGAATTGATCGTCTTCTAATGTATTCAAACTTGAAAGAAAGTTTGCAACAACATTGGCCTTCCTTGGTTTATCCACAATGGTTATGTCAAACTCCTGCATCAGCAATAACCATCTTGCTAGCCTACCTGAGATCAAGGGTTCATTCATGAGGTATCTAATGGCTGCATGATCAATGTGCACAAAGATCTAGTAGCCCGTTATGTAGTGCCTGAATTTTTTTAGGGCATAGATCACTACTAACATTTCTTTTTCTCTCACTATATAGTTGAATTCAGTGCCTTGCAGATTTTTGCTGACAAAATAAATAGCATTTTCAATGGATCCTTCTTTCTATCCTAAGACTGCTCCTATAGCATGTTCTGATGCATTTGTATGGATATGAAAAGGAAACTACCAATTAGGTCCCTTGAGTATAGGATCGTGAGTTAAAGATGCTTTCAAGTCAGAAAATGCATTGTCACAGTCTTCTATCCATTGGAATTCAACATCTTTAGTTAGGAGATTATACAATGGTGCTGCCATTTTTCTGAAGTATTTGATGAACCTCCTATAATAACCTACATGTCCTAAGAAACTCCTAACATATCTTTGTTTTGCAGGGATAGGCAGATTGGTGATCACCTCAATCTTTGCAAGATCTACTTGAATTCCTTTGTGAGAGATGTAGTGGGCAAGAACTACACCTTCCTACATAATCATGAAGCACTTTTCATTGTTTAAGGATAGATTGTGGTCCTCACATCTCTGTAGGACTCTCTTGAGATTTTCCAATGCTTCACTGAAAGAGGCACCATAGGTAGTGAAGTCATCCATATAGATTTCCATGCAATCATGAGAGATATCTAAAAATATGTTAATGACCGCCCTATGAAAAGTTGCAGGTGCATGGCATAAGCCAAATGGAAGCTGAGTAGGCATAGGTCCCCCATGGACAGATAAAGGTGGTCTTTTCCTGGTCTTCTAGTGCAATTTGAATCTGGTTATAACCGTTGAATCCATCTAGAAAAGAAAAGTATTGCTTTCCTACAAGTGAGTCCAAAACTTGATCTATGAAAGGTAAGGGAAAATGGTCCCTTTTTATAGGAGCATTAAGTTCCCTATAATCAACACAAACTCGCTACTTCCATCCTTTTTTGGGCACAATCACCAATGGGGACACCCACTGGCTATCTGAAATGGGGTAGACAAATCTTGCATCTAGCAATTTTTGTAGTTCCCCTTTTATAATTTCTCTCAATGCAGGGTTAATTCTTCTTTGTGGCTTTCCCACTGGTATAAAATAATCTATTATGTATATCCTATGAGTGCAAAGCTTAGGTTCTAATCCCTTCATATCATAATCATCCCATGCAAATTCATTTTGGTGGGTCTTCAATAAGTTTTCCAATGATAGTTGTTCTTCACTAAGTTTTGTTGTGCATATTTTGCACACATGCCCCGTCGTAGGCAGGGACCCTCTTTTTTTGTTCTCGGTGGGCTTCTTTTCTCCCGTCTCATTTTGTGTGCCCCTCATTTTGCTGTCCTAGTTGGTCAATGTGCCCTTCAAAGTCTCATTTTTGGTTGACCATATTTTGCCTCTAAAATAAAAAGTGGCTAAGTCTGTAGTTTTTCGAGCTTCGCCCCCCCGCTCGCTCGATTCACTTTTTCCTTCATTCTTTGACTTTGGGGGATTGATTTTCTATGGATTTTGGATGTTTTCGTGGTGCCTAAGTGAACTAACAAGGTTTCATTAAGTTTCAGGAAGTTTTGAAAAATCCAAAATGGCTTTCCTTCAGTGGCTTCCCTTCAACAGCTTTCCTGCAATGACTTTCCTGCAGTGGCTTCCCTTCAACGGCTTCCCTGCAACGGCTTCCCCGCAACAGCTTTCCTGTAACAACATTCCTACAGCGGCATTCTAGGCTCATATTTCCAGAACATACTAGCACACTTCAAAATCAGAAACGGACATCGACCCAGATGCTAAAATGGGGTCTTATCCTCACTTGGCTTTTCAAATTCCCAATTTGCATGTGGGAAGTACCATCTGGAGTTCCGTGCTCTCGCGACCGTTTCAAAATAGCATTCCTATAGCGGCATTCCAGCCTTGTGTTTCCAGAACGTACAAGTGCACCTCCAAATCAAAAACGGACTTTGACCCAGATGCTAAAATGGGGTCTTATCCTCCCCCGACCTTTCAAATTTCAAATTTGCAGCTGGGAGATACCATCCGAAGATCCATGCTCTCGCGGTCGTTTCAAAACAACATTTCCAGAACAACGTTTTGGCCTCTCATTTCTGGTTTCAAGAAGCCTACCATGGGTCCGTCGATAGAACCATTTGATCCAATAAATAATGCTACAATTCCATCAGGAAGAAGGCATCTTTCAGGCAGTTTCAGCTACAGTAAAAGGGAAATCAGGTAGAAGACAAAACTACTATAGTGACTGACCACTACAGGACAGAATAGGGAAAAAACAAAGATGTATTTTAAATTACTGAATATTGTGGGGTAGGTGAAGCCCTAATGTAATTGAATCTGGACCACACAATGTAACTCAATCCTAGCCATTCATTTGGGCTTTGAAAACTATAAATAGGGGTCTTCCCCTCATTTGTATGTGTTGGAGAGCTGTTGTAAAAACATTCTAGAGTAATAGAAATCAGCATTGCATGATCTATGGGTGTTATTTTTGAGTTTACTCATTATGTGTGCATGGTTCTACCTTCCAATTTAGTTTTAGTTGTAGTTTCTTGAATGGAAGTGGTAATGGTGATTTTTGTTACAGTATTTGATGAATTTCCAGCCCATACTTTTGGCACTTGTTGATGGCAAGCTGCTGCGCAAAGTTAGCCTGGGTTCTTTATTTGATTTTTTCAACTTAGTTCATTTGCATGTTCATGATGTGTGTATGCAAACTGAAAATCTACAGTCCTTAGAAGATTGCACTGGTTTTGTGTAACTGTAAGATCTTCTTGGCCAAGCAAAACCCAGTTTAGGGAGTTTGTCTACTGTAGCAGCCTCCATGATCACTGTTCATTCGTAGTTTAAGATCCAGGAACCTTCTCTCTTCCCTCCCCCTTTTCCTTTTTTTAATAAGTAACCTTAGGCAAGGTTCATTGCACATTGTAAAGCTAAATCTTATGTTGAAATGGAGTTCTAGACTACTGTTTGAATCTGCAGCAAACACTCAACAACTTTCCCATCTTAAGAACTCCATTTATAGATCCAACTTCCCCACTTTGTAACTCATCTGTAAGTCCACCTTGTGATTCTAGCAAATCACATAAACAACTGAAATATTCCAAGCACTGTCAAAACCTGACATCCGAGAGACCTTGGGATAGTGTTCTGCAATTTGATTGTGGAAGATTGTCTTTCAAGAGAGGTGATGCACCTACGCATTACCTGTGTTGAGAAGTGCATGAAAACACCATCAACAGAACTGGCGCTAGAAGGAGTGCAGAACAAAGACATTGCTTCATTCATCTCACGCCCTTCTCCTCCTAACGCCCATCAACAGAACTGGCGCTAGAAGGAGGACCGCATGACATGTTGAGGCTACAAAGTTGAATGTTGGATGTTGATAAAGCACTTTCAAAGAAGAAATCTGAGATAGAGAGATCTCTTTTAATGCTGAAACATAAAATCAAAAAATTTGAAGGCAAAAAGAAGCTAAGTTGAAATGGAGCAGCATGTGCAAATCAAAATCGCTCAGCTACATGCAGATTTAAATAGGAGATTGAAGAGACCATTGCAGCAGTTTGCATTGGCAGATAAGTGTAGGATTCATTGCACTTGCAGGCACAATGAACTAGAGTGTCTAACCTTCTTGAGCAGAATTGAAAGAGTCTTGCAAGGCGAGATTCCCTTTTGGGAAATATATTAGCCTTTAGCCCTTGCAGACCTAGAGGAAGAATTGATAACCATGGTAGCCAAGGCATTTGAAGAGCTGGTCCAAGAGTGTTTGGGCAGCAAAGATGGACCAAGATTGGAGGAAGCACTAATGTCAAGTTGGTGCAGATTTCACAATGCACCTCATTCAGAATTTACTTTTCCTTCATGTGCAAGAATCGTCACCCAAGTCAAGCGCAATTTGAACAAGTTGGAGCAACCAACTATCAAGGAGAATGAGTCATCCCACATGGTAGAAAATCTATCAGCATCTAGAGGACAACACCTTCAAGATAAACCAAGAAATCTGTCACAAACTAGTGCTAGGACAACAAACACTGAAGCTGAAAATCAAGAAGGAGAAGCTGATTTTCTGGGGACAACAAAAAGCTTTGGTGAAGGTTCACTAAAAATGGAGTTGGAAAGCCTCTCCTTTGCCAATAAGGGGCAGTCCTCCACTCAGGAAGAGAAGCCATTGCAAATTGAGGATGAATCAATGAAGTTTGCAGTAGTATATGTTGGGGCAGCCAATGAAAATGTTGAATATCAACAAGAGGAAGAGGTTGACAGCCTCAGGGCAACGGAAAGTGATGATGAGGACCCAGTAGCAGAAAGATATGACCAACTCATCTCTAGATTAGCAAAGGATTGGTCAAAGCTAAAATGTCAGGTGTATTTGGAGGTATTGCTGCTACCAAATTGGTGCAGGCTCCATGATTCATCCCACTCTGAGTTCACGTGCGGACTGTGCCGAGAAGCCATGAAACAAGTCAGAGAACAATCGAGGCAACCGTGTACACCACATCCTCTTCTTGCTGCCCAGGGGGAACGTGAAGATCAAGAGCCCGAGCCAAGTAATGACTCAGCTGAAGGCAGTCCTCAAGAGGATGTTGGAACAAAAATAGAAGGAGGACAACAATATAGTCTTGAGCTTCCAAGCGATGAAGTAGATCAAATAGGAATGTTGTCCACCAGTCATCAAGAATTTCTTCCTCTTGAAGAACATTTGTGCACCATGGACGATGGGATTCATGGTGAGTCCTTGGAGAGAGATTGCATGGTGGATTTTGGTCCCCTTGATGAGGTGCCATCAATTGATGACTTCTTTCCATTGGGAGATGTGTTGTGGAGGTATGCTCATGTCGAGGAAGAGCACATCCTAGAAGATGGTAGCGATGAAGACATACTCCTTGAGCCTCTGAATGGTGATGCACTAGAGTTTCCAGATTGGGAGAGGGGTTCCTTCTCCATTTATAATGATAATGAACAAGGGGAAATGAGTGAGCGTCATGATGAAATGCATGAACAAGAAAAAGAAGAAGACAAAGGCGGGGGTGCTGAGATAGCTGCCAACAAAGATGAAGCATCCAGTCGACTATAAGATGCAACTTGGAGTCCTTCCGCCATGATCATTGCTGATCCTCCTTCATATTCAAATGGCTGCAACAGGACAGATTTGCACATGTCATCATCTCATGACACTGAGCATCATGAAGATAGGTTCGACACTTGGGAAAGGAGATGGGACAGCGCGCTGCCTTTTCGAGACAACAATCAAGTGGATCCCAAGTTTGAGAATGATCAATATGATGTACTTCTTTTTGAAGAACTGCCAAGGGGGATTGTTGATCCCATGCAAGACATGGAAGAAGTGTTTGTTGCCTCGTCCTCCCTGCCTTATGCAAAATTGATTCCTGAAGTGCTGCACCCTCCATCATGCTCGCCTGAGGTTGCTGATGCAAAGACTGACGATGCAGTGCTTGCTCTTAATTGTCAAATATTGCCACCTCCATGTGACAACACCCAGGTTCTATCCTTCCTTGCTCCTGTTAATTTTCATAGTTACACTTATCATTTTAATTATGGGAATGAGGGGAAACCAATATGTTTATGGATTAGTCATGGGTTTAATGAGCCTCCTCAATTGTTGATTCTTTGTGATGTTGGGGTAGAATTTGAATGCTGCCATATTGAATTTATTTTCTTTAAACATAAGGATAAATCTGCATGGTTGAGAACTATAACGACTGCCCATTTGCTTGTACATGCATTGCGAAATCCGATGGGCATGAGTGTCAGCTCACCTTACCCGAACATAGTTCTTTGTAAATATCTTTGTACATAACTCCTTTTGAGTAGTGTAGGTTTCTTGTAAATACTCTACTTTCCTGCTTTCCTTAGGTTAGTTGGTTTGTTGTAGGTTGCTTGCTTTGGGGTGTTTCTTCATTGTTTTCTTTCGTTGTCTTGCTTTGCTTTTGTTTTGGTGTTTGCTTTTCTTTTGCTTTCATTTGCTCTTGCTTTGCTGCTGCTTTGCTTGGGGTCCCTCTACTTTTGGCTGGGTGCATCTGTGTGCACAACAACCATTCTTCTTGCCCGGGGTCATTCTATGTATTTCTTTGTCAAACTCTAATCAAGTTTTTGGAATGGATAGTGAGGATCTTCTATTAGTATCAAGTGATCTAGATGTTTGATTCAAAGTGGATAAGTCATTGGTCAGTCTGATTCTCAAGTATTATGGAATCTTATATCTCTCACAAATTTTAAGAATTTGACGGTCAATGTAGGCCCTTTGTGAAGTCTTGTTAAGTGAAAAATCTAAAATTCTGCTCCAGCGCCACTGTGATTCTCAGCCCTGAGCATGAGCTTCATTGCTTGCGGGTTGAAATAAAAGAACTGAAAAGAGAAGAGAAACAAAAAATATATATATTAAAAATCAAACAAAGAGAAATTCAGCTTTTCAGGGGTATACGAGTAACTCTACCGGGGCTATGGACACCTGACCGACAGTAGAGCAATGTTCGGGAGAATCATAGCGACAACCTCGTCGGGGCTATGGACATCTGACTGGCAGTGAGGCAATGTCCCAGATGCTTTTGGAGTTAGAATAAACTATGTAGCTTAACTTGACGGAGCTTGGGAATTAACGCAATTGCACACACTTGGATTTTCAGCATACTGAAGATTGGGTTAACTAGTGGTTTTGATCCTTTGGTTGAGTGTCTGGCTTGTTTTCCCTAGTATGAAGGTCAGAACCAGAGATTTTGAGTTCGTGATTCTAGTTTGTCATTGAAATGCTCTAGAGCATTTCCCCCAGCGAGTCACCATTTGTTGTGCATATTTTGCACACACGCCCCGCCGTAGGCAGGGACCCTCTTTTTTCGCTCTCGGCAGGCTTCTTGGCTCCTGTCTCATTTTGCGGGCCCCTCATTTTGCTGTCCTAGTTGGTCAACGTGCCCTTCAAAGTCTCATTTTTGGTTGACCATATTTTTCCCATAAAATAAAAAGTGGCTAAGTCTGCGGTGTTTTGGGCTTCACCCCCCCACTCGCTCGATTCTCTTTTTCCTTCATTCTTTGACTTTGGGGAATTGATTTTTTATGGATTTTGGATGTTTTCATGGTGCCTAAGTGAACTGACAAGGTTTCATTAAGTTTCAGGAAGTTTTGAAAAATCCAAAATGGCTTTCCTGCAATGGCTTTCCTGTAGCGGCTTCCCTTCAACGGCTTCCCTGCAACGGCTTCCCCGTAGCAGCTTTCCTGTAACAACATTCCTACAGTGGCATTTTGGGCTCATGTTTCCAGAATGTACTAGCACACCTCAAAATCAGAAACGAACTTTGACCCAGATGCTAAAATGGGGTCTTATCCTCACCTGGCTTTTCAAATTCCAAATTTGCATGCGGGAAGTACCATCCGGAGTTTTGTGCTCTCGCGGCCATTTCAAAACAACATTCCTACAGTGGCATTCCGGCCTTGTGTTTTCGGAACGTACAAGCGCACCTCCAAATCAAAAACGGACTTCGACCCAGATGCTAAAATGGGGTCTTATCGTCCCCTGACCTTTCAAATTTCAAATTTGTAGCTGGGAGATACCATCCGGAGATCCATGCTCTCGCGGCTGTTTCAAAACAGCATTTCCAGAACAGCGTTTTGGCCTCTCATTTTCGGTTTCAAGAAGCCTACCATGGGTCCGTCGATAGAACCATTTGATCCAATAAATAATGCTACAATTCCATCAGGAAGAAGGCATCTTTCAGGCAGTTTCAGCTATAGTAAAAGGGAAATCAGCTAGAAGACAAAATTGCTACAGTGACTGACCACTACAGGACAGAATAAGGAAAAGACAAAGATGTATTTTAAATTACTGAATATTGTGGGGTAGGTGAAGCCCTAAAGTAATTGAATCTGGGCCACACAATGTAACTCAATCCTAACCATTCATTTGGGCTTTGAAAACTATAAATAGGGGTCTTCCCCTCATTTGTATGTGTTGGAGAGTTGTTGTAAAAACATTCTGGAGTAATAGAAATCAACATTGCATGATCTATGGGTGTTATTTTTGAGTTTACTCATTATGTGTGCATGGTTCTACCTTCCAATTTAATTTTAGTTGTAGTTTTTGAATGGAAGTGGTAATGGTGATTTCTGTTACAGTATTTGATGAATTTCCAGCCCATACTTTTGGCACTTGTTGATGGCAAGCTGTTGTGCAAAGTTAGCCTAGGCTTCTTTATTTGATTGTTGCAACTTAGTTCATTTGCATGTTCATGATGTGTGTATGCAAACTGAAAATCTACAGTCCTTAGAAGATTGCACTGGTTTTGTGTAACTGTAGGATCTTCTTGGCTAAGCAAAACCCAGTTTAGGGAGTTTATCTACTGTAGCAGCCTCCATGATCACTGTTCATTCGTAGTTTAAGATCCAGGAACCTTCTCTCTTCCCTCCACCTTTTCCCTTTTTTTTAATAAGTAACCTTAGGCAAGGTTCATTGCACATTGTAAAGCTAAATCTTATGTTGAAATGGAGTTCCAGACTGCTGTTTGAACCTGCAGCAAACACTCAGCAACTTTCCCATCTTAAGAACTCCATTTGCATATCCAACTTCTCCACTTTGTAACTCATCCGTAAGTCCACCTTGTGATTCTAGCAAATCACATAAACAACTGAAATATTTCAAGCACTGTCAAGACCTGACATCCGAGAGACCTTGGGATAGTGTTCTGCAATTTGATTGTGAAAGATTGTCTTTCAAGAGAGGTGATGCACCTATGCATTACCTGTGTTGAGAAGTGCATGAAAACACCATCAAAATGTTTGTTGTTAATATTTAGATATTTTCCTTCACATTTGTGCTTGTGTAGTTAAATCTACCATAGACAATTCACTAATGCTTGGTACCTTGAGTTCATGTGGCAAAAATGTATGAGACATACCTATTGCTTCAGGAAGAGCAACTACAGGAAGAGCATTTGTAGGAATAGTGGCTACAGGAAGAGCATCTGTAGGAATAGAGACTGTAGTAATAGTGGCTGCAGGAAGAGAAGGCATGAGTGTCTTCACTAAATCAACATAATCATATGCATGAGAGGATGATGCTTCCTCTATCTCATAATGGTTCTGAATTATGTTAGACAATACTTCATCTTCATCTTGAAGTTGCATAAAAGAACTTATGCCTAACATCATAAGTTGTGCCATAGAATTAACTTCCTCGGCCTCTTCACCATTATGTGGCCATACGAGATCATTCCTATCATGGGATGGCTGAGCAGGAGGGTAGAATAATGGGGTACTTGCCTAGTGTGGCTTTTGGAGAAAGAATCATAAAATCTGTTGGGTACTCCCAAGAGTCTAGAGTTACCACAAGATCCTCCACTATACCATCAGGATTAATAGTAGAACTATTAGCAAACTGCAGGATAGTAGGAGTAGGTCTCATGCTTGCAATATTTAGTTGTTGTAGGATGTCCTTAGTCATTACATTTATTGTTGCTCCTAAATCAATCAGAGCATTCTTTATCTAGATCCCATTTATAACAACTCCTACCACAAGACTCACTAGGTCATTATATTCAAGAATAGACACTTTCCCAAGCATGATGTCAGCCAGCTATCCCACCACATGAACCATAGTGGGGTCTTTCTTCTTCCTGCTTGGCTTCTTAAGGCATGTTTCCTTGATTTCTTTGCCATATATGGATACATCTTTTATGGACTGAAATAGAGGTATTTGGACACATATATGCTTCAACTGATCTAAAATATCAAAATTTGTGTGTCCTCCTATTTTGTTTCACAGTTTCCAACCTCTGGAGAAATGGTGGTTCTGGTTCAGTTTGCTTGACTGGGACTGATTCATGATTTTTAGGTGCACTTGGCTGAATGGGGACATTCATAGGCTTCTCTTCTTCCACAGGAAGCTCAGTGATAATGGGTATGGAAGAGGAAGGAAAAGTAGTTCCTAAACACAAGTGGATGTCACTTACACTCACAACATATGTAGGGAATTGATTTGGATTAGCAGAGTATACCAGCTATTGTTGTGGTTTATTATTTGGGTTAGGTGTGGGCTGAGCTAGTAGCTTAGTAGGTTTAGGTGCATTTGGACTTGAACTAGTAGAAGGAGGCATTATAGTAGGCTGTTGGGTCTGAGAAGGTGGCTACATGTAATTGGTTGTCTAGTTTGGCCATTGTTGTTCTCCCCTCCATTGAGATGTTTGCTCCCAGTTTCCTAAAGGTGGCTGCCAATTTCCTTGAAAGTGTTGCCAACTCCCTTGAGGTTTCTGCCACTAGGGTGGAGATTTTTGGTGATTAGGCTAGAGATTTAGAGGGTTATTCCAAGGTTGTGGTGGATATCCTCCATAATTAGATGGATATGGGGGTTTCCATTGGTTACCAGATGAATAAGAATTGAAATATGGCCTAGCAAAAGATAGTGGATTTGGTGGCATACCTTGTCTTAGAGCCCATGGCCTCCTTTGTGCAACATAGTAGAATTGATCATCTTCACCCTAGATTGTCTTGAACTCTAGTGCCATCTACTTGTTGTCAATATTAGCTATCATCTTGCATCTGCAGTCCTTATTCTTTTGTCTACAATGAGGGCAATATTTTGCCAACATTGCCTTTGCCTCCTCTTATTTCTTCTTAGCCTGAAGTGAATCCAATTGAGTAGCCAGATTGTTTATGATGTCTTTCTTGAAGTCTTTTAGTAAGTGAGTAATCTCCATCCTTGAAACTCCACTGATAGATGACTTACCCATGGAGGATTGGTAAGCCCTCCCTTTCTTTGAAGTTTCCCTAGAATAGTTCTTACATAGCTTCTTGATATCCTCCCAAGGAACTTGGGTGATATCACCTCCTCCCATTAGGTCCAAGGCATCTGTGCAGCTATCATTAATTCCTCTTAAGAAAAGTAGCTTCTGTGATTCTTCATTGAGTGTATGGTGTGGAGATTTCTGTAGGAAAAATAAAAATCTTGAAATGTAATCTTCCAGGCTCTCATCTTCCTTTTGCTACATCCTAAAAATGTCATCTCCTCTCATGTCACTACCCCTACAATACTCCTTGTATTTATCAAGGAACTTTGTCTTCATGCCCTCCCAAGTCTCCATAGTATCTCTGCCTAGGATCATAAACCATGTTAATGCAACTTCTTTCAAGCTGGCAGGGAATACCTTAAGCCTATGGGCATCGATGGTATAGTCATAACTCATGCAAATTCTATCAAACTCGAACAAAAATGTATCAGGATCTTCTGTGACAGGTACATAGAACTTAAGAATTACTGAAGCATGGATATTTTTTAGATTGTCCACTTCATTCTGATGAGAAATGGGGAAAGGAAAAGATGGTTGGTTAGGTGTTTCTATTTGCATCACCCATGCCTGCCTGATTAAGTTCCAAAGCAAGGGGGTTCTGAATCAGATTTTGTTCTTCATAGGAAACTTCAGTATTGGTCAAATCTGGAAATGTATCAGCAAAGGGGCGTGTCTCTTCTTCTTCTTCATCTCTTGGCAGGTTCTAATACTCAACTAGTTGGAATGAATCAAGATTGTTAGGAAGGAATCTCCCATGGGCATCTCTCCTCCCCCCTCTTATGCATACAGTATCAACTCGGTATCAACCAACTTACATAAAGAATTGGAAAAAGATTAGGGGGTCATTACTTTCCTAATGAGGGGTACAATAAGAACAAACTTGCAGAAATACTACAACAAGAAAAACTATCAATGACTCCAAAGAACTTCCTAGTTTGACACCATCCCCGACAACGGTGCCAAAAATGTCGGCCTCCTACAATGATTTAACAACTAAGCCCTTACAACTATGATTCAGAGATTGGAGATCTAACCTGAATAGCTATTTCAATTATCATGAAGGTGTATTTAACTTGTCAACCCAGGGACGTAAACTTGCAATGGGTCAGCATTGTATGTGCACTAGGGATCCAAAGTAGCCACATTCATCCTACAGCTAAGAAAGACATAATGTTGAAAGTAAATTGCTTGAAAGGAAATAACATAAGTGCTAAGCATCAACCAATAATTATACTAAGCTGAAATGCATGAAAAAAATGAAAATTGAAGCAAACAAACAAGAAACTACTATGTCTGCAGGAACAGTCACAAAATGGAATTCTAGTGGTTGCAGGAACAAATAGTGCGAGATTCTTAACTAATTACTGAACAAAAAATAATAACTAAGCTAAAGGATGAAATACTCACCAAGTGGGCCCCCTTGGATGAGTATCCCCAAAAACTAAGGTAAAATCAGATGCACGAAATTATAACTTCATTTTATTCATTCGAAAACATGAGTACAATCGAGCAACATGATTGTATTACTAAAAAACTAAGAGTGCAATTACATTATCAGACTAAGAAACTTTTGCAACAACAACTAGCTCCTAAGAAGGATCAAGTCTTATTTAAAGAAGCTACCCACTAATCACCTAGCAAGGCAGTCAACTCCAACAGATTCAGAGAACCCCACTCTAGGAAAAGCATGAAAAGAGTGGAGAGACGATTATGCATGCGCATAATTTGGCTAGGCATGTCTACCTTAACGTGAATCTAGCACAACAGTAATGCCTATATTTTTTCAACAAGCAATTAAGACCATTTACAAGGGGGTTACTATTTCAATTTTCATGAGGAATCTTATGTCGTCAAGAGTCTTCCCTTGATTGAATGATCACCTTGTTGACCGGTATGGCAAATGACCAGTTGTCAGAATCTTCCACAATTGCAAGCCTCTAATTATATTTGCATGACAATATTAGTGCACACAACGACTGCATATCTGTAACTATCTTAAAGTGACAATCATTAATCTGTATGTAAAATTAATATAGATAGCTCATATAGCATGTCAATGTCATTTAAAATTTATGAAAATGAGCTTATGCAAAATGTCTAAGTTTTTAGGGAAATATCATAAAATGATCAACATCCAAGCATCAAAGTATATGACAAATGCAACAAATGGATAATAAACTCCTATCAAAATTAAACCATAAATTGGGCTCATCAGTGGCTATGTCCTCCTATAGTGATTGAATTCAAATTTAAAGGACAGGTGCACAGTATTCCACCCTTCTTAGATCTTCCTCCAAATATCTGTTACAATGTATCAATTTTTGGAATATTGCATTTTTATATTAGGGCACATAGTCTAATTAGGTTAATCATAATAAATCAAATCCAATCCATTTTAAGGGCTCAAAAAGACGCATATCCAAGTATAATTTACTCACCTTCATGGTTGAAATTCAATCTAATCACCTTGTTGATTTGCATCCCAAATGACCCTTTGGAACAAGGAAATGTGATCCTAGGTTCTATTTCATTTAGACTTAGGATCACCCTTTTCTATGCTCTGCATCTAGTTCCCATGATTTAAATAATTAAAATATTCCTTCAATAATTGTTCCAAAAATGGGGTGTACCATAAAATATTTGTGCTCTTACCTTATGTGTATCTAGGAAATAACAACAATAATAAAATAAACAAAACTATAGGTTTCAACTATGGTCTATAGGGAAGACTATCATAGTTTATGAATATATCAAATAGGAGGTGGTCTACCCTAAATTAGATTTTCCCTAGGTGCAATAAATGAAAATACAATAACATTATTCAAATAATAAGAATAATATTACCAAGAGTGGCAAGCTCCTTGAAATATTTGAGAGATGCAATCCAAGAAATCATGTGAGAGCTTCAACAATAATGAAGAGAAAGATAGTGCAAGAAGAGCAGCCTTCTCAACCTTGCAATAGAAAATCTAGTAGAGTTTCTCCAAGAGAGCCAAGAGTGTCAAAAATTTTGTTTTACCTAGATGGAATGATAGTCTTGTTGGGATAAATTCACAAGCAAGAAGCATTACTATAGGTGAAAATAAATAGCTAACTGAAACCAGTGGTTCAAACTCAAACTTTCAAGGAACTAGCACATCATATGGATGTTTGCATGTTACACTTGTATCCTAGGAAATTTCTTCATAATTTGATGTATATGTTCCTAGAACTAAGGTGATAATGATATTGTGGTCCAAAATTTGACCAAACCTTGGTGTAGTGGAAGTAAGACAAGGTTTGGATTCAAATGAACCTAGAATATGCTACAAGAGTGGACACCAAAATAAGTTAAAAAATAAACATGAAATTGTGAGGGTCCACAAATTTCTATGTTACAATTTCATCAATCAATATGTATTTTATGTTTCCAATCTCTTCTTAGAAATTCACAATTCTTGTTCCTTCTAAGTAAGAAAAAATTATGACTAAGACTCAAAGTTGTAAATGGATTGTTGAGACTCTAATATTAAATGATACAACTCATATTCATGCAAGTATCTTGAGAATATTGTATCTTTAGGAGATTGAATAATATCTCTTCCTATTTGATGAAATTAATTGAATATAACAACTCAAATGAACAAAAATCAAATCATTTATTTGATTCATGTGTAGGGATGGATACAACCATTAGAAATATTTACAATAGTTATTGTAGACATCCAAATTTGATCATTCCCATATGATCAAAATCACCTATTACATTCATCTATTCCATTAACAGTGATTAAATAATCTATTTAATCATTATTTCATTTTCTGCCTAAGGTTCCTAAAGTATCTAATTAAATAAATTAAATACTTTACCTTACCCCCTTTTCTTCTCTAAATTAAATAAACATGAAAAATTATTTAATTTAGTCTTTTAACCCATTTGAATTAAAATCAATTTTTAATTCCTCTTTTCTCTCTCCTTGTCACATTCTCCATAACCCTCTTCTAATCCAGATTAAATTAATTAATCTGTGATTAGGATGTATACCACTTAATCTTGAATAAGTGTCACATCCTCCATAATCTCACACTTGCCTCTAATCTCCCATTAATTACCTTAATCATGTGTTTGCACAACCTTAATCAGAATCATTAGCCACATTTGGCTTACCTTTTCTGGTCAACCTTCCCACTTACCATTTTTGATATGGACTCCTTTCCCCATGTGAATTTTTAATTCACATTTATTCAACCAAGGTTCCTCTCTTCCCCATGTGAATTTTTAATTCACTTTTATCTTTCCGAGGTCTTTCCCATCCCCATGCCAGATTCTAGAAGCCTTGCCTTGTCACTTCACATGTGCCAAGGGCTTCTAGAACCTTGGACTTGTCACATCTCCCACATGTGACAAATCTCCAGCTTTTTGGAGATCTCTTTTTATCCAATGAATCCTCCATTAAATGTAAATTTTTAATTTATATTTATTCTTCCCACACATTTCCCCTTTTCCCATGGAAATTTTTGAGGAATTCTAAAATTCCTCAAAAGTCTCTTTCATCCTCATTTGGGGACAAGAAGTTCCTTTTTGAGGAAATCTTCTCATTCCCCAAGGTACCTCAAAGGTACTTGTCCTTCATCCACCTCATGTACTTCCCTTCCACCTCTTGTCCTTCTCTTCCACCTCATTTCCACATCACTCCGCCTTGGGACATCTCACCCTCCACATGTCAAGATGTGAGGGCTTGTGAGTCCTCAACTCACCATAGCCCTTCATCTTGATCTTTGTTGGATCAATCCCAACCGTTGAATTCTCTAGAGAATTCAATTTGGCCTATAAATACCCCTTCAATTCCTTCATTTTGGGGGATCAAGTCTTTTGCAAATAAACTCTTGCAAAATTTCCATTCAAGCTCTCATCCATTTTAGCATCCATATTGCATCAATTCATCTTGCATCCACTTCATTTTCATTGCCATCCAAGGAGCACACAAGACTTCAACATCAAGGGCCAACCAAGGAAGCAACGACATGAAGGTATAACAGCAATTTATTTGTTTATCTTGCTTTCATATTGTTCATTTTCTTAGGCTAATCATTGAAGTGCCCTATTATCTTGTTGTTTCTCTTTATTGCACTATTAGTTTTATCTAACATCTCACATTTAGGAAGCAACATTTTATTAGGATCACATTTTATGCTTTCATATTGTTCATTTTATTGCTTGCTGGTATCTTGCGTATTTTTGCTGCAAAATCACAAAAGGGAAGGGATAAACAATTAACATTTCCTTGCAGGACCTTGCTTTTTATTCTGATTCTTAAAAGTCTTTCCTTGCTAATTTATCTATGTACTTAGTATAAATAGGGGAAAGTAATATTTGTTGTTTGTTGTGTCTATTTTACTTATTTTACCCTAAGGGGGCATTATTTTGTTTTCACTTTCCTCCTTTGCACGTTGTGCGGATCCGAAGGAGGTCGTTGGAAACAATTAGTGTCATCTTCTTAGCGAGACCTGCTTGGGGATTTCATCACCCCAAGGGACGATCCCAACCACGTGTACCGACGGGGTATATAAAGGGGGGAGAGCCAAAGTTGTACCTCAATCCAGTTGCATCGTAATTGGTGGAACGTCGAAGCTAGGGTGATACCTAGATAGACGTGAAGAGTTGGTCTGAGCCTTTCAGTATCTTGCTGAGGCTCCCGACTCACGCTTGTGCTGGACTGGTGTTCACGGTTTGTGCCTCATGTATCGAGCGTATATCAAGGACTCCCTAGAAACCTTGTTCATCCTAGAGTAAGACCTTTGCCGGCCATACCTGTTAAAACGTTAATCATAGGATTGTGCTTGTTCAAAGTGTCTTTCTGTGAAGAACCAGTAAATTTTGGTAAGTCAAACTGTCATTAAACCATTTTAAGTCCTTGCCAAAATCCCTTATCCAAACCAAGTTCAAATTTTCACTGTAGAGGGGCGACCTTGCCCTCTGTTTCACCAATTTTCTGCAGAGGGGCGAATCTGCCCTTTGCTATTTCATCCTTTTTACTGCAGAGGGGTGACCTTGCCCTCTATTTCAGCTTAAACTGCAGAAGTGCGAATATGCCCCGCTGAACGGCCAATTTCACCTGTTTGATCATTTTAAACCTCCGTTCGAATCCCCGAAGCCTCCATTTGACCATTTGACCAATCCAAACCTTTATTTGGCCATTCCAAGCCCCTGTTCACCCCTCCCAACCATCTATCTATCCAACCTGAATATCCAATTACCCGTTCTGAATGGTTGTTTCCCTGTTTTGAGCGGTCAACATTTTATGAAAATCAACGTTTCATCGACCAGACTGCATAAGTGCTTCTTAGAACATCATTGGAGTCCATATCTATCATCAAATCATCTAGACTTCATTTTTGAAATTTTTGATTTTTATGCCAAAACTTTCGAAGGCCATAACTTTTGACTCGGATGTGGGTTTTGGCTGAAATTTTATGGGTGGTTGCATTAGGAGTTGGCATTTGGATTCCCAACCGACTTCTAAGTCCCTTGGATCCTCCTTCGACACATTTTCAAAGCCTCAAATTTTCATCTTGACCCTCAAAATCACAAATTAGCATTTATTTTTTCCAATTTTCTAGTTTTTGACGAACTGTTTCATTAATAACTTGGAATGCATGTCTCATATTTTTGATGTTAGGTGGAAATTCATCCTATCTTAGTATTGGATATTTTGTGGAAAAAACTGGACTCTAAAACGTATGCCTACAAAGTTTCCTAAAATGGCAAAATTTGACAATGTTTGAAAATTGCCAAATTTGGCAAAAATATGATTGTCAACACCTTACGTCCTCTAGTTGAAACCCATGATCTTGGTTTCAAATCAATACTATCATATCCTCTGATTCAATCCCAATCTAAGCTCCAATCCAGTTCTAATCTGAACGTTAATCCCATCATCCTAATCTGAGCTTTCATCCAATCCCGATACGAGCTTTCAATCCATCCTAGTTCTCTATCCATCATCTATTCTTTCCTTCTAATCTATATCCATCATGAATCTTTATCCCCCTCTCACACGACCAATAATAGTAGTCAAGGGGAATCCTAACTCCGTTGATGACGATAATGAAAATCTTGTTGATCATGAAGATTGTTATATAGATTCCCTTGACGCTATCATTGCTAGCAAGCTCTCTCCAACCGCCTCCCAAAATCCAACTACTCCTTTGAACTATCCCACCATGCCTTCATCCACATATAATAACGGTGCTTATGCTACCCTTGATAAGGGATATCCAACATCCTCACCATCGACATATTCATCATGTCCTCCCTTTCAACCTCTATCCTATCCAACATCCACTTCCTCCTATCCTCCTCCTCATCAATCACAATACCTCTACCTCAATCCCACATCCCAACCTTCTCATCCTAATCCAACAGTCACACATTCATATCACAATCTCCCATCCCAATATTCCTCCTATCCTAATCCACCATCTCAATCCTCTCATCCTAATCTACCATCCATATCCTCCTATGCCAACCCACCATACATGTCCTCCTACAATGGTTCACCACCTCAGTCCTCCTATTCTAATCCAACATCCACACCTTCCTATCACAATCCCCCATCCCCATACCCTTATATCAATTCCACATCTCCCCATTCTAATCCTTCATCTACATCTTCCTACTATCACTCCCCATCCCAATCTAATCCAACATCCACATCTTCCTACATCACTCTCCCTTTCACCGCATAATATCTTAATCCTCCATCTAATCATAATCCTACATCTCCTCCAACCAATCCTAGTACTCCATCTAGTCCCATCCCTTCATCTAATCCTAATCCTCCATCTCATCCTAGTCCTACATCCATTTCCATCCCTTCATCTAATCCTAATCCTCCATATCTTCCTAGTCCTACATCCAATCCCATCCCTTCATCTAATCCTAATCCTCCATCTAATCCTAATCCTTCATCCATTTCCATCCCTTCATCTAATCCTACTCCTCCATCCAATCACATCCCCACATCTAATCCTAATCCCCCATCCATTCCCATCACTCTACCTAATCCTACGTCTCTTCCAAAAGTCGCCCAAGGACTCATGCAAGAAGAGACACCATGCCCTCCCACTTTATCATGTACTATCACTAGTGATGAGGCCCTCCTCCATCCTACACCTATCCCTCTCATCACCATTCCTACCACCATCCAAACGACTGAGCCGATCAAACCCATCGAATCCATTGGATCCCCATATTCTACTACTAGATCCACCAAATCCATTGAAGACATCCAATCCCCTCCTCCTAGTCCTAATATTCACAAACTTCAATCCAATGACCTTCATGAATCCTCCATCCTCCTCTCTCCCCCAATTGAGGAGTCCCTCCAACACTCTTCCACCATCATACATCCCACACAAGACGAGTCATGCCAAGAGCTTGATCCAAAGCATACAAGCATATCCCCTCCTCCAAATCAAGATCACTCCATCACATCTACTCCCTCTCAAGAACATAGTCTTCCATCCATTTCATCTCTTGATCCATATCCTCAACCAAGTCAAGATCCTATCCTCCCATCCACCCCATCTCCAGATCACACTATCTCCGCCACTCCATCCCATGATCCCATTTGCCTTCAAGAGCCAATCACTCCATCTCATGAGCCCTTATCATCCACTACCTCTCATGATCCCTTATCACTCATTCCTCCTAATGTTGTTATCCCCTCATCCCCATCACATGATCCTTCATCGCCATCTAGTCTTACCATCCCAATGCCACTTTTGTATCACCTTGGTAACATTACGTGCATCCATGGTGGTCTTCTTGTAGAAGAAAAACAATGTCTATGCACCACCTTTCCTCTTCCTTCACCTAATAATGCAATTGCATCATTCTTCCAAGAGAATAAACATCCTACCATAGATCATATGCTTGAGAACATGAACTATCAAGGAAAAGGTTTAGGCCTTCATGAGCAAGGAATGTTAGAGCCCATTCAAGTCAAAGAACATCCAGGCACACATGGTCTTGGATATATCTCCCAAAACTCACACTCTAAAGATATTGGTACAACCTTCGTACATCCTAAATGATCCTCTTCTAAAGGCACAAGAGGTACTTCCCATCATTCTACCAAGACATATGCCGCCATCCCCCCTCCTCCATCATACTACCTACAAACAACCATCCATATTCCTCCCTCATCCTCTCAATCTATTTTGGGTCCTTATGTCCCTCCATCCATCATTTCTCATCCTTCATCTACTATAGTTTCTTATATCCCTCCATCAAAACCCTTACATCCTCCATATACACAGTGTATTTTGGGTCCTTATATCCCAAAATCACCACCTCCATCTTATCCTATTCATCCTTTCATTCATCCACCCCCTCTCCCTCGTACACAACATAAAAATCCTACCTTCATAACTCCTAATTAGGATCAACAAAGGCACATACCTACACATTCTCCATCTACACATAATCCCTACAACCCTACCTCCATCGCTCCCCATCCTCCATCTCCTCACATCTATCCCATTGCTATTAAAAGAAAGTTGGATGCCAAAGCAACAATACATAAATCCAAACATCCACATGAATCTAAAGTTCCTCATGTCCCCTTCAAAAGACATGTTGAAGAAGATAAAAATCAAGTCCAAAATCCAAATCAATCCAAAAGGCCACAAAGGCCCACCGAAGCAAAAATAAAAACCATGTGGATCCCAAAGAAAAAAGGTGCCATACCTTCAATTGAAAACTCCATAACGACATCCAAAGTTGTTATTTCCCCACAAAATCATTCACCTCCTCCATCTCCTAAATCTGTTTTGGGTCCCTACATCCCAGAATTCACTATCCCAATGCCTCCATTATCATCACACTCTCCATCCATTCATCCACCTCTCTTTTTGCATCCACCATCACATGTGCCCATGTTGGTCTTGAACACCTTCCCCCATCACCAATCCACTCCATCATTCCACCCATACACTTTCCAACACCCCCTCCACTATCCTCTCTATCTCCCCCATCAAATCCCTTTAATCCATCCTCTTGCATAATCCATCCATTCTAATAAGGTTGTACTAACATCCGATGGTCACTTAACACATGGTATCTTCTTACCTCATATGGAACTTGATGCTTATGTCTTTCGAATCCACATCCTCATCCATCTTCACCCGTATCCTAGTCAAAAAGTCAAAACGTCAAAAAAGTCAAAAAGTCAAAAAAATATAGTAAAGAGAAAATCATTCGTCCAATGGAGAAAACTTGGCAAACAAGCGCCTTGGATAAGTACCATGATGAAAACCTGGAAAATAGGCATCATGCGTAAATTCCCCATCTAGTCTCCTTCCATGATTGGGGGCAACATCCACTTACGCATTCCTTTCCTCCATCTCCTACATCTGCCTATCTTCTGCATCCTATCCATCCTATCCCATTTATCCCACTTCCTCCCTCTTCCTTGTGATCTTGATACATGTAGGGGAAAACCTATATACATACTTTGGACACCTCTTGGCATATATTCCCATCCATACACTATCATATTCCTTATCCACCTCTATCTATCTTCCATTGCCCATCTCACTCCCTTATCCACCCATCTTGCTATCCCTCTTGCCTCATCATGTATGACACATATAGAGTGGGGGCATCTCCTTATTTGCAATTGGGTCCTTGGAGACATCGTCCATCCATTCCACCAGGTAATCTTTCTATCTCCCCATCTTTATCAATCCATCATCTATCCATATATCCTAGCATCTTTCTATCTCCCCATCTTTATCAATCCATCCATTTTCCTCCCATCCCTTGTCATTGGTCTCTAGCTATAGGCTACCCTCATGCAATCCAATGACTTGATATCTCCCTATCATCATTCCTATCTCTTTCTCACATCTTTCCAATCTTCATCACTCATCTATCCATCATCTATCCATATATCCTAGCATCTTTCTATCTCCCCATCTTTATCAATCCATCCATTTTCCTTCCATCTCTTGTCATTGGTCTCTAGCTCTAGGCTACCCTCATGCAATCCAATGACTTGATATCTCCCTATCATCATTCCTATCTCTTTCTCACATCTTTCCAATCTTCATCACTCATCTATCCGTCATCTATCCACCTATCCTAGCATCTTCTTATCCATCCATCCATTTCCCTCTATTATCCCTTGTCATTGGTAACTAGCTCTAGGCTACCCGCATGCAACCCAATGCCATTCACATCGTCATTCATCCACCACATCTTTCTCACATCTTCATCACTCATCTATCCATCATCTCACCTCTCAAATTCATATTCTAATGATCTGAATTACCTATCCCATCCCTGAGCTTCACATCCTACATATCTTACACATATCAACCATCATTCTATCCAATCCTGCGGCCTATCCTAGCTCATCATATCCACTCCATCATTTTATCGATTTATCTTGGTCATCTCATCATCCCTTATCCATTGTCTGCTGTCGGTCTCTGGTCGAACTACGTTGCCCCTGCGCTTTCACGTAGGCAAGGTCAGTCATTTGATCCGCCCCCGGGGTTCTATCTTTTGTCTATCTTGTCTCTTCCATCATCTATCTTTGGCCTTGTGTCGAGCTACGTGGCCCCTGCGCTTTCATGTAGACAAGGTCAATCATTCGGTCCTCCCCCTGGGCATTTTTTCCATCTAATCATTAACCTCCATCCTCTATCTTCATCATCCTCTTTCCACTTTTACCATGGTCTTTTCCTGAACTACGAGGGCTCTGCGCTTGCACGTAGGCAAGGTTGATCTTTGATCAACCCTCGAGCCCCTAGGTCTTTAGGGTATGTTAGTCCTGTTGTCTTGTCATCCTGTCATCTTGTCGTGTCATCAAATATGTCCCTATCCTAGCTGGTGCTTATGAAACAATGGTCATCTATATCACATGATCCAATTGGTTTCTGGTATCCTACGTCATATTGATCTTTTAGTTTACTATCCATCATCAGTCTCAATAGGATGTATCCTTCCTAACAGACCTCATCAACCCCATCCATCATCTTGATCCTATGGCAAAGGACATTTGAAATTGATTGTGATCTTTTGATGCTTTTGGCTTTTTTTTATCATTTGAGCTCCCTATCATCACTTGTCATGGTCACCTTGATCCATCATATCATGGTGTGCTTTGACTAGTAAACATAGGGGCATATCTTACTCATTTCTTTGTTTTTGTCTTCTTGGTTGTCCCACGTAGTACCAACCAAGACCCTGAGGTCTTGTGTTACACTGGGGCATCCTTTTGTGCTTGTGGTTATTCCAATACCTGGCCCGACCAAAGTCATCGCGACTTTGGGGTGTTGGGATAGCCTTTTGTTTGTTGTGCTTGTTTTATGCATTAGACACTAATTCATCTTGGTTTACATACCCTGATGCTCGGTGTCTTATGCTATAGCAAAAATCAGTGCTCTAAGGATGGAAAATTGCATTAGGATTGCATTTCATTTTCCATTCCATCATCTTGCATATCTCCCCCATCCTCATCCATTCAAACAATCTAATCACACTCTTGGTCTTAGCCTTGCTACAAGCCTTGATCCAATCATCATCATCATCATTATCATCTCTGGGATGTATCCTTCCCTATCCTTGTGTTGTTTTGGGATGTACCTTTCCCTCATCAACAACACTCTCATCAGGATGTATCCTTCCCTATCCTTGTGTTGTTTTGGGATGTATCATTCCTTCATCAACAACACTCATCCTCATCCTCATCATCAGTGGGATGTATCCTTCCCTATCCTTGTGTTATTTTGGGATGTATCATTCCCTCATCAACAATAGTCGTCCTCATCCTCATCAAGATGTATCCTTCCCTATCCTTGTGGTTTTGGGATGTATCATGTCCTCATCAACAACACTCCATCAACCATCTGCCCAACCTGGCTTGTACCTGGATTGGGGCAACATCACATTTTTCCTTGCATCCATTTGTGCTCACGCTTATCATCATTTTTTTGTTTCATCACTTTATATTGTCATTTTCATATCCCCTCTCATCTCTCATCCTTTCCCCCATCCGTTTCTTCCTATTGAGAGGTCACTCGAGACCCCTCTCTTTTCCCTCGTCGCCCTCTCGAGGGGGCATACCCTTCCCATTTATCTATTTTCTCGGCCATAATCTCCATCCATTTCCCCGCTAATTTGGACATCTCAAATCCTCTTCCCCATGCTGAGGCATCATTTTTCACATTAATTCCTAGAGTTGTCTGCACTTTCTATTCTTTGAAGCACAGTTATTCTAACCATACTTCGAAGAGGGGAAAAATGTAGACATCCAAATTTGATCATTTCCATATGATCAAAATCGTCTATTACATTCATCTATTCCATTAACAGTGATTAAATAATTTATTTAATCATTATTTCATTTTTTGCCTAAGGTTCCTAAAGTGTCTAATTAAATAAATTAAATACTTTACCTTACCCCCTTTTCTTCTCGAAATTAAATAAACATGACAAATTATTTAATTTAGTCTTTTAACCCATTTGAATTAAAATCAATTTTTAATTCCTCTTTTCTCTCTCCTTGTCACATTCTCCATAACCCTCTTTTAATCCAGATTAAATTAATTAATCTATGATTAGGATGTATACCACTTAATCTTGATTAAGTGTCACATCCTCCATAATCTCCCACTTGCCTCTAATCTCCCATTAATTACCTTAATCATGTGTTTGCACAACCTTAATCAGAATCATTAGCCACATTTGGCTTACCTTTTCTGGTCAACCTTCCCACTTACCATTTTTGATATGGACTCCCTTCCCCATGTGAATTTTTAATTCACATTTATTCAACCAAGGTTCCTCTCTTCCCCATGTGAATTTTTAATTCACTTTTATCTTTCCAAGGTCTTTTCCATCCCCATGCAAGATTCTAGAAGCCTTGCCTTGTCACTTCACATGTGCCAAGGGCTTCTAGAACCTTGGACTTGTCACATCTCCCACATGTGACAAATCTCCAGCTTTTTGGAGATCTCCTTTTATCCAATGAATCCTCCATTAAATGTAAATTTTTAATTTACATTTATTCTTCCCACACATTTCCCCTTTTCCCATGGAGATTTTTGAGGAATTCTAAAATTCCTCAAAAGTCTCTTTCATCCTCATTTGGGGACAAGAAGTTCCTTTTTGAGGAAATCTTCTCATTCCCCAAGGTACCTCAAAGGTACTTGTCCTTCATCCACCTCATGTACTTCCCTTCCACCTCTTGTCCTTCTCTTCCACCTCATTTCCACATCACTCCACCTTAGGACATCTCACCCTCCACATGTCAAGATGTGAGGGCTTGTGAGTCCTCAACTCACCATAGCCCTTCATCTTGATCTTTGTTGGATCAATCCCAACCGTTGAATTCTCTAGAGAATTCAATTTGGCCTATAAATACCCCTTCAATTCCTTCATTTTGGGGGATCAAGTCTTTTGCAAATAAACTCTTGCAAAATTTTCATTCAAGCTCTCATCCATTTTAGCATCCATATTGCATCAATTCATCTTGCATCCACTTCATTTTCATTGCCATCCAAGGAGCACACAAAACTTCAACATCAAGGGCCAACCAAGGAAGCAACGACATGAAGGTATAACAGCAATTTATTTGTTTATCTTGCTTTCATATTGTTCATTTTCTTAGGCTAATCATTGAAGTGCCCTATTATCTTGTTGTTTCTCTTTATTGCACTATTAGTTTTATCTAACATCTCACATTTAGGAAGCAACATTTTATTAGGATCAGAGTTATCATTCCCACTGCCTCTCATTTATTATCTCTTTTTTGTCTTGGATTATATGTTCATGATCTAGCTACATCAATAAGTGAAACACTTTCCATACAAAAGGTCAGATCTTACATCCATCAATGAAAGATCTTGCATATTATTCATCATCTTCATTATTTTTTACTGAAGGTTTGAATCTTTCACATGAGAAATTTAAATTAACAAAATTCATGTCACTATTTTCTAATAAAGTTTCAATAGAATAATATATTTATTGTGCATCAATCTTTGTTTCTATAATTGTTTTAGTAAGAACCCACATATATTCTTGTGTGACTAAATCATCAAGGTTTTCAATGTTTGCAAACCACATCAATATTTGAGGATAATTTTAATTTTTTTCTCTACTTTAGGTACATACTTGTAAATACACTTCATTATAAAATGTTTGAAAAGAATATGTTACCAATCTATATTTTCTTTCCACAATTGTAGTATGTAGTGATTGTGTGAATTTACTTTGTCATCATTTCTTACAAGCTCAAATTTTCGCACCTATCTTTGAGTCTTCATATAATTTTTATCCCTCTCAGATTTAATGGTTATGAAGCATGATACTTTTATAATTAATAACAACACCTTTTTTATTTATTTGCAATCAAATTATATTGAATTTGTACAAAATAATTTAAATGACTAAACCTCTTATTTACAAACATTTTTCTTACATAAACATGCACTATCTCTACACATTGTATGTCATTTTCAACAACTTAGGGTCACTTCAAATTCATTTCCTATATCTACTTGTGTGAGTTGTCTATTATTTTTAAGACATAGATGTTGGATAAATTTTTTCAATGCCTATCATTCAAAAAAGTAAGAAGTTATTAATTATATTGAAGCATAAAGTCTATATATAAATTATAATATCAAAAATATAGATTTACAAAAGATTGGTAATATACTTGTATGTTTCATTGACGTGGATCTTGATTCCATGTGTGAACAAGAGAATGCAATATTTCTTTTCACTTTTTTGTTCTCACTCATCCAATCAATATTGTAGATATTTGGTGCTTCATCTATCCATATGAGTCTATCCACATGTGGTAAACCTCTTAGTTGTCATTCATATCTAGGCTAGTAATCTTATGTTGAACACATGAAATACTAAGAGGTGGGGTGAATTAGTATTCTCTAAAATTCAATAACTTAAAAGTGCATTACAAAGCATCTCATTAAACTTGCAGAAATGGAAAGAAACAAGTAAATCATGCACCACAACAATCAACATAAGAACACCATATTTTACATGGAAAACCCTTAAAAGGGGAAAACCATGATGAGGATTAACTCACTATATATCATAACCAGTTACAATAGATCACAACTTAAAGGACTCATTGTCCAAGGACTCAATGTCCAAAAAATAGGAGGGCTCACTATCCAAGGAATATCACTTCTTCCATAATTATAAATGTACATACAAAAATGGCTCACTGCTAGAGTTTGAACTATATAAAATGCATTTGCTATATGATGAAGACACAATTCCTTGTTCTGCTCAGAAAATTGACTTTACACACTTCATCCTTCACTATCACTCTTATGTGGATGCACAAGATTACCACTATCACATTATCACACCCACATTAAACATTATGAATTTTCCTTCTCTATACATATATATCTTTTGTAATCATTCATACCAACAACTAGGTCAGCCTAAATGTATGAAATGTGTGACCCCAAAATCTGTCAGCACAAACCTCCTACACACATGCCTTGCGAAAGTAACCAAAGCATGTTCTTCACCCATATAGGTCAGAATAATCTATAGATGCTCCTATGAATCCGCTCCATATGCAAATCAGTCCTGCATGACCCCAAAACCCTTAGGTCGACACCACACAAAGAAACTGATAAATCAACAACTAAATGAACCATCTGTTCATCCAAAACTTGACACGTGGATCAAAAAACCACTTGAAACTTAGAATGCACACACATTTGACATCTCCAAACACTTCCTAAAATTTTCAAAACACAATGATCATCCACAGTAGGATGTAGAGCATTGCAACATGAACTTTGCAACTGTAACTCTATCACAACTTAGTCTAATACTCTGTCATTAATATCTTATGTTGTGGAGGACATAAAACCCTAAAAATTTGCATATGGAATCCTTCAATACATACCATTATTACCCTAAAACCACATGATGAGATAATGTAAAGCAGAATAATGTGGACAACAAAATTTTTCCCTTGTTACATTGAAATGCACTATCTTAGTTTAGGACTTAGCCGATTTCCAAAAAGACTTGGTTTTATCTGGACTACATTCATAATGATACACCATCAATTTTATAATGGGTTGACATCAATGATAACACCATACACCATCATGCTCATGTTTCCAACAATCTTCCCCTTTGTCATTGATGACAACACACTTTTGTGCTTCAATCCCCCTTTGACATCAAGGGTAAAGGGTAGTAAATCCACATTACAACCCCTTACTAATATATCTACATGAGAATAGCTCCCCCTAACTATGTTATCAAACACCAAAAGGACAAAATTGTACCGCAACACTATCTACTAACTCCACAAATGTACATTGAGATAAAAAATTGTCTATAGAATTCAAAAGGGAATATACACTTTAATTGAATGATGTTGCCTTCAATTTTGCAAGGTGTGCCTCCCAATCCTTCTTGGTGACCTCCCAATCCTTCTTGGCAAAAGAAAGCATGTAGCTCTGGTTTTCAGACTGTACGTAGAGGTATTCTCCTTCCAGAGAACTAGGCACTATAATATTTTTCACAACCTTTTTTGCAATGTCCAAAGCTTCAGTTAAAGATGTAATCCTTAGACTTACCATATTTCGGAGTTGATTGTACTACATTATGATTTTCTCTTTTTTTCCTATAGTAAGAAGAATTGACTGTGTAGATTTTCAATGATCACCCTAGTTGCTCCATATCCATCATTCATTGGATCATACACACCTGAGGCCTAGGAAATTTGGGACTCAATTGAGTCCATCTAATCCTTTATAATTTTTGTAGACAATTTCCATTTCAAACAAAATTGGGACAATAGTTTGGCTTCCTCCAAACTCTTTTGAACATCCTCCAAGTTTCCTCACAACTTGGTATGTGCAATAACACATTTATTTGAGGTATTACTTAGCCTCTTATTAGTAAATTTCTTTGCTACTTCTCTTTATTTTCTTCCAAACTTGTACAATACTCCTTAAAAGAATATAGTTGTAACTTTAACTATTGTACACTTGTCAAAGAAGTATTAATGGATACTCTAGGAAGGCTTTCTTGCAAAATCTTGATAGCCTCATCAACTAACTTTGTGCCTTTCTGGTGAGTTTCTAGTATATCCTTTCTTGAAAAGGCATGGAAAACATCACCAAGCTACAACTTATGGAGGGGAGAGATTTTTTTTATGTCCACTTGACCTTGTTGCATAGGAATTTGCAGTAGTTGTGCAAACACCACTGGTTGGAACTGCATTTGCATATCTAGAAGATCTTTGAATGAATCTCTGGAGGGTGCAAAGGATTTGTGTCCTATTTTTTTAATTTCTTCTACATGCACATCATTCTTCTCCTTCTCTCCACTGTCAGAATATTTTCTACAATCTTCTCAACTTTTGGAGGAGACATAGTTTGTTCATTTTGAGCTTTTATCTTCTCTAGGACTCCTCCTTGCTCATCTTCTTTGCTCTGATTGACAGTTGTCTGCCCGTCCAGAGGGGTTTTATTTGTCATCATTTCTTCTTGTTCATGCTCATGCTCATGCTCATGTTTCTCTTTGACTGGCTCATTGATTTTTGGGAGGGATGTGTCTTTGTGTATTTCATCTTCATCACCTGAAGAGGTTCCCAACTCTTTAAGAATTCTTTTGGTTGATTTCATTGTTTCTTCCCTTTGATTCACTATATCATCCTTATCTTTTCCCATAAGAGTATTTAATCTCTATTTTATCCTAAATTCTTGAACTTGCAACTGAGATAGCTTAAACTTTTTCTTCATGAGTTAAATGAGGAACCGATCTTCTCCAAGGAAAATAATTCCATCTTTGCATCTACTGGAATTTCCTCTTGTCTTCTTGAACTCAATACTTCTTTTAGCTCATCTAAAAACTAATCCACTATCTCACCTAGGCCAACATTAAATGTCACCATATATTTGACAATGGCCTCTTCAATTGTTGCCTTATTTGCACTATTGGCATTTGGCTACTATTCAGCTGTATCCTTCAAGATTCCAAACTCTCCTATTTCTCCTTTCCATTTTTTGCACTAGTCTCATCTTGAGAGACCTTTGATTTCTTTTTGTGGGCCAATTTTACTTCTTCCTCTTTCTCTTCTTCTTCGTTTGAGCTGATATACTTATCTCTTTGTGCACTCTTTCTTTCTTTCTTCTCTTTGGAGAATTTTATTGCTCGGGGATGCTAGAGGTGCCTATCTTCTTAGAGCCACCTATTGGTTTTGTTTTGGAGGACTTTGAAATAGTAGGTATGGAGGTTGAGGTCATATCTGACCTTTTTGATCTCAGTATAGTCTGTAGAGGAATAGACGTACCTTTAAACTCTACTGCAGGGTCCATAAGGGTACCAAACTCCCTTTCCAACTCATCTTTCATCTGTCCAACCTTTTCTTCAATATCATTCTTTTTCTTTTCTAGATTCTCTTTCTTTGTTATCTCCTCATATGTACCAAACCTACCTCTTATTGGATCTGTTAGAGATTAGTTTTGTCATTGATTTCAACGAGGATATTTTTTGAGATTGTTCCACTATATTGTCTTTAGTGTTTTCATTGATGTCAACCTATATCAACCTCTAGTGTGGTTGTGATGACAAGGTGTTTGTGATGTTGAGCAAGTATTGCTAATGCAGTTGGTTCACTTGGTTTCCAAGTGCTTTTGAGAAAATTTGCATAGAGAGTGTACAAGGTGGTAGAGTTGTGTTCTACATTGTGCTCCACATTTCTTCATGGTTGAAGATGTGATTGTGCAGTTTGGATGAGATGATCAACGGTGTTTAGAGGTTTTATTTCTATAGTTTTAGGTTTTGGATCGTGCAGCAGTTGAAGATGTGTATGACAATGTACTGCCTATGAAGAAAGTTCTTTAGGAGAAATGGAATTCCTTCACATTTCTCCATGTTTAGGTTTCTTGTCTTGAAGATTTTGAAAAGTGCTTATATTGCTTGCATCTACCTTTCCCTAGAGTTTTTTGTGTTCAATTTTTTTGCAAGTTTGGTTAGTGAGTTGTATGTCTGTGGCAGTGTGGCAAGTTGCACAAGATGATAGTATTCTCAGCTTCAAGTGATTGCAGTAGTGTTGTTGAATATTATGATGGTTTTGGAATATTACAAGATGTTATGTATGTTGCTTCATGTTCTACAAGATTTTTTTAGACTTGGTGAAGAGTGAATTGATTATTTTTAGTGTTAGTGCAGGTTTGGCCAACCTGTCGTGCTAGCACTATTTGTGAAGGTGGTTTGTTATTTGTGGAAGCATGGTGAAGAGTGTCATTGTAGATTTGGGTCTTGGTTAACCCTTAGTGTGGTTCAATTTCACTTCTTTCCATCGTGGAAGTGTTTGGTTCCAACCTATTTGTTGGTTGCATGTTTGAGGGGTATACGTTTCATTGGGACCGACCTAAAGAAGTTGTTTGAAGTCATGGAAGATATATATGCAAGGTAAATTGTTGGAGAAGTGTGAGGTGTGTTGTGTGGTGTGAAAATATGTAATTCTAATCAAGTGTTAAGATTTGATTGTGATCTTAAACACCTAAGGCTACCAAAAGTAATGAGCAAAAGGTTTCTACATTTTTAGTGTATCTAAAGTTGTTGGAGGTAGTGAGCTGAAGGTTGCGGATGGTGTAGACTTGTTGTGGTGGATCTTCATGTTGCTTTGAGGTAGTGAACCTCCTTGTAACAATATTGTTCTATTCTCTTCTATTCTAGAGAATGATTCCTTTAGAAAATGATCCCTTGGAAGTGATCCATTCTTTTCCTTTTTGGGCACTGAATTCTTCTGGTAGTGAGCCTTTTGTAATTGATGTTGTTATTTATATATGTGAGTTAATCCTCATCGTGGTTTTTACCTAATAAGGGTTTTCCATGTAAATCTAGTGTTTTATGTTGTATGTTTGTGAATGCGTTTATGTTTCACTAGTTTACATTCATGTTGATGCATAATAAGGGTTTGAAAATTAATGAGGGTTTGAATGTCTGAATGTACAACTGATTCACCCCCCCTCTCAGTTGTCCTATGTGTCTAAAAATTGGTATCAGACTTGTGGTTCCTTGGAAGAAGCCTAACCTCTTGGGGTAGATCCGAATGATGCACAATAATGGTATCAAAGTGCTTATGTTTGATGGATCAAATCATTCTTTCTAGAAAGCCAGGATGGAAGCCTTTCTTGTCTCATTAGGGTTTTGTGTTTGGAATTCAGTTGAAATAGGATACACTATACCTACTACTCCAACAAGTGATGATGAGATCAAGGATTATGAGAATAATGGAAAAGAAAGGAATGTTATCTTGAGTGACTTTCTGATTCAAAACTTGTGAAGGTGATAAGCCTAAAAAATGCTAAAGAGATCTAGACAAATTTTTTTCAAATTTATGAAGGAGATGAGAAGGTCAAGCAAGCAAATATGTAGAATTTCAAAGCCAACTTTGAAACCCTAATTCTGGACCAAAAGATGAAGATATTGTTGGCTACATGCTTAGATTTGATGAAATTGTCAATGTCATCAATGGTCTTGGTGGAAAATTGGAGGAAAGTGAAGTTGGGAAAAATGTATTGAGAACTCCTAAATCTTATAGTGCTAAAGTTTTTGCTATTGAGGAAGCTAAGAATTTGGATCAATATTCTAGACATAAAATGTTTGATGCTTTAACTACTTTTGAATTAAGAGAGTTTTACCAAGATGCTCCAAAGAAACAAACTGCTTTAAAGTCAACAAGAAAGAGAATGATGAATTTGATCTAGATGATCTTGATGAGGTGAAAGAAATTTTTGTAAGGAGATTGAAAAGGGCACTGGGTGATCCCACAATAGTGGTTTACAATTTTTGGCCAAACTGGACACTGAAATTATTATTTTAACTAAATCTTCACATTTGCGCACCTATAGCGGCTAAACCGTGAGGAATTTGAAGATGATGCAAAGTGGAGTCTTATCACATTTTGTCTGTACATTCTAAAAATATTTTTTCAAAATTTTTGGAATCAGATTGCACTTCTTTTTCCATCTCCCACGAAAATTGGTTTTTTTCAAAAAACAACATTTTAAAAAAGTGGCGCACACCGTATAACACATAATTTTTTTTCCATGAAGGATAAATTCTAATTCTTTCGAATTTAGATTTGTAACTCCAATATCTAGTGCTTTCACTTGGTTAGATAATTTTTCATAGAATAATTTTTCTTTAATCAAGTTTCGAAGTCAAACCAATTACAATTTAGACATAGTATGACTGTATAACGTGTAACCTTTTTTGTATATATTGAAATTCAATTTTATTTTTTGTTGGATCAAGAATTTCAATAACTGGTGCACTCATATTTTTCAATTTTTTTTTTGATAATCTGTTATTTTTCCACATGTGTAGAACAAAGACCTTCATTTTCGATGAAAAACCTATGTTTAATAAAACTAAAATAACAAATACACAATAAAACTAAAACATATTAAAATTATATTTGTTGGATAGCTCGTTTTGAGGAATACCTGATTTCAGTTGGGTTTGTGAAGATTCCTCCATTTTCATCCTCAACCCAAGCTTCGAAGTGCCAAAATTTAGGTTTTTTTTGTGTCTCAGGGGGGAGATGAGGAATAAGGGGGATTTGAGCGAACCCCCAGGGGTTCGCTTGAACCATGGTTCAAGTGAACCCCATTCCCACAATGGGAATTTAGGGTTCCCACATGCAAAGTGGTTTTCTCGAACCCTGGTTCGATCGAACCTCTTTGGGGTTCATTCGAACCTAGAGTTTGCTCGAACCCCCCAAAATGATTTTTTTTTGAATGGGTCATGTTTTTGGAAGTTTTCCTTCCTCACTCGAATTGTAAAACACTTTTGTGGGTTCACCCCACTGGAAAATACATAGGTAAGTTACCCTTCAAATGTTTCAATTATAGAAAGATAGGTCATTATGATTCTAAATGTTCAATGAAAGTTTTAAATGACAAACATAAAGATCATAAAAGTAAATCTATCAAGAAGATTTATTATGTTAAAGAAGATAGTGGTGTATCTAATGATGAGGAATCAAACTATCTGGATGATGGAAGTGATGAATTCTTTTTCATGGCTCTAAATTTTGGAACTAATTTTACTAATCCTGAAAGATGTGTGAAGGAAATTGCTTCGAAAATAGGTCACAATATTGAAGGAATTCTGTTGACTAATTTTCATGCAAGAGAGGAGAGAAACTATTGGATAATTAATAGTGGACACTCAAATCATATGACAAGTGATAAGAGTAATTTTGTTAAGCTTGAAAATTATGATGATGGTCTTGTTAAGTTTGGTGATGATACATTTGCTAAGATCTGTGGAAAAGGTTCAATTATTTTTTATGGAAAGCATAAAATAGATGATGTTCTTTATGTCAAAGGGTCTTTGGCATAATCTTCTCATTGCAAGATAAATGTGTAGCAATTTGGTGTTTTAGGATGATGGTTGTGAAATAAAAAATGGAATCTCTGGAACAGTGGTTGCAATTGGAAAAAGGACAAAAGGAAATATTTATCAACTCAAAGGTGGTGGTGTTAAGTGCTTTATATCTCAAATCAATGAAAGTTGGCTATGGCATGGAATAATGGGTCACATCAATTTTGATAGCCTAGTAAGGATCAGATCTACTCAAGTTGTGAGAGATCCACCAATAATTACAAAGCCTAACAATGCAATTTGTAAGGAGTGTCAGTTTGGAAAGCAAACAAAGAAGAGGTTTAGAACTAGAGCCTATTCTATTGTAGGAACTTTGGAATTGGCGCATACAAACCTATGTGGACCTACCAGAATAAGAAGCTCTCAAGGTGATAGGTATTTTATGTTGTTGATAGATGATTACTCTAGAATGACTTGGGTGACATTTCTCAAAGAAAAATCAGAAGCTCTAGATAATTTTAAAGCATTTAAGTCTATGGTTGAGAATGAAATGGATTTAAAAATCAAATGTTTGAGATATAACAAAGGTGGTGAGTTCACCTTTAATGATTTTAACAACTTTTGTGAAGACCATGGGATAAAGAGATATTTATCATCTTCTAGGACTCCTTAGAAAAATAGATTTTTGAAAAGGAAGAACATGATAGTTCATGTTATACCCCATTCTCAGTTACTAGATTACTTTTACCTTTATGAGTAAATATGATATTAAATGAAAAATCATGACTTTAATATGTTCAAAGATTAATTAAATACATTCAAATATGCATTATGATGTTATTTCATTTTAATTCTTTAATGATGGAAATGATATATGATGGATAAGATTTTCATGTGATTAGCTAACTACATTTTTGATGCACTAAGTTGGATGCAGGAAAGAATCAAGCCCTCTAGTAAGGAGAGGGAGATTATCACCTAGGAGAGGAGTTTGGTATGGTAAGCCCTAATGTACCTACTTGAGCTATCACACACTCACATCTTAGTTATTCAAGCTTAGTCAAGGCGGTTTAGGCTAGGTGTTGGTAAGTAGACCTAAGTTCAAAGCTTTTGGTCGATAGGTAAACTATGAATTGGTCATATTGGAACCACCTTGGTTATTTAAAACAAATTGAACTAAAAGGCGAAACTCTTGTGCATGTCAAACACTACATATGTAAATATAGATATATACATAGGTGCGAACATGAATGTAAAGTGAAAATATAAATGTATGTTTAGGCACAGGTATATACATGTTTATGTATAAAAGTAATACTAGAGTCTAAAATTGAATAGTACTTGTTTGTATATATATCATATATACATTAATACATTAAAAATACATATATAAAAGGATATATATATGTTCTTATACATGTAAACTCGTTAAATAGGTAAGTAATGTATATATATATAATATATGGTTGATATATATATATATGTGTGTGTGCGTGCATTAATCTAATATATAAATGATTAAAATATATGCACAAAGTAAATTCCATATATATATACTTATTTGAATTGTCATAAAATTACATATTAATATATATATATATATATATATATATATATATATTCATATTAAATGGCATATAAATATACTTGAATATATATTTATATATAAATATTATAATATTATAATACATATATATGGAATATAAATATATGAGAATATATTTAAATAAAAATATTATAATACTTTTTTATATATATATATATATATATATATATATATTAAATGACATATAAATATACTTGAATATATATTCATATATAAATATTATAATACATATATATGGAATATAAATATATGAGAATATATTTAAATAAAAATAAATATATATATATATATGAACATTGTATACTATAAGTTTTCAAGCGGCCAAATTGATAGAAGTATAGACTTAATAATGTTGCGATGAAGTTAAGATTTACACATTCTCATATAATAAATAATGCGTTGGAAATATATGTCTAATAGCATATCAAATGCATATCTTTAAGACTATTAAGGGAGCTGGGAAAAGTGCGATGGAGTAAGCAAAATCTTCCATGATGAAAGGGGAGATATAGTTGTTTATAAACAAAAAACTAAAAGGCAATAGAGACCATGCAAACGTGAGAACGAGACATATGTGGGAAGCCATATAAGGGTAAGGAATCCATACGATGGGAAAAGAGTGTTAAAGACTAACTCTCATTTAGGAAATAGGGTAAAGTACCACATATAAATAGTAGTTAGAAGGAGTTGAAAGAGTCACACTACCAAAAGTTGGTAGCAAGGTAAATAGAGTTTGATTTGAATCAGACTGACAACCACTAATGTAGGTGCCAAAAGCAGAATGTGGCAAGAAACAAAACCACAATGGGAAGTAGAAACATGTAGGTAACCATTTCCATGTTTTGACTCGGTAAAATAATCATTGTTGGCAATTTTTAGAGGTGACTCAACCATTAATAAGAAGATGAGTTTGTTGGGACTGTTTATGTGTTTGTATTTTGATTCTTTTAGCAAACACATTTCACTCAATCTTGCTTAATCAATTTGGTTAGAAGAGAATTTGGTTTTGGATTTATACTTGCAATTTAGAGGTGGCAAGAGGAAGAAAAAAGGTGGTGATTGGAGAAGTTAAATTGTAGCATTAAGTTTCTCAATGTTTAGTTTAAATAGAGGAAACTTCTGAGTCATTTGCATTCATTCTTTTGGAATTCATTTTCTTCCATTATGTTGTATTTTTTTGTGCAAGTAGTGAAGAGTGAGAGATTTCTTGAGTGTTTCTGAGTTAATTAGTGAGATTTTTGAGAGTTGGGAAAGAGGCTTGAATTTGGGATAAGCTAAAAGTAGAAGGAGAAGAACGAAAAGTTTTAGTATTGAGGTTAGAAGGAAAATTCATCATTGGAAGATAAATTTCTAGGAATGCTAGTTATTCTAATTGAAATTAAAAAAAATAGGTCGGTAGGCTTGAAATGGAAGTAAGTGATTCACCTATTTTCCTCTATATTTCATTCAATGTGTGTGCTATGATATATAAATGAATAAGAAAAAATATACCTAACCGATATAAAAATCAAAAGGCAGGTTTTAATAGGGTTAAATGTTGTGTACCTATTGCAAAAAGTATTTTTTTAGGCCTCACCGAGGACTCATTCGCCCTATGGCGAATGGGTCCTGGCTAGGGCTTTGGAAAATCAATTTCTGGGTTATGTTCCTCTCAGTTTGCACTCCCAAATTCTAGTTGGGCACTATCAGAAAGCCGCAAACAAATCTTGTAGCTCAATTTATGCGATTTGACAACTTTCTTAGCAACTTTGACAACTTTTTCAATTTTTCTCTCCAAATGATCTTCAACCTAAAACCTGCAATCACACATCAAAGGAGAGAAAATGTTATTTGTTAGGGAATAGGGGTTTGCCTTGGTCAAACCTCATTTTGGTAATTAAACCTTATGATGAAACAATGAAACATGAAGGAATGATGAATGAAAAAACAATGTCACAACTCACCACACCTTAGTTGAAACCTTGGATTGTAGATCTGCAAACTAACATGAAGTAGCCTGAATGAATGTAGATCGTGATCATAAATTTGATGTGTAACAATTCTTTTGAATATGCTCGATTAGATCTTCAATGCTACATCAACAACATGCATGATGCATTATGCCTTTGACATGATATGAATCTTGATTGATGCAATATGCTTCTACAAATCTACCCTTGAATTCCTTAGAAATTCTTTTGAATGCTCCTATAATGCTCTTGTAAAAGTACTCTTATGATAACTTCAATTTACTAGGTGAAACTAAGTGAAATAGCCTAGTATTTATACATACCTTAACATTAAATCCCCAAATTCAAATACCACAAGCCGACATATCCCAAGAGGGGTCCTAGGTCACTCACATAGGACACACTTTGGGAAATGTGAAATGTTATGTAAAAATAGGGTCCTAGGACCTAGTGAGGACCCATTCGCCTAGGACACACACCTTAAAAAGTTAAGTGGCGAATGGGTCATAGGTCACTAACCTAGGACACACACCTTAAAAAGTTAAGTGTTGTGTAATGGCATGTTTACGAATGTCAGGTTTTATCCCTCAGAATTTGCATTTAATTAGGCTTGAATTCAAATTAAAGGGGCCAATTAAGGAAAATTAACCTCAATTAATTAATAAATCCCTAGATTAATGTGAAAGTGTAAAGGTACACCTTACAACACCAAAAATAAGGCATAATTAAGTCTATTTAATTTAAAAGGGCCCTAAAATTAATGTGAATATGAAAAAAATATTACACTACTAAATTAAGGCATCATTAAGCTCATTTTATTATCAATTATTCCCAAATTAAAGAAAAATGGATACTTTTTTCATTAATACACTAACCTTTACTTTTTGACTTAGTTTTTGTTGATTGAATGCAAGTGCTTGAGCAAGTTGAAGTTATTTTCCATAGTTGTTAAGCAAGCTTGCACACATAGCTAGATTGGAAATAAGTTCTTTTGAATATCATATTAGTATCATATCTATATGTAATTATCATGATTGTCATGACTTTATGACATAGTTATATTAAACTATCTAGAAGGTATATGTATATGATAGCAAGATGGTTGCATGTTAATTATTTGATTGCATGAGTTATGATGTTAATAATGTAATGAGAATAATAGTATGTTAGATACATCATCATTGATAGGTTATGATGTTATGCAAATCATGTTGGTAGTTTATCCTTGAATGGTTACTCATATTTCCTTGATTGTAGGGGGGAAGTCTATTCCCTATGGTTAGGGTATATAAATATGATTATGTTGATAATCAACAATAGGGTTGAAAAATGTATTAATGATATATATATTTTTTATTATTATGTTACTATATATACTTGACCATGAGTCTATAAATCTTCACAACATTCTGGTCTTAAAGGACTTATGTTTCAGCAACCCAAAGTCATAATATGAGAGGACTTAAATGTGTAGAAGCACAAATGCCTCTCAAGCTGATAATGTCCTCTAGATTAGATATGAATTTAGTAAAAATTGTAAACATGTGAACAATTGAGTCATACTGAAAGAAAGGTTTTATGAAAACAAAGAAACCTTATAGGATAACTTGGAAAGATCCATTAGAAATGGAGAATAATCAAAAGGGCATGTTGAAGAGAGAAATCATATTATTATTGTAATCCCTTAAATGTTCTAACCTTATTCTAAGATGCAAAACTAACTTATAATGCATTAAAAGGAACAACACAAGAAATACACCTCAAGATTAGCCTAAGGAATGTCTATGCAAAAAAGATAAATAAACAATATGATAAGTAGTTATACCTTTGTGCTGCAAATTCCTTGGTTGGCTCTTGATCTTTGAGAGTTTGTGTGCTCCTTGGATGGCTATGGAGGTGAATAGATACAAGATGAAAAATGTGATAAAATGCAAGTGGCTAAATGGCTTGGTTGATTGATGGAGAATGTTTGCAAATGACTAAGTATTGCAAATGAAAAATTGGCAAGAGTTTTGGTAGCAAAACGTCATTTTTTTTAAATGAGAGGAAGGAGGGGGTATTTATAGAGGGATTTGAATTCTCTAGAGAATTCAACAGTTGAGATTAAGCCAACAAAGTCAAGATGGAGGGTTGTGGTGAGATGAGGACTCACAAGCCCTCACATCTTGACATGTGGAATGTGAGATGACTTAAGGTGAGATGATGTGGGAGTGAGGTGGAAGAAAGGTACATGATGTGGAGGAAGGACAAGTATCTTAGAAAAGGGATGATGTGACCTTTCAATGATCACATGGGGAATAGAAAAATCTTGGGTGAAAAAAAGTGAATTAAAAATTCACATGCTTGAGAGAGTCTAATGAATAAAAGAGGGTTTCCAAAAAGGTGGGGATTTTCCACATGTGAGTGATGTGACAAGTCTAAAGTTCTAGAAGTCCTTGGCACATGTAAAATGATAAATCAAGTTTTCTAGAACTTGCATGGGGATAAGGTAAACCTTGGGAGGATAAAATGTGAATTAAAAAAACACATGGAGAAGAGAGGAGCTTAGGATTAATAAATGTGAATTAAAAATTCACATGGGAAAGGGAGTCAAGGCCAAGAAAGGCAAGTGGAAAGGTTGACTAAAAAAGGTATGTTAAATATGGCTAATGACCTTGATTAAGGTTGTGCAAACACAAGATTAGGATAATTAATGAGAGATTAGAAGCAAGTGAGAGATTATGGAGGATGTGACACTAATCTTAATTAAGTGGTGCACATCCTAATCATGGATTAATTAATTTAATCTAGATTAAAAGAGGATTATGGAGAATGTGACAAGGAGAGAGAAAATGAGGAATTAAAAATTGATTTTAATCAAAAAAGGTCAAATGACTAAATTAAATAAATTTTTCTATTTATTTAATTTAGAGAAGAAAAGGTGTAAGGTAAAGTATTTAATTATTTGATTACATACTTTAGGAACCTTAGACAAAAAATTAAATAATGATTAAATAAATTATTTAATCATTATTAATGAAATAGATGAATAGAGTAGACGATTTTGACCATGTGGAAGTGGTCAAATTTAGATGTCTACAATTATATATGCATGTTTGTAAAATTTGATGATAGTAGTCGAATAGTGACAACTAGAGGGTATTATCATAATATCTAGGATATCGTAAATCAAATTTAAGATTGCATTAAATGTTATGATGGGAAAAATGGTAAGATATAGAAGTACTATGTTGGAAATGTCAATTGGGATGTTATGTAAATTGATATATGAAATGAGGTTTAATCTTGGGATTAGGATAAATCGAGGTTGGGAGTAATCTAGATGGCCAAGTAGATCACTAGAAAATATGTTATCATTTGGGAAGGAATCATGTTATAGAATAAACTCGTTAAGAGTTAGTATGGTCATATTATTTACCAAATCAAGAAATAGGGTGGGTGAACATACGATGTCCACTTCATAGAGGTGAGACACCACTCTTAAAAAGTGAGTTTGAACATAATGATCAAATCTTTGTCCATAGTAGTGTATGTTGCCACTGATTACATTGTTGATTCACTATGGGCCAAGGTTGCATAACTAGGCTGGAAATGTCATGCATGTAGGTGAGTATCCACTGTATGGTAGCTCTAGTTATATAGGACACAACACCATGCTTAGGTAGGATATTATCATTTATGAGGGATACCATACCAAACTATTCGTTGAAGGGTAGGGCCATCTTACCAATTAGGTAGATGTGTGGGGGACCGCAATAAGTCCATGGTTGGAGGAAAAGCACTTAGGTGATGCTCTCCCTCATGTATTAGGCAATCAAAATATGAGGATGTATACCAAGAAGGTCATTTGGACCATTTGTACTTGTGAGACGAGGATCGTCAGGGTGGATCAATTATGCTTGATCCATGATGAATCGAAACATAATTTATCCACTAAACCTCAATCTTACAAACAAGATCATTCAAATTAAAAGTTTAAACTAAGAATTCATTGAAACTAAAAACTACAAACTATGAAAATAGTTAAATGCCTACTCTAACCCATTTTAAACTTATCCCATTTTGGAATTGGTGTTGTGTTGATGTGGAACAACGACCCTTTCCCAATCCTGTGATCAGTGAGCCTATTTTAATCGATTCTATTGAAGAAAATCAATGAAACCATTGTGATAAATGGATAAAAACCTTATTTATGCTAAAATGAACATGATGCAAGCTAAATTAGAATGATTTTATACTAAAATGAACTAAGTATGCAATTGCTAAGCTAATCTAAGCTAATTCTAAGCTAAAAGATGGAAACTGGCCTAATTTATAAACAAACTAAGATGGATGCATGGAAGCCATTAATGGATGTCTTAAGATAATTTGCAACTAAAAATGAACTAAAATAAGCTAAAAGTGAGTAAATTAAGAGTGTGAATGCAAGTGAGTTCAACAACATAAGTTTACAATTGAAATATGGATCCATTTGTCTCCAAATAGTGTCCTATTTATAGGAGAGCAAATGAGAAATGGAGGGTTGACATTGAAAAGATCAATCAACGGTCCAGAATGAAAGGAAGAAGAGGCATGGATCGTGGATTCCCATCAACATATGAGATTGCAAGATTAAAATTAATCAAGGGCTCGCATTTGTTTCAAACAACACACTTTTGACCTGCACACATAGGTCACAAGGTGACTTGCTCAAAAGGTTAAAAGATAACTTGTATTTGAAGCCAAGTGAGATGATTGGAGGAGAGAGAATATTATTTGGAATATTAGGATAAAGATATTTTTCAAATTAAAATAAAGTTTTAATTCTGCAAAAAGGGGGATAAGGAATATTCTCCTTATAGAGGAAATTTAGATTAATTGTTAATTAAACAAAGTTTAATCACATAATTAGGGGATTAGAATAATTAAAGTGATATTCATTAAATTAAATAATTTAATGAATGGGGGAGAGATGAAATGGTATTTAATTAAATAACTTAGGGTTATTTAATTAAATTAGAAGACTTGGGGAATTAAATTAAATATCTTGATTTATTTAATTTAATAAGATGAAATGTTAGTGTGAAAGGGGGCAAATTAACCTGATTTGATGAATTAGGTTAATAGACGAAAATGACAATTAATTAAATAGCTAGGCTAATTTAATCAATTAAACGAAAATATGATGGGTTCCAAGACGAAATGATGTTAGTAGATGTTTCGAGTGCAAAATATCATTCAGGACATTTTTTCAGTGTCTACAATACTTAATTCCATTGAGCTATTGAAAGCTATGTATGTAATCATGATCTTATATCTTTATGAAAAATGTATATGAAAATGTAATCATTACTTGGGATTATGTAATGTTACTTGATTGGAATGCAATGAAAATTTGAAATGGGATTATTTCAATTATGCATCTTTGTTATTGAAATGCAATGGGAATTTGAAATGGGGTTATTTCAATTATGCATCTTTATTATTGTAATGGAAATTAAGGAAAAAAATTGATTGCTATGTGTTGGTGAACTTAAACTATTCATATATGGGTTAAAATTAGGTGAAAACAATAGGTAAAACATTAAAAATGTTACAATTCAAGAAGCAACAAGAACAGTGATGAAGGAAGAAAATCTACCATATGTCTATTGGAAATAATCTATTTATACTGTAGTATACATTCTTAATAGGGGACAAGCAAGAGTGAACAATTCAAAGACCCCCTATGAACTATGGTATGGGAAACCTCCCACTATGAAATATTTCAGAGTGTTTGGAAGCAAATGTAATATTAGGAGAGATGAAGAGAACTTAGGAAAGTTTGATGCAAGATAAAATGAAGGAATCTTCCTTGGATACTCTACAAAGAGAAAAGCATATCGGTGCTACAACAAAAGGTTAAAGAAGATAGTTGAAAATGCAAGTGTCAAAGTGGATGAAGGATCACACCAAAGCTGAGTGCTAATAGAATGATATGAATTTGATGAACCCCCTTGTAGAGAACAAGAAAAAGAAGAGGAGAAAGAGGAAAATTAGATTCTAGTTGACAAGGAAGAATCTCCGAAAAAGAATCCTAAGACTCCTAAGTATGTATAGAGTAATCATTTTGAAGATCAAATAATTGGAGATAAGAGCAAAGGTGTATTGACAAGGAGAAGAGTTGCTATGGAAGAGGAATGAGTAAAATTTTGTTTACTCTCTAAGGTAGAACCTAAAATAGTAACTAAAGCATGCAAGGATAATAATTGTATCAAAGCTATAGAAGAAGAATTGAGGTAGATTGGGAAGAATCAGACATGGCAATTGGTCCCAAGACCAACAAATGCGAATGTGATAGGAACTAAATGGGTATTTAGGAACAAGTTGAATGAGAATGGAAAAGTTATTAGAAAAAAGGTTAGACTTGAGTGTAAGGGCTACTCACAAGTGGAAGGAATAGATTTTGAAGAGAATTTTGCTATAGTAGAAATATTGGAAGCCATTAGGATGTTTCTGGATTGTTAGCTCATAAAGACTTCAAGGTGTATCAAATGGATGTCAAGTCTGCATTTTTGAAAGGTGAGTTAGAAGAAGAGGTGTAAATTGAATAATTAGAAGGTTTTCAGTTATCAAAAGATTCTAATATGGTCTGCAGGTTGAAGAAATTTTTATATGGACTCAAATAGGCTCCTAGATCTTGGTATACAAGATTGGATAAGTAAATACTGTAATAGGGATTTAAAAAGGGTATTGTAGATAGTAATCTTTACTTCAAGGTTGAGAGAGATCAAATCCTAATTGTGGTTGTGTATGTTGATGATATAATCTTTGGAGGAAATGAAAAAATGTGTAAAAGGTTTGTAGAGGAGATGCACAATGAGTTTGAAATGTCAATGTTTGGGAGATAAATTTCTTCCTTGGGCTACAAATTAGTTAATCTGATAAAGGGATATTTATCTCACAATCAAAGTATGTTAAGGAAATGTTAAAGAAGTTTGGAATGGAGGACTCTAAACCAGTATGTACTCCCATGGTTATTGGTTGTAAGTTGATATAAAATGATCAATCTCCTAAGACAAATCAGAGCAAGTATTGATCCATGATTGGTGGACTACTATATCTAATTTCTACTAGAATAGATATCATGCATGTAGTATGTCTTGTGGCAAGATTTCAAGATCCTAGAGAATCACATACATGGTAGTAGTAAAAAGGATATTTAGATATTTGAAAGGAACTTCAAACTTTGGTCTATGGTATCCTAGGGATAATGATTCCTCTTTGAGTGCTTATACAAATGTAGATTGGGCAGGTTGTATAGATGACAAAAAAAAGTATAAGTGAAGGTGATTTATTTCTTGGAAGCAGATTGGTTTCTTAGTTGCGTAAGAAGCAAGATTTAGTGTCATTATCTATTGTAGAGGAAAAATATATTGTAGCAACATCTTGCTACACATAAGTTTTGTGGATGAAGAATACATTCAAGGATATTAGTGTATCATATGAAGAACCTATTCTTATCTCGTGTGATAATACAAGTGATATAAACATTTCAAAAAACCGAACAATGCATTCAAGGACAAAGCATATCTCTATCTAATATCACTTTCTAAGAGAGAAATTTGTTGAGAGTGAAGTGAAGTTGGAGTATGTTCCTAAAAAGGATCAAATATTAGACATTTTCTCAAAGGCTCTTCCAAAAGATACATTTGAGTATCTCAAGCAGAAGCTAGGAGTTATTTTCCCTTCTTCTTTCAAATAGATGAATGAGTTGGTGCATCTATCCAAGTGAGAATCTCAGGATTTATTCTTTATCTTGGACTGATGAAGGCTACCTCTCAAGGGGAGTAGGTAGTGGTGTCTTTAGTTTGTGGAGTCAAAGGGAGCATATCTTGTCCCCTTAAAGGGGAGAGAGAGATTAGTGGAGAGAGATAAAGAGTAGTGGAGAAAGTGAGAAAGTAGTTTGTAGATGTTGCTTGAAGTGAATTTTACAGGTGTTTCCCTTTTGATGTCAAAGGGGGAGAAAGTGATTTCTAAAAAACACAAGGGGAGAGTGAAATATGACAAACATGAGAAGAAAAGGGAGAGAGGAAAGAAGTCTCAAATGTAAGAAATGTCTAAGGGGGAGTGATGCTTGATGCAAAGTCACTTTTGTTATTGATGGATTTTTAGAGCCAGTCTTTCCATAAATGACAAAGGTGGAGATTGTTGGAGATTAGTGTTTTCATTAACGTCAACGGGGAGATTGTTAGAGACAATTGAACTATGTCTTCTAAATAGTGTTTTCATTGATGTCAAACTATATCAAACTCTAGTGTGGTTGTGATGAGTTGGTATTTGTGGTGTTGAGCAGGTGTTGGTGATGTAGTTGGTTCACTTGGTTTTCAAGTGGTTTTAAGAGAATTTGCATAAAGAGTGTACAAGGTGATAGAGTTGTCTTTTGCATTGTTCTATACATTTCTTCATGGTTGAAGATGTGCTTGTGTGGTTTGGATGAGATGATCAGAGGTGTTCAGAGGTGTTATATCTATAGTTTCAAGTTTTGGATTGTGCGGCAGTGGAAGATGTGTCTGATAGTGTGGTGTCTTTGAAGAAGGTTTTCTAGGAGAAATGGAGTTTATTTGCATTTCTCCACATTGATTTTTCTTGTCTTGAAGATTTGGTAATGTGCTTATATTTCTTGCATCTACCTTTCCCTAGAGTGTTTGGTGTTCAGTTGTTCTACAAGGTTGGTTAGTGAGTTCCATGTGTGTGGTAGTGTGGTCAGTTGCACAAGATGATGGTATTCTTAGTTTTAGGTGGTTGTGACAGTGTTGTTAATTAGTTAATGGTGTTGGAATATTTTAGGATGTTGTGTGATGTTGTTTCATGGTCTGTAGGATGTTTCTAGACTTGGTGAAAAGTGAATTGATTGTTGTTTAGTGTTAGTGTAGGTTTGGCCAGCTTGGCATGCTAGCGCTATTTGCGGAGGTGATTTGTTGTTTGTGGAAGCATGGTGAAGTGTTTCAATGTAGATTTGGGTCATGGTTAACCCTTAGTGTGGTCTGCCTTTACATTTTTCCACTATAGAAGTGTTTGGTGCTAACCTATTTGTTGGTTGTACATTTAAGGTGCATGCATTTCATTGAGGCCAACCTAGAGAAGTCTTTTGAGGTCACTGAAGATATATATGCAAGGTCAATTGTGGAGAAGTGTGAGGTGTGTTGTGTTTTTTAAAAATATGTAAGTGTGATCAAGTGTTGTGATTTGAGTGTGAGCCTAAATGCCTAAGGATACTAGAAGCAATGAGAAAAATGTGTTTACATTTTTAGTGTACCTGAAGTTGTTGGAGGCAGTGAGCCAAAGGTTGTGGATGGTGTAGAGTTGTTGTGGTGAATATTCTTGTTGCTTTGAGGTAGTGAACCTCCTTGTAAAAATATTCTTCTATTCTCTTCTATTTCGAGCAGTGAGTCCTTTGGGAAATGAGCCCTTGGCAGTGAGCCATTCTTTTCTTTTGAGAAATGAGCCCTTCCGGGAGTGAGCCTTTTGTAATCGACATTGTTATTCATATATATGTGAGTTAACACTCACCATGGTTTTTCCCTGATTAGGGTTTTCCATAGAAATCTCATGTTCTATAGTGTATGGTTGTGAATGTGTTTATGTTTCATTAGTTCACATTTAGGCTGATGCATAATAAAGGTTTGAAAGTTAATGAGGGTTTGAATGTTTTAATGTACAATTGATTCACCCCCCTCTCAATTTTCATTTATGTCTAATCGGATCTCTAGCTTTGCTCAATACAACCCTTTCAAGGCCAATCTAATTCGATTCAACTACCTCGTAAGACAAGTCTGAAACCCAAACCGTTATGGGTTTAACTACTTCCATGTAGTAGTTATCTCTTCTAACCATAAATATTATTTCATTCTTATACTTTTTACAACTTTATCTAAAATTATTTCTCTCTCTTTCATTTGTGCTTGAAAAGGTTTGAAGAATCCCCACAAAAACTTATTATCTATAAATTTCCGCAAATGATCCCTAAATTGAACAACTACTAGATATTGTCTTGCCATACTACATTCTTCACTTTGGGAAACTCATTGAGAAATTAAAACATTAAGAAAATTATGAGAGTGCCATACTAAAAAGGGTAGCTTTTCTCCTTTGTCCTTTGCAAATTTTCCAACAACTACAATCATAGGAGATCACATAGATCAAAGTCTTTACCTTCTTTCACCATTTGATATGTCATGTGAATCGCAGTGGTAGTGGCAGAGCCTTCCCTGTTTGTGTAGAATATCTCGTAAGCAATCATCATTGAGGAATATTTAACCATTGAATATTTGATATCATCCATTTTTAGGTCACACTTTTCAAACTTGGTTTTGGTAAGCTTCATCACCACTTCGTTCTTTATGACCTTCATTGTTGAGATAGGTACTATGGAGCTCAAACCAATAACAATCCTTATTGCTTCTTTGTTTATCATATACGACATGTCCAACCACATGAATTGATTGTGTATTCGACTCAAAACAAACTTCACCCATTCATCTTCAAAAACAAATTAAGAAACTCTATCCATACATCCAACTTCTTCTCTGATAAGTTGGAATACTCTACTTTCAACTGGAAATCATCTCCAATTAGCTCTTTTCCCCTAAACTCCAAAAGTTTTAGATGATTATATTCATCCATATTTGAATGTATAAATTCACACATCTTTTATGTGCAACACATTTATAGGAACCCTAGAGAATGCACCTTATATATTTCCATTGATTTGTGTGGGTGCTTCTTAAACTTAGGCCTTCGCCTCTCAGCCACATCATCAACTTGAGTAAACATTATGAACTTGTTTGATCTAGGGTTTGCAAGAGATTGTAAATACCTTATGGAATTTCGTCAATAGGGTTTTATCCAACACTCTAGAATTGCTTCAAATTACATTTTCTCAGCTCTCCTCTCTTAATTTCTTGAACACAAATGCCTTTAAAATATGCAAAATAAAATATAAACACTCTACTCGTGACCTAAAATGTGCATTAAATGCAACAAAAAAAAGTTAGGTCAAAATACTATCGAACTTTCTATGTATCATCACATGGACTTCTAAACACTCCGCAAATATTTGCATCAAGAGATTTCTCACTGGATGTTCCATCAAAGGATCAAGCATATCAACCAATACATGCACAAATATGTTGAAGACATCAACATCACATGGGTAAGTGCAAGAAGTTGAGTCCATGAAACGTGGAAGTTTTTGCCTTACCCAAAAAAATGAAATCGGTATTGCAAAAGTGGGATCCCATTTTTAATAAACAAGATCCCTTTTTTTAATAAACGGGATCCCATTTAGGCTCGGGATCCCGAACCTAAAATCAAAAAATGGGATCCAGCTTTTCAAAAAATAGGATCCCGCTTTTGAAAAGTTTTCGTTTTTGGAAATTGTCCATTTTTGAAAAAATTTCAAAACGGGATCCCGTTTTGCTAAACGTGATCCCATTTCGTAAAAGCATAAAAAAAATATTTTTTTATAAAACGGGATCCTGTTTTAGGACGAGATCCCCTTTTTTAAAATTTCAAATGTAGGTCGGGTTTTTGCTTTGTTGACAGGTTCGGGAAATGGTTTGGGGATCCGAAACCTAAGCCCTGGACCTGGTTTGACCTAAAAGTTGAAGGTCCTAGCAATGTCACAAAAAAATACTGACTTTGGGCATACGTCTGAAGGCTTTCTTTGCAGAGTTTTTCAACGAAATTAAAACTCATTATAGATTAGACAATGTAGATTCCAAATATGTAAATTTTTTTACAACCGGATTAATTTTTTTATTTTTCATTTAATTTCTGATTAAACAGATCCATAAACTTGAATTATCAGTGTTTTTTAGTATTTTAATAACTTTTTATCAACATAACATTTTTATGAACGAATTGCATGAGAACAAACTTTAGACAATTCTTTTCAATTTTAAAAAAAAAACAAAAAATGATAAGTTTAGGTCATCTTATGCGTGTCGTACACGACGATTTTTCAAAACAACAAATATGCCTAATAAAAATTTAACAAAAATAAAATCAATAAGAAATTACAAAAAAATATCAAAAACAAGCTTCAGTGAGTCACAAATCTTTTCCCAAAAGGATTTAGAAATATACGATAATTTAGGTCAAAATATGGATGTCGTACATATGCATGGTATGGTAAAAAAAAGTGACTTTTAAATAGTGATTTTTAGAAACGCCTATTGAAACTCAATTTGTACAATCTGAGTATTGAAATAAATTACATATTTGGAAACTAGACTCCAAGTACTACATTTTATGATTATTAACTTTTTCAAAGATTCCATATCTAAGTGCTTCAAATTTTAAGGTCAAATGTGTCAAATTCTGAAAATCAAGGAAAACACTTCCACTTTTTGGCCAAAAAGTGAACTCAACTTCTTGCCAACACCCACATCTTTGGCAGGGGTCTGTAATTTTTTTATTGAAACTCCCCCTAAGACAATGCTTCATATCTAGTTTTTGGAGGAAACATCTACACCAAATTTTGGCACAGATTCATTCTTCACATCATTCTCTTATTTTTTCTTACAAATCTTCTTCATCTTCTTTTCTTCAACTAGATCAATCTTCTTTTGTGAAACAAAGGGTTTCACAATCTTCCTCTATATAAGAGAGGGGGACCGACTACTACAAGGCCCCAGGTCATGAAAGGCCAAGAGAATTATGGCTACCCTAACTTACCTCAATTTAAAGGAAGGTTAGGATAGGTGGGATGAAAGTGATGAGAACTGTGGGTCCTTCGATCACTCTACAAACCCGAGAGTTGAAAGGAGACTAGGCAAGTCAATTTTTAGGGTCAACTTTGTGTCTTAGATAGCTCTTTGTCAGAGGAGAAAAGCACGGTTTTGGGATGAAAACGTGGCACGTTGGTGTCTCACAAGTGTGTTGGCTTCTGTACAACCAAAAAACCAAACTTAACTTCTAAAAGGTGGACCAACAACCTAGTTTAAGAGTTTCGAGAAGTATAGGATAAGATTAAGAAGTATGAAACATAAAGGTGAACATGATAAAATAAATAGATCATTGCAAGGGTGAAAAAGGTCTGATCTCACTCAACGATCTCTTCGCCAACTTGTTCCAAGATCTCTCCACCTACACACAAAAAATAGGGAAATGTTGGGGGGTTTTTTAGGGGTTTGCCTTAGTCAGACCCCCATTTTGGTGTTTCCACCTCCATGAACAGCCAAGTTTGTAACGATAAGGATAATATGATAAAGAAGAGAATACAAGAAAAGTATACAAAAGACACTACAAAATAGTATGTGCTTACTCTACCAAATAATAGAGAAGATGAGAGGAGCTTACCACCTCTATCCAAAAAACTCAAGGCTAGTGGAGGAGAAAGATGAGAGGAACTCAAGCCTCTACTGCAATGTATTTTTCCTACGCTTTCTCTATTGCAGTGATGGAGTGATAGATTGCTATTATGGAGTGTGAAGTGTTGCTACAAAGCTTGGAGTGAATGCTCAAAGTGTGTAGAAATTTGTGAAGAGATGACCAAAAGATGAAAATGGAAGAATGGAATAAGAATATGAAAAAGGAATGGAAGAAAATGGTCATATTTGGGCTGGCCTGCTGAAGAGGGGCGTTACACTTCAACTTCCAATGGGAAGTTTAACATCTCTGTAGACTCCAATCACAAGAATCTGTCAAGGATGTAAGCGTGCCGCACAAATGTCTACACATCGTGCGGGCATCCCCGATAGAAATGCCTCCACCGACACTCAAAATGGGTGCCAAGTGTGATGTGAACAGTGAGCTTATGTGGAATTAAGCCTCCACCTTTGTTTTTCTAATGTGGAAATATACAAAAGGGGAACTTGCATTAGGGGTGAAAATTTGTGCCTATACATTTTGACCCCACTTTAGCCAACACGAATATTGGTGAGTTCTTTGGTAAAGTAGAGTAGTAAGGTTAGAGATGTATACCTAAACTGACAAGGAAGTAGAGCATGATCTGGAAAAATTGGAAGTGCAGGAAAGGACCTCATAGCTTCATAGAACTATAAAGCTAAGGAAAAAAAGTGACTTATAGGCTCACGATCATGCAAGGGAGGTATCCTTCAAGAAATCTCACATGAAGGAAACCAAGGAGAGTGCCTTATAGATCCACGGACCTACAAGGAAAGGTATCCCCCAAGAACTCTCACATGAGAGAAACCAAGAAGAGGAGACTCCGCAGAGTCGGAAATGGTGACGTGTTTACCTACAAATAGAACACGTCAGGAAGCAGTCATGCATGCCAGTGAATGGACAGTCACGTAGACCATCTCTAAGTTGGAAGTCTTTCAAAGGGGTCCCTCGGGAACCCTTCAAAAGAAAGAGGGGTCCACTCAAGGGACACATTGTTTGAAAAGTAAAGTCTAGTCGAGTTGCCCCCAAACTAGACATAAGGACGTGAAATAGGTCTAGTTAGGCTATCCCCAAGCTAGACGCCATAGAACTCACTAGAGATAAAAACTTTTGAAGGGGTCCCTTGGGAACCCTGCGTGAAAATAAAGGGTCGACTCAAGGGACACATTGTTCAAAATCCAATGTCTTCTTTCTCGAATCTATTCATCATCAAGGAATCTATTTGAAAGATGTTCACTTCATAAAGGAATTCAAAAGGAAGGATATGCCCCCACGTGAGGGGAAGATAAAAGGTGTTCCTGCTTTGGAGGAAGGTTCCCAAGTCCTTTATTTATGAACCCATGATGAAGGAAACACATTCCGTTAGGTTCCCAAGTCAACAATACAATTCTAATAAAGGAATGTGTATAGGGTCTTGAGAAAAGATTCGTTGGCAACAAATGCATTTTCTAAAGAACAAGTGATGTAGAAGTGGCGTTGTCGCACATGAAAGGGAAAACTCAAGCAAAGAAGAGAGAAAGATAAAGAGAAATCAAAAGGAAGGAGAACATGAACAAAGGGCATAGGGGGATTTGGTTTTGTGGGGTCATATCTGCCTTTGTTTATATAAATAGTGGGTAACCGAGACACAAGATGAAAGATCATAAATCCCCAACCAGATTAGGAAGAATGCACAGAAGACAAAGTAAAAATAAAAAATTGGGTTAACATGGAAGGAAGCCTAAATGCTTCAAATGTTTTGCATCATCCCCAATTTATCGAAAGCCAATCACAAACATGGAAGAATGGTGATACATATAGAGGAAGTTTTACAACACAAACACCATGCCTATATCCAAGCAACAATAGGGGTGACAAGGGTCATCCAGTCACATAAAGTATGATCACGAGGAAACATGTCACAATACACACACAAATCTATTCTAAAGATCAACAAGAGGGTCTCCCCCTAACACTGGTCAACCAAGAGGTCATAAAATTCCCACTCTAGATCATCATAGGGGGAAGGATGATGAGCCTACAATGGTGTAATGTTAAGGGGAGGAGCTTTCAATCCTCCTGCAACAAGGGCCAAGGCAGAGAGATCGATGAGGTCTCCCTCATTCAACTCTTGTGGTTCTAAGGTCAATGACTTTGCAAACATTGCTAACAAGGTCAAAAATTCATCCACTGAGATAAACATGCACTTGATGGGAGTGCCATGTTTCACCTCGACGGACAGAGGAGTTTGCACCCGAGATTCACTACTAAGCTCACCGAGTGATTCAGGAGCGGTGACAAACTCAAAAGAGGCTAGGACTGGTTCCATCACTAGGACAGAACAAGTCAGCATGGGACCACCTTTCGGAGAAGGTGGGCTCCTCTTACTTCCTTTGTTGGTGGAGGGACCACTCTCTATCTTCTTCTTCGTCGGAGGAGGTGAACTCCCCACAGAAAAAGAAAAAAGGGTAGAGGGAGAGGAGGAAAGAACCACAGTAGATACAATTGAAGTGTTAATCATATCTACGAGTTTCAGGAAAGGCGAGACATCAAAAATGGATGTCAACAAAGGTGGCTCTATGGAAGGAGTGATGAACACCTACACCTTTTCAGGCATGTCTGCACTCACAACAAAAGCTAGAAGAAGTATGAAGCTAGTTTGGACAGAAGAAAAAGGGAGGAGAGAGGAGGATATGACAGGAGGTGCGGTCGTCTCCTCTTCCTTCCTTTGCAAGGAGGATTTCTTAGCTAGGGGAGCCTTTCGCTAGCACTTGCGCTCACATGCAAGGTGGTTTCTATGACTCTTCAAACCAAAATTTGGGGTTTGCGAAGGGACAGGGGGCTCTGAATCAACCATGGGAGTGTCCGCCATAGCTTTTTCCATTGGAGGGATAGATTCATGTATGGGAGAAGGAGGGACAGGTTCAAAAATGGTAGGAGGAATCAACTCTAGCACCTTTTCTGCGGGCCTCTTCTTATTCACTATTTTAGGAGTAGGAATAGTAGGAGCTCGCAGGGAAAATTCTCTTCACAAGCCTTTCTTTCTGCCATATAAATAGTACCAGGGTCCAGGAGACCCCTTAGGGAGATTCAATATCCTAATCTTGGGTCTACGCCAAGTAGGCATCATCAAAATTAGAGGTTAAAGTCCAAGCCTATTCATCCAATACTCCTCCCAAGAAAGGGGAGTAGATGAGTTAGCCCGAGAAGGAGCAAGCTTCTCCTTTCCCTTTCGAGAGGAGGAGGCAGTTGGCTGCTCCACTATAGGAAGAGTCAACTTTGGTTATCCCTTGCCTCTATTTTTGTACTTCACATAGTTCTTGTAAAGTAGGTATGTTCTCTGGGGGAGTGGACAAAATGGAGTGGGCCAAAATTGATCCAACAAGTATCCCCCACGAGATACCACAGGCTAGTATCTAGTATCATGCACTATGTGCACAACACCTTCATGGGAAAATTTAAGGCGCTTATGAATTATAGAGGTGATCCCACTCATGGAAGCCAACCAAGGTATACCTAGCTTCACTCTGAATAGGTCTAACTCGGGAATGACATCCAAAATCGTGTCTAAATTCCTAGGTCCTACCAGAACGAACAACGTTATCGATCCATAGGGTTTAAGAGAAAGACCATCATGCGTACGAATGATGAATTTCACTCTACTCGTGGGGTCAACTAAGATTCTTGTCACAATTTTCCCATTTAGGCGAGCAGGAATGTAGAGTGGAGAATGTTTGTCATTTACTGGTACATCTTGTGAAGTGAATGTTACATTCGGCAAACCGGTCACAAGACGAGGAGAGGGAGTAAAAATAACCATGTTAACATACGCCTCAGGGTAATAAAAAATATCAGAGGGATCGATAATCATGTTAGTAGAATGTGACGAAAATAGGTTCATCTATATCTGCAATTCACTATTAGATTTTTCCACTGATTTGTTTGTATTTTTCTTGCTTCTATCAAGACGAATAGTACCATCCTTAATGTGATTATGTATCTCATGATGCAGGCGCATGCACCGCTCGATATCATGTTCGTTAGCTCGATGGTATTGATAATAGGTATTTGCCTCATACTAGTTAGGATATGGTTCCCTAACTAGTTTTGGGGTGGGAAAGTTAACGATCCTATCCTTCAACAACTTCTGTAAGATGGAAGAATAAGATTTTGATAACTTCGTGAACTTTTGGTCGCATCTGAGGCCGTTTTTGTCCATAGTGGCTACTACATTTGCAATGTCTTTTTCTTTTCCAGAGATCAATATAATGGACTTCCCTTCAGGATGGGAGAGAAAGGAAGATCCCCCAAATTGAACCATTGTCTTTTGATATTCCCGTAAGGCTGCACACAAATGCATGAAAGGAGGGTACTTCATAAGGGCAAACTTTTCTTGCCAAGGCCTTTGTAAGTTACCTATGAACACCCTTTGCACATCGGAGTCAGGTAATGGGTATGATATTTGTGAAAAGAGCACTTGATATCACGCTATGAAGTTGGTAATCTTCTCATTATCCCCTTGTTTACATCAAACAAGGTCAGAGAAGCTCATCTTAGGTGCGATATTGGCTTGGAACTGGTTCACAAGCTGATCGAACATAAAGATGGAATTATCGAGCAAGGAACAGTACCAATCGAGTGTTGTATCCTTGAGTGATCGAGGGAATAGTTTTTGCATCAATGTTTCATGATGGAAGAAATCTATGCATAATGCATTAAAGGTAGACAAATGTGTTTGTGGGTCCCCTTTACCACCGTACTTCTCAAATTTAGGAATCTCCATTCCTTGTGGGAAAGGAGTATTTAGAATCTACCGACAGTGGGCTATGTCAAAAGAAGGGTTGGAAGATAGGCTGGGTTGAGGCCTAGGAAAGGTTCGCCAGTTGGTTTTGCATTTTCCCCATATTTTGAAGAAGGGTGTTTAGAATTGGGTCATCACAAGATAAAGGACCGGTGGTGTAATGATAGATAAAATATTCTGCAAGATAGAACTAGGTTAGAACATGCATGCAATAAAAATACTATCAATCAATGGAATGCAAAGGAGAAATCACGAGAAAAGGAATGAGACTAGAACAGTCTCACCCATTTCTCTCCATGGCTCATTTCCATTGTACCTCCTAACTTTTTGTGATAAAAGGATGCCCTCAGATTTGTTTGTGTGAGCAAACTATAAATTTCTAGACCTAAAACAAGATTTGAAGGATTTTTAAAAATGCTCTCTAATATGAAAACTAGCAATTCAATCCTAATATGCAAATTATTTAAATAAGCCTAAGATGATGTGACAATTGATGATAATGAGACTACAAAAATGCTAAGAGATAATAATGATTCATCCCGAAAATGAGATCAAGATTGTCATTTTATAGAAAATGGAATCTTGAATGGACGGACGAGATGAGAGATTGAGGAATGCCCTAGAATCAAAGGTCGAGATTCAATAAGGCAACTCTCAATTAGGGTTAGGGAAACAATCCCCAAATGTGTGGACAAGATTTAATTTAAGAAATTAAATCAATGGTGGAGAATAAACGTGACATTCAGATGAAATTAGTAAAAATCAGAAGACAAGAGGATGAGATTTTAGAAAATTAGTAATTTTAGCAATTACTTGATTTGTAGAAGAAATTTTCCATTTTGAATTAAATTAATTCAAAATAGGGATTTTGTGAGATAAGAAGTAATTGATTTTTGAAATTAATTACTAAATGAAGAATTAGTTAACCATGTGAGACATTTTTAAATGATTTTATTTTATTTAAGAATATAGAAGTGTCACATGTCACAATTAAATAATTAAAATAATTATTTAATTTAGAAGAAGTAGTTAATTAATTAATTAAATTATCAAATCTATTTAATTAAGAGGATTTAGGAATTAGTGACACATTAAATAAATATATTTTAAATACATTCATTTAATAATCAGGAGGACATTAATGATAAGGATTAATTTAAAAAATAAGATTTTATTTAATTGTAAGAAGACTTTGATAATTAGTGACATATTAGATAAATAAATAAGATTTATTTATTTAATAATCATGAAGAATGAAAGATTATGAATTAATTAAATAATTATAAATTATTTAATTAATAGTTGAATGTGGGTTAGAAACATGATTAAAATGTTATAATCATGTTATGATGAAAGGTGGTAAAATAGTGGTCGCAGGCCTAAGTCATTTTTAGGTGTCTACAGGTGGAACCATGACTAGAGCCACCACCGTGACCACCGCCGGAGCCACCGCCACTTCCAAATCCACTACCATGACCTCCACTGGGATGACTCCCGCTATTACTACCTCTACTACCAAATTTTAAACCACTACAGCCCCCACCGATCATCTCGTTGAATCCTCCTCCACTGGAAGTGGCAGAAGGGGTGAAGTGAAAACCTAGAGGGTTTTTATTTACTTTTATAGTTTTAGAGTTTTTAAAAGTTGCGGGCACATGGATTGAAGGAACCATGTCAACCATGTATACAGACATAGGAGGCGTTGATACTTCCAACTATCTCTTGTGTTCTTCGAAGGGGCCAACTTGTACCATTTGACTATGGTTCAAAGGAGCACATGGTTTGGCCAGACCAGCGAGACTAGCCAAGATTTATATGCCTATTCGATCTTTTCCCATGATGTATCTTATTTCATTGATAACTTTAGCAGCCCTAGCCAGCTTTGGGTTTCTCTCCAGGCGATTCTCTAATGCACCCAACCCTTTGCTAAGAATAATGATGTATTCAAAACGGATATGGACAAATTCGTGCTCATCTACAAATGATGAGGTTGGTGATGTAGAAAGGGTAGGGATGTAATCAATTTCATCAAGGAATCTAGATTCACTCTGTGACACATGCTCCTGCGTAGACAGGCCAACCGTAGACACAGAGAAAAGACTGGTAGTGAAACTAGAAGAGACCTTCATCTTCTCCATTGGAAGGTGTCGCAGACTTCTCCTTACAATATACCTAGAGGTCATGGACTGGGTTGTGAAGCTCATAAAATTTCACAACACACAGCAACACCACGATCAAAGGGTACAAGAGAAAAATCTCAGAACACTGAAAAACAGGTAGACGTTGGTTCACGTCAGGTTTACCAAAAATGTAAGAGAGGGGGACCAACCACTACAAGGCCCTAGGTCATGAAAGGCCAAGATCAGTATGTCTACCCTAACTTACCTTATTTTAAAGGAAGGTTAGGATAGACAGGATGAAAGTGATGAGAACTATGGGTCCTTTGATCACTCTGTAAACTCGAGAGTTGAAAGGAGACTAGGTGAGTCAATTTTTAGGGTCAACTCTGTGTCTCAAATAGCTCTTTGTCAAAGCATAAAAGTGTGCTTCTGGGATGACAATGCAACGCGCTGGCATCCGTACGGCTAGAAAACCAGAGAAACCAGACTTAACTTCTAAAAGGTGGACCAACAACCTAGTTTAAGAGTGTTGGGAAGCATAGGATAAGATTAAGAAGTATGAAACATAAAGGCGAATGTGATAAAGGAAATAGATTACCGCAAGGGTGACAAAGACTATCTCACTCAAGGATCTCTTCGCCAACTTGCTCCAAGATCTCTCCACTTGCACAGAGAAAAGAGGGAAAATGTTGGGGGGTTGTTTAGGGGTCTTCCTCAATCAGACCCCGTTTTGGTGTTTCCACCTCCACAGATAGCCAAGTTTGCAACGATAGAGATAATATGATAAAGAAGAGAATACAAGGAAAGTATACAAAATACACTACAAAATATTACATGCTTACTCTACCAAATAATAGAGAAGATGAGAGGAGCTTACCACCTTCGTCCAAAGCACTCAAGACTAGTGGAGGATAAATATGAGAGGAATCCGAGCCTCTGTTGCAATGGATTTGTCCCATGCTTGCTCTATTGAAGTGATGGAGTGATAGATTGTTGCTATTGAATGTGAAGTGCTACTAAAAAGCTTGGAGTGAATGCTCAAAGTGTGTAGGAATTGTGAAGCGATGACCAAAAGATGAAAATGGAAGAATGGTATGAGAATATGAAGAAGGAATGGGATTAGACAACCATATTCGGGTCGGCCAGCCAAAGAGGGGCATTACACTTCAAATTCCAATGGGAAGTGTAACGTCTATGTAGACTCCAGTCGTAGGAATTTTCCAAGGATGTAAGCACGCCATGCGGACGTCTGTGCGCTACACGGGCATCCCTAACAAAAACACCTCCATCGACACTCAAAATGGGTGCCAAGTGTGATGTGAACATCAGGCTTATGTGGAATTAAGCCTCCGCCTTTGGTTTTCTCAAGTGGAAATGTACAAAAGGGGAACTTGCGTTAGGGGTGCAAATTTGTGCCTATACACTCTACAAAACTTAGTCATGTCTTGATTTATTATATTTATAGCATATGACACCTTGCGGAGCAAATTTACTTCTTTCCATTTTAGATTTATATTTAGAAGCCTTATGCCCAAACTCATTACATGAGTAACAACAACCATGGAATGATTGAGACACCATGCCATAACTATTCATCACATATCTTCTACATTCACTAGCCTTATGACCAAATCTATTGCATGCATAACATTGATTGAAAAATGAATAAATTTTTTTATTCATCCTAATTTTAGCTCAAGAATAACATTGAACTTTAAAAGATAGATACCTTTGTGAATTTTATTGTCTAATATGAGGTCTCTTGAAATATTTCTTCTGGTTCTGGACATATTTGATGTTTCTATTCTTATCTCCAGTCTCCTTTTGTTCATTATTCTTCTTCTCAGCATTGTTTGGATTCTAATTTTCCTTTGAGCTTTCTCCATTTTCAAACCCTAATCCTTCTTTTTCCTTATGATATTTTTCAATAGCAAGCATATCATCAAGCAAGGTGGATCTCTTCTTGAATTTTTCTTCTTGACTCTTTTCTTTCTCTAGATCTTTCCTCAGAGAAACAATCTCTTGTTCAAGTTTTGACCATTTTGCAAACTTGTCTTTCAATTTGGTATTCAAGCAATCTTCAGCTCTCTTTCCTTTTTCAACCTACACTTTCAAATTAGTGATTTTCTCATTTGATTATTTTAGTTGCTAATTTTTTCCTTGAGATGACTTGATTCCTTAGCTTCTTGATACAATCATTTTCTTCCTTAATATTTTTTTATATCTCTATTCTCACATTCTTCTTTATTCAGGTCATCAAGAGAAAATCTAAGTTCTCCTTCCATAACAACTTCATAGTATACTTCAGTAAATCCTTCCATTATAAGTTCTTTTGGAGGGATACGATACTTCCTAGTTGCCATATGTTCAATCTCCAAGATCCACCTCAGCGGTTAGGAAAATTGAAGGAACCTTGCTCCAATACCAATTGTTGAACACCCAAAATACTAGGGGGGTGAATCATTTCTCTCTAAAATTTAATGACTTTAAAGTGCATTACAAAGCATCTCATTAAACTTGTAGAAATGGAAAGAAACATGTAAATCATGCACCACAACAATCAATATAAGAACACCAGATTTTACGTGGAAAACCCTTGAAAGGGAAAAACCAAAGTGAGGATTAAATCACTATATATCATAATCGGTTACAATATATCACAGCTTAAAGGACTCACTGTCCAAGGAATCAATGTCCAAAAAATAGGAGTGCTCACTGCTAGAGTTTGAACTGTATAAAATGCATATGTTATATGATGAAGACAGTTCCTTGTTCTGCTCAAAAAAAAAAAAAAAAACTAACTTTACACACTTCATCCTTCACTATCACTCTTATGTGGATGAAAAATATTACCACCATCACATTACACATTATGAATTTTCCTTCTCTATACATATATATCTTCTACAATCATTCATACCAACAACTAGGTTGGCCTAAATGTATGAAACGTGTGACCCCAAAACCTGTCAGCACAAACCTCCAACATGCATGTCTTACGAAAGTAACCAAAGCGTGTTCTTCACCAAAATAGGTCGGCATGACCTATAGATACTCCTATGAATCTACTCCATTTGAAACTTAGTCTTGCATGACCCCAAAACCCTTAGGTCGGCACCGCACAAATAAATTGATAAAGCAACAATTGAATGAACCAACTGTTTATCCAAAACTTGGCATGTGGATCACCAAAACACTTGAAACTCAAAATGCACACACATTTGGCATCTCCAAAAACTTCCTAAAATCCACAAAACACAATGATGATCCATGATGGAATGTAGAGCATTCCAACACGAACTTTGCAACTATAACTTTCTCACAACTTAGTTTGATACTCTGTCATTAATACCCTCTATCGCGGAGGACATAAAACCCTAAAACTTTGCATATGGACTCCTTCAATACTCACCATTATTACCTCAAAATTTATGAAAATATAATGCAAAGTGAAATAATGTGGACCACGAAAATGTTCTCCTATTACATTGAAAATACACTCTCAGTCTGGGACTTAGTTGATTTCCAAAAACACAGTTTTCTCTAGACTATATTGATACTGATACACCATCAATTATATAATGGGTTGACATAAATGGAAACACCATACACCATCATGATCATGTTACCAACATCTTTTACATTTATTCATTTTCTTGTATCTGTTTTCAAAAAAATGTATGTTGCAAGCGCATGTAGTGTGCCATTATATGAGGATAATTAATAATATACTATTTTTTCTTAAAGGAAAAATAAATTGAGCAAAGGAAATAACTAATCAATGAGAATTTTTTAAAGAAAAAATATTATCAAAGAGAGAGAAGCCAAACCAAGCACCACCACCATCAAGAGGAGACACAAGAATTTCATAAGGGGGAAAAACAAGAAAAAACCCTAATATTATGAATGGAGGCAAAATGCCTAAGAATGATACAAAGAGAGAGAGAGAGAGAGAGAGAGAGAGAGAGAGAGAGAGAGAGAGAGAACTTAATCCTTAAGGTTTCTTTCTTGAATGAAGGATGAGAGGAGAGAAACCTCAATATATAGAGGTGAGAAGAGGAGTTAGAACTAGAAAGTAATTCCCAACTCAATGAATGCCACCATTCATTTATGCGTTTGCAAGTTGTCAAGAACCTCTTAAAGAGGTGGCTACTAATATTCCTTAATAAAGGAATGAAAAATAAAATGAGTCATCCTCACACATGTGTGAGAAGACAAAAATACAAAAATACAAAAGACTTGTAGGGATTCCCTTGGAATATTCCTACAAGTTAATAAATAATTATAAATAAAGAATAACCTTTACCAAGTAAAGATTAATCTTCTAAAATCCCCCCTTAAGCTTTACTTGGGGAGTTTACATCAAACCATTCAATGGGTTGTAATCCTATATTTTTACAATGAAAGAGAAATTTATCTTTACAAAGTGCTTTGTTGAGAACCTACCACTTGATCTTCACCTTTACAATACAAAAGATAAATTTGTTTGTCTTCAATTTTCTCTCTAATGAAGGGTATGTGCGGGATCATGATGGGCCAAAAAGTGGTGATATGTAAGTGATAAGATGGACCATGTGGCTAATGACATTTTTTACACCCAAAATTGATGAAATGAAAAGGGTTTTTAAAGGAGATTCTCATCTTTCCACCAATATAAATTATGCTTTACTTTGAATTGAATAAATAATTATTATTCATTTTCTATTTGAATTATGACTAAAGTCCTAATTGATAAGCCGATTGAAAAATATCTATAGCTTTCAAATGGTATCACATTTTTTGAATCTGAAACATGTGTCACATTCTATGCTTCTCATACTATAGGATTAAAAAAAAGAATTGAATTTCATGAAGTTTTGACCAAGTTAAGGTGGTCAAACATACGAGTTTTTATATTTTTTAAAAGTTGTAATAAAAAATTCATAATTAATTATTTACTTGGAAAAATATTAAAAAAAAAATAGGCATCACATCGATACATGAGTCCTCTACTTATATCTAAAATATTATAAAAAAATATTATCATTTTATTGTGGTTAGGGTGGTCAAGCATACACCTACTTCTTATTTTTCCCCTAAAATTTAAGTACTACTGCATTGAAATTTCAAATTTTCACCAAATAGATTTTAAAAAAAAAAAAAAACCTAGTAGCTTACAAATTACATTCAAATTTCTAGAGATTTTATTCTTACATATTTTTGAAATAATATAGATAACTTATTCAAATTTTTATGTCAAGTTTCCTAACTCTGATTTTCTGAATTTTCATTGCCACTTAAGGGCCTATTTTTTCCATGATGATCCTGCACATACCCTGAAGCGATGTTGAAGAGAAATTTTCTTTGTCCTTGCATGAGAAATTGGATTCTTTTCCAAAGCAATATCACTTTGATTATCACAATACAAAGTAGTAGGATCCTTTTGAGGTAGACCCAAGTCTTCAAGTAATCTTCTTAACCATAATGCTTCTTTGGATGTAGTTGTGCAACCTTTATATTCAAATTCTCTAGAACTAAGAGAAGTAGATTGTTTTTTCTTACTATTTCACGAGATTTCACTTGATCCAATAAAGAAACAATAACCACAATTGGATCTCCCATCATTGGGATCACCTCCTAAATTTGAATTAGTGTAACCCTTTAAAGAAAAATCACAATTTGCATCATAAAAAAGACCAAGATTAAGAGTACCTTTAACATATCTTAAAATTATTTTTGCAACCTTAAAATTAGTTTGTTGTGGTTTAGACGTAAATCTAGAAACCAACCCAATATTATAAGAAATATCAGGTCTAGTAAGAGTTAGATAATTTAGACTTTCTACTAATTTCCTATATAAAGTAGGATCAACAAATGGAGTTTCCATATCAACCATTAATTTAGTTCCTAATTCAAAAGGAGTGGAAACACACTTTCCATCATTCATTTTAAATATATCTAAGAGACCTTGAGCATATTTATGTTGAGAAACAAAAATACCTTTAGGTGTTTTCAAATTTATATATCCAAAAAATAATGTAATAGGCCTAAATAAATCATTTGAAATTATAGATTGAGTTGAGACTTAACATCACTAATCAAATTTTTAGAACTAGAAGTGATAATTAAATCAACATATAAAATAATAATCACAATATCATTTTCACTATGCTTAATATATAAATTTGGACCATTTTTACTCCTAATGAAACCTTGAGATAGAAAAAAAGCATTAATCTTAGAATACCATTCTCTAGGAGATTATTTTAAACCATAAATTGATTTCTTAAATTTGTAAACAAGATTTTAATTACGTTCCTTAATGAAACCCAAATGTTGAGACATATAAATTTCTTCATGTAAATCACCATTTAAAAATGCACTTTTAACATCCATTTGATGAATAGGCCAATGCATGTGAGAAGCTAAAGCAAGAACTATTTTAATAGTTGGCATCTTAGCTACTGGAGAAAATATTTTATTATAATCTAAACCTTGAACTTGAGAGAAGCCCCTATTAACTAATCTAGCTTTAAACTTGCTAACTTCATTATTTTCATTAACCTTAGTTTTATACAACCATTTACATGAAACAAGATTCTTAGCTTGAGGTAAAGGAACTAAACCCCAAGTTTTATTAGCAATTAATGTATCATATTCTTGCATAGCCATTTTCCAATGAGGTTTATCTTTATCTTGTTCATAAGTTTGAGGATCATTTGAATGCATAATGTTAGACATCAAAGCATAATTCCAATAATTTTCCTTTCTAGTTTTAGATTGATTCATTCTAGCTAAAATATCCTCACTTTCTTGCATCAATTTTTTAAACCATTTAGAATTTATTTTAGATGAAGGAGTATCATCACTAGAAGAAGAATCATGAGGAGAAATTTCAGCATTTCCATCATCAATATCACTATGAGTAAGAGATGCATTAGGAGGGTTAAGAGAATATTCAACTTGAGGATTATCCTCCACAACAATAACTTTATTTAGAGAAGATTCAATATTATGCACTTTACAACAATCATGAACACCATTTTCAGATATGCATACATCTCTAGCAACTTTAACTTTGTCAATAAGAGGATAATAAACTCTATAAGCTTTAGAATGTTCATCATAACCAACAAAAATATGATAAGAATATTTAGGATTTAATTTCTACCTCTTTTGTTTAGGTTTGTGAACATAAGCAATTGAACCAAAAAATTTTAAATTCTTAAGATTGGGCTTCCTACTAGACCAAGATTCTTCAGGAGTTATATCCTTTAAAGCTTTATTATGAGTCCTATTAATAATGTAAGTAGCACAAAACATAGCTTCTGCCCAAAATTTATAAGACATATTTTTAGCATGTAACATACATCTAGCCATTTCAACAATAGTTTTATGCTTCCTTTCCGCTACACCATTTTGTTGAGTGTATAGGGAATAGTTAGCTCATGCTTAATACTAAATTATTTCAAATAACTATTAAAATAATTGTTCACATATTCTTTACAATTATTAGTTCTAAGAATTTTTAGTTTAAAACCATATTGTCTTTCAACAAATTTATGAATTTCATAAAATATATCAAGAACTTGATCCTTACTATGAACAAAATAGATCCAAGTTCTTCTACAATAATCATCAACAAAAGTAAGTGCATACCTTTATCCTTGGATGGAATTATTCTCCATGGGTCCCAAAAGGTCACTCTGAACTAGGTGCAACTTATAAGTTGCCTTCCATGATTGACCTTGTAGAAAGGGCTCCCTATGCATCTTACCACTCATGCATCGTGTGCATAAAATTTTAGATGGAATAATACTGGGAAATCCATCTACCATATTAAGTTTTTGCATCAAGGAAATATTGTTAGCATTAATATGACCAATTCTTTCATGCCAAACATTAAAATCAATGGTAGATATTAAAGAGCAAATAGATTGAGCACTCATAAAATTTGAACAAATTATCATTGTCTAATTTACCATTAACAATTACCTTATTTTATTTTGGATCAATAACATAGCACATATCTCTGTAAATTTCTCTTTTATAATCTTGAAAAATATTAGCAACTAAAAGCAAATTAGTCTTTAATTCAGTAAAATATAAAACATCATGAAAATTACTATTAGGAACATTCACATCTCCAATTGTTTTTACTTTACAAGTATGATTATTAGCAAGTTGAAGAGGAACATTAGACATATCAAGTTGATAGACTCAAAAAATTCTTTATGTGAAGTAACATGTTGAGATGCACCTGAATCAATAACCCATTCAAGAGGTTGAGAAACATTAAAACTATAAGTAAAAGCACATCTAGATTGATTGACAATGTTATGAACCTTATGATTATTAGGTTTATGTTGTTGATTATTTTTCTTCATAAGATTTTTTTCATTTTTCTTCTTAAAACAAGTATTTTTCCAATGACCATCCTTATTACTATAAGTGCAATGATGCCTTTTAGAAGAATTATTCTTCCTAAGATCATTGCCATTATTATTATGAGGTTTATTATTATAATATTGTTTAGAATGAGGCTTAAAATTTTACTTATGATTAGACAAAAAAGCATGTCATTAGATTTAAGATTATCAAATTGAATTAACTTAGCTTCTTCTTGTCTTAATAAATTGTGAAAAATATCATAAGTTAATTGAGTAGCTAAAGAAGGAATAGCTAATTGAGCATGAATATTAGTAATAAATTGCTGAAATTTCCTAGAAAGATATTTTTTAAGAATAAGATGAATTAATCTAAGATCTTCTAATTTTGCTCCTAAACCTTGTAATTGACTATTCAAAGCATCAAAGTTCAATAAAAAATCGTCCATATATTTAAAATCATAATATCTTAAATCTTCAAGTTGATCTTGAAGTTAATTTTTTCTAGATTCATTTGAGCTATCTTAAATAACCTTGAGTTTGTCCCATGCTTCATAGGCTTTTGTACATGTCCCATTGTGAACATATAATTCGAGTGACATGGAAATACCTATGAGGCCAAAGGCTTCCTCATTCTTGAGACTCCATTTTTCTTGATCATCTTTGGATGTAGACAAATCAGGTTTCGATTCGGAATCCGTAGCAACATCTAAAAGATGTTTGAAACGAAAAATAAAAGATATATGAGTTTTCCAAGAATGATAATTAGAAAAGGTTAATTTAATTTCTGGAATTAAAGTTGACATTGTAAAATACATTAACATGCACAAAAACTTTATTAGAAAAAATAAAACTATTGTAACTTGAGAAATAAACCCCTTTATTTTAAAAATCCAAAAAATTATAAACTTACAAAAATTTAAGTTTTACACGAATATTTTAAAAATAAACAATTATAAAAAACATAAAATTAATATAATTTGTTAAATGTAAAAAATTATAAAAAATTCAATTCTATTAAATAATTATAGAAAATAAGTATTTTAAAAAAATTAATGATGTAATTATTAATAAAAAAATATAAAATGAATTTATTATGAATATTAGTAAAAAATATTTAAAAAGTTCTTATGTTTAAAAAAAATTAAAAGATTTAGTAAATATAAAAAGTAAAAAGTAAAAGTTATTATTTTAAAAAAGTAACATGAGGGCCCTTTTTTAAAAGGAAAGATTCCTTTTAATAAAGGAATAAACTTTAAATATAAAGTAATTAAATTTAAAAAAAAATGGAAAAATCAAAATAAAAATGGACGGATTAAAATTAAAAAGGATTTTTTTATGTATTTATTTTTATTGTTAAAAAAGAATAAGAAAGTTTAAGATTTAAAAAATATTATTTTTCCAATTTACTTTTGAAAATTTGATTTATTCTCAAAAATAGGTCTAAAGTCCCTGAAATTTGATTTTTTTTTTAAATATAGATTTCTAAATATTATGACATGAATTTTATTTTTTTTACAATTGAGACTAATATTGCAAAAAACTTTTTTTTAAAATAGATAAAATATATCTTGCACAAGGGTTAGAAAACAAGATAAACCCTTATTGGGTTTTATAAAAAACTTGTAGTAGATGTAAATAAATTATTCGAAATATGAAACAATAGAAAACTAAAATTTCTACACAATAAAGTTGAGTTAGAAAAATAAATATCAAACAAGAAGCAATATTAGACTTTTGGCTCTTCTCCTCCTCTCTTAGAGTGTCTCCAATGGTGTGCTTTTAAAACTTGGTAAACCTTCAACAATGTAGCTCACAAAAGATTAGTAATACCAAAGCTCTGATACCATGAAAGGAAAAATAAATTGAGCAAAGGAAAGAACTAATCAATGAGCATTGTTTGAAGGAAATATATTACCAAAGAGAGGTAGCCAAACCAAGCACCACCACCATTAAGAGGAGACACAAGAATTTGATAAGAGGAAGAAAAAAAAAACCCAATATTATGAATGGAGAAAAAATGCCTAAGAATGATACAAAGAGAGAGATCACTTAAACATTCACATTACTTTCTTGAATTAAGAATGAGAGGAGAGGCACCTCAATATATAAAGGTGAGAAGAGGAGTTAGAATTAGAAAGTAACTCCCAATTCAATGAATGTCACTATTGAACTATGTGTGTGCAAGTTGTTCAGAACCCCTTAAGGAGGTGGCTACAAATATTCCTTAATAAAAGAATTAAAAAATAAAATGAGTCATCCTCACACATGTGTGAGAAGAAAAAAAGATAAAAGATTTGTAGGGATTCTTTTGGAATATTCTAAGTTAATAAACTAGCAAATATATATAATCTATATATAAAATACACCAAGATGTATCAAGGCATTGAATTTTTTCAACTTTATTTATTTTTTTAAGTAAAAGTGGCAAGCCACTATAGATGTATTAATATTAAAATATAGATATTACAAAACCCTGGTTCGGGCGAGCATACTAGCGAGAAAGAACTAGGAAGAAAACCCTTGGTTATAGCTCGAGTAAGTACATAAGATTCCTAATTCTATTCTATGACTGACTCTTCCCTAATAAAAACCTCTTTACATTGACAGACGACATACCCCTTTTATATTTTATAAAAACAGCCCCCCTGACATTTCCAAAATACAGACCCATCACCATTTGAGTATCAAATCCCCTTAAGTAACCCTTTACATTGTTAAAAGACAGCCCCATTGCATGACCAAAATACAAACCCTTTATAATTTCTAAATCTAAACCCTTTTTCATATGACAACCTGTAATTTTTTCAACTTTAATTTTTATTAAAGCTTAATGATGAAAAAATTAAACGTCTCGAGACATCTCGATGTATTTTATATATAGGTTATATATTTGCTAGTAGCAGTTGCGGCATGCATAACACATTGAATAAATTAATATATTTAGGGTTATGATTAGAGTTAGCATTTAGGATTAGGGTTTATATCATGGTTAGGGTTAGCATTAGGGTTAGGGTTTGGTTTATATTTATTATTATGATTAGGGTTAGGGTTTAGTGTTAAGGTTGGGTTTATGGTCATAGTTAGTGTGAGAATTGTGTTAGGGTTAGGGGTAGAATTATGGTTAGGGTTAGGATTTGGATTATAATTATAACAGGTTTTAGGTTAGGAATAAGGCTTTGGTTAGTGTAAAGGGAAGGGTTGGAATTACTATTAAGGTTTGGATTGGAATTATAATTAGGGGTAGGGTAGGGATTTATATCTGGTTGGGGCTATGGTTTGGGTTAGGGTTATGTTCAAGGTTAGGATTAAGGTTAAGATTAGCATTAGGGTTAGGATTTGGTTTACGATTATGATTATGGTGAGGGTTAGGGTTTAGACTTATGATTAGGGTTATAGTTAGCATTAGGGTTTAGTGTTAAGGTTTAGTGTTATACATTGAATAAATTAATATAATTAGGGTTATGATTAGAGTTAAAGTTTAGGGTTATGATTTATATCATGGTTAGGGTTAGTATTAGGGTTAAAATTTATATCATGGTCAGGGTTAGCATTAGATTTAGGGTTAACCATTTAGTATTAGGGTTTAGCATTTAGGTTTATGATTATGGTTAGGGTTATAGTTACAGTTGGGGTTTAGTGTTAAGGTAAGTGTTAGCATTAGGTTTATGGTTAGGGTTAGAATTTTGTTCTATGGTTAGGATTATGTTTAGGGTTTACTTTAGTGTTTGGATTAGGGTAATAATTATGGTTAGGGTGAGGAAATGGGTAGAATTGGGATTATTATTATGATTATGATAGAATGATAGAATAATAGTTATGGTAGATTTAATTTCAAGATTAGGATTAGTGTTAAAGTTAGAGTTCAAATAATGGTTAGGCTTAGGGTTTACATTATGATTAGGATTATGCTTAGAATTAGGGTTTGGGTTATAGACACACACACGCATATCTGTGACACATTTAGTATTTCATATATTTGTGACACATTCATTACAATTAATTTTCACATATATTTACCTCACATCCACTTCAAGACATTATTTAATGCTACACATTTTAGAAAGCCATGTATATTACAAATAAGTAGTAGGAAAAAATTTGTTACAAAAAGTTAAAATTTATATTTATGGATGTCTTATCTACTACTACACATCACTTCAATATTTTTTGAAAAATATTTCTCTTATATTATAATATAAGTTAAACCAAATTGGTAAACTTTTCTAAAATGAGTAAAATGTTTGTAAAAAATTATCAAAAACTATATCATACATATTTGCCACACATTTAATATTTCTTATATATTTGTCACACCTCCATTTCAAAAATATCTTTAACACCACACAATTTAATAAACCACATATATGGAAATTAATATTTTTTTTCGTTGAACTTATATAAATCAGAGAGAAAATATATGTTTCACTACAACCAACTTGAATTACTAAGAAGTATCAAAGGTCAAATAAAAAGTAACTATATGAAAAAAAATTCACCATAATGATGTAAGTACATCACATATTCTTCAATGATGAGATTGGTATTGCAACCTTTATTTGCATAATGATCGTGATATCCTTCTTTCATCATAGATGGAAATGCAGCTACTTTTATAGATGTCTCATTAACTACTTTTACAACATCTTCCATTTTCAATATTTCTAGTTCTTCAACATTGTCAATCATTAAGGCTATGTGTTCAATATCTTTGACGATTTTTCTATAGGACTCTAAAACAAAACTTGCACATTTGTCCACATCAGTTTCAAAAACTTCATTCGAGTTTACAGAGGCATTTGGGCTTGCAACAATGATTTCTTATTCGTTCTTTGAAACATCCATAGTTTGAATTCTTTGCTGAATTTTTTTTAAAAACAAAGATTAGTATTTAGGAATTATGAGAATAAACCTATCCATAATTTGTGATAAAATAAAAATTGAAATTAATAATGTTTAGGAATACACACTATGAAATAAAGAATGTAAACACTTAGAATAAGATATTAGTTGACTTACTATGTTGAAATGTCACCAACATCATTTGAAATACCAAAAACAGTATATAGAATTATAAGGAAATGATGATAAATAAAGAAATTTAAACTTTATATTTAATTAAACTATGAATAAAATACATACAATGACATTATATAAATGCTGATAAATTTTATACAGTAGATGATTAGTTGTGTAATTACCAAACTCTTTCAATATAAAAAAATGAACATGTAGAATTTTACTACCAAGCGCTTGGATCAAGAGAGAAAGGATCATGATATTGTTGATTAATTAGAGAAGTGCAAACAAGAAAAGTGTGTTGACAATATTTATTACAAAAAATAATCTCTAAGGATTTCAGTCTGATCTCTTCTTTTCTTCTAGCAACTTGTTTTCCTCTCTTCATTTTTTCATATCTATCATATGTGATTGGGTGGCATAATTCTTAGTCCTTACAAATATTTTCCAAATGATATTACCACAAATGTGAGACCACTTCTTTCAGTGGGACCTATATCAATAGTATATTTCTCTAGTGTCAGCCCTTGTGACCTATGTATGGTTAAAGCCCAAGCCAATCTCAATGGATTTTTTTTTGTGCCGCCCCTATCAATTGTTGGAATTGGAAATCTTTGGGGATGATGGTCATTGAAAGGAATTCCAAAGCAACTATCAAAATCTACAAGTACATATGATGGTGATAGAGCTGGTGCACTTCTAGGTCTATATACAATACTTTGAATATATCCAAGTGCTCCATTGACAAGACTTGCTTCAATCCATAAGTTTGAATTTAGCATTACCCTTGCATTTTTCTTGAGTAATAGTTCCATGTCGAGCTCATCACTTCCATCTCCATCTATAGAACTATGTGTTTTTTTAACAACAATGCTTCGTGCAATCGGGTTTGATAATGATAATAGTTTTTTCTTATTGTGATTGTGCACATTATCATTTGTTGAAAATAAATAAACACTATTTTTGAACTCATCAGTTTCTGTAGTACTCATGTTTGCATTGGATCTTGACATAAGTAACATCCAATCATCTATTGTAGGGTTCACATCCCTTATGTTTGATAGAAGAACATGAAATATCTCTTGCCCATTGCTTTGTCCATATTGTCTAAAAATATGACTTAAAGTAACTAGAGTTTTGAATTCTTCCCATAGCATCTTTGCATGCCTTCTGCTTTCGTATGCTGGTCTATCATTGACAGGAGGAAATTGTGCCAAATCTCCAACCAATATCATAGATATGCCTAAAAAATATTATAATGTGTATATTAAAAATATTTACTTTGAAATTAGTATTCTAATAGTAAGAACAAAGTATATTACAATGTAGATCTCTTATTTTAAGAAATTTAAATACTAAACATACCTCCAAAAATTTTATGGCTATTTTTTGGAAATGCTTGTCGAAGATGAGAGTCTATGTTTTGGAGTAACCTATCTCCCAGGAAGCTCATTTCATCTATCAATATATATTTTATGTGAGACATTTCCTCTTGGAAACATTCAAGTCTCGTGTCTTGTAGCTCATTGAATTCTTTTATCGGTATTATCAACTTAGAATAAATCATTGATGCTCCAATGTTGAATGTTGCAACTCTCTTTGGTACAATTAGAAGCAGAGGAGAGCATTGTGGGTAGGCTGCATTTTGTAATGCTTGATTGATTGCACCAATTAAATATGACTTGCTTGTTCCTATTGTGCCTTGGATTATCATATATAAGGGTGATGCATCTTGACATGTATGATAGTGGGAGATTATGATGTTAACTACTTTATTTTGTTTGTCACTAAGGTTTCCATAGTGCACACATTGTGGTATCTCATCATGAATAAGACAACTGATATTTCTCATCAAGTTAATGAAATTTGTAGCTTCATTTGTGTATTTTTCATTTTGAAATTCTTGAGACCAATCTTTTTGTTGATCTATATCTCTTCTTCCCAACATATCTATCTTTGAAACTTGCATAATCTATCCATGATGAAGTCTAGACAAAATCTCCCATTCATTCTTTCTAGTAGTACCACATGGGATAACTTCAGATATAATCAATGGTACCTAGAAAGAAGAGGAGATACTAAAAATAATGAAAATGAGACTAATTCAAAATCTGAAGACAACAATAATCCCCAACTATAGATTTATCATTATTACCAATATTTGGGTGAATGTCATGAAAAGGTTTGTAAAGCAATAACTCTGAAGAGCAAAAATCAATCCATTTTTTTGAGTGGCATGTAGGAATTGATTGAAATATAGGAAAGGCTCTTACAATAGCTACTATTTTTCTTGGACCCCATTTATTGACACCTCTCCTTTTTTTGTTATATATCCATGATTTCAACATCAATAAGGCACAAATCTTCCATAAATTTGGGCCTATTCCTATAAGCATCGATGAAAGATATGGTTTGTTCCTCATTATTTTCATCAACATTTAAGTCTACACGTTTGAATACTTTCTTTGAAACATTTAAGTTGACAAATATTGTACTACTCTCTACCAATGGAAGTTCTAGTAGCATATGACTTGTTTCTTGGGCTCCAATATCTATTTCTATCAGTATTTCAGTGAGAATCCATCTATAAACTTTTGATGCTAAATTATCAGGATTTTCTATATTTGCTAGTCGAAATAGCATCTGATGGTATGTCTCTAAACTTCTTTCAGCTTTGGCTACATACTTTGTGATATACTTAAGTATGGCATGTTTCGACATAACAGGTTGCCAATCAATATTTTCTCTCCACAGTTGGAGTATGGAACGGTTGTATGAATTAACTCAATCATCATTTCTGAATGCCTCAAATTTTATCTCGCCAGTTCTAAATCTTTATATATTCTAGATCCTTCTAAATTCAATGGCCATGGTGCATTATACCTATACATCATTAACATATTTTCTTGGTAAATAAAATGATATATTGAAGGAGAACAATATTTATATTTGAAATAAATAAAACTGGTTAGGAAGCATTTACCTACAAACCAATTTCCCCCTCTTTTTGCATAGAAATGCACCTTCTTTGCACATTGTGTGTCTTTGTACGGTATTTAGAATCTCGTCATAGTCATCGTTGAAAGAAGCTTCTATCAATTGTCTGGTGTTTTTCAAACATGGGTGTAGACTAAAATTTTGATATGCCTAGAACATAAATTTAGATCTGTCACTATCATATTTGTTCTATTTTTAAAGTAACTATATTAAAGAAAAGGATTAATTTGTTAACTCACTATAATCATACCTACATTTTCTAAAGGTTTGTATCTCGTCGAGGGTTGCATGCATGAACTAAATCATGGAGATATGATGAAACATAGTATAATTGATCTGAATTATTCCAATCTATGGTTTCCATATTTGGTGCTCCATTTAACCATATAAAACCATGCACATGCATGGATCCCCTATGTTGTCATTCGTATCTGCACCAATAGTCTTTAACATTCATACCATTCTTGAGTATCTCTATTCTGAAAGTTGAGTTTTGTAAATGCATATATTGTGCAACAGTGTGTGGGTAGTCAATGACATTTTGTTTCCGTCAAAGTTGTGCTTCTCATGGAGTGCTTGGTGGTGTTCCAAGCATCAATGCGTGCAAATATAGCCAATACAAGTCTGTTGTGCTTAATGTGAAATATTGTTAGCGTTCCAATTTGATGAAGCATGTCTGTTAATTTTGCTCGACACTTTTCCCACTATGATCTTGTTCCCCTTAAATTGGTTCCAAATCGCATCAATTTTCCTACTAGATGGGAGTGTGGTGTGTTCTCCATATGTTCACGCAACTTTTATATTGTGATTGGCATTTCGTGCAGACTTCTTTTAACGCAAAATTTTGTGTTATTTTGTGCTCGGTGTCTCATAATCATATTCATTATATAATAACGAATCCTTGGATGCTTTCCAAATATATTGTCTCTATATTGTAGCAGGTGCTTGACAAATTCATGAAGATGTACTCTCCTTAGTCATGGTTCCAACCAATCACATTTACCATTGGGAAACAAAGAGGGGAATGTCATGTCAAACAAACCTGGTGTGGTATATTCATTTATGGGAGATATACCAATGGTGGGCCAATCCATCATCATTGTTGGTTCTACATTAGGATTTTTGACCCATGGACGAATCAACTTCATTTCCCTCTCAACATTTGGCGGTTTGGATGCCATCGATGTTGTGTTCTCTATTATGTTTCTCTCATCTATCTCCACCAAGGGGCCTACAAAAGCAATATCATTTTTATCTGAATCAAACTCCATACATGCACTGTTCACAACTCATTGAAAATTTTATGATCTAAATTTGGTGATTTATTGTCAAGAGCATTTTCATCAATAATGAAATCAAAGTAAAACTTGTCATGTATAATTTTGTATTTTAGGGCAGTGTATACACAAGCTCTATTTACTATGATAAATTAAAACTCAGCCAAACTGCTTCTTTGCAGGCGTGTGTTGCTACCATGTATTCAGCCTCTGTAGTGGATTAAGCAACTACAGCCTGTTGCTTGCTCATCCAACTGACTGCACCACCATTTAACATGAAATTGTATCCACTGGTGGATTTTCTGTTGTCAATGTCCCTTTCCCAATTAGAATCTACATATCCATGAATGCTGAGTGTTCTTTGTGATGCAACCAAATTTCCATGGTAACACAGAGCATATTCCAAAGTCCCCTTTAAATATCTAAACACTCTCTTCACAGCATCCTAATGTGTTCTTCCTGGATTTTCCATAAAACGGCTGAGAACTCCCACTGCTTGGGCAATGTCCGGTCTTGTACAAGCCATTGCATACATTAGACTACCAACAACACTTGCATAAGGCACCCTGGTCATGTCCTCCATCTCAGTAGCAGATTTTGGACAATCTTCAATAGATAGCTTTGTTCCCTACATAATTGGAACAACTAGTTGCTTGCAATCATCCATACCAAATCTCTCAAGAACTGTATTGATATACTTACTTTGACTTACCAGGAGCTTTTTGCTTCTTCTAGCCCTAGTTATCTCCATCCCCAGAATATACCTTGTTGCACCCAGATCTTTCATTTCAAACTTTGCAGACAACTGAGATTTAAGATCAGAAATCATAGACTTACTATTTCCTATGAACAACATATCATCCACATACACTGTAATAATAAGCACACGATCATTTTCAGATTTATAATAAACACAATGATCAGATTTTGATTTCACAAATCCCATAGACAACACAAAAGTGTCAAATTTTTGGTACCACATTCTAGGAGACTGCTTCAAACCATACAGAGATTTCTTTAATTTGCAAACAATACTTTGTTTACCTTTTCAACAAAGTGCTCAGGCTGGGACATATAAATCTCTTCTTCCAGGTCTCCATGGAGAAATGTTGTCTTCACATCCATCTACTCAATCTCTAAGTCATATGTTGTTGCCAATGACAACAAAAATCTGATAGATGTCAACTTTGCTATAGGGGAAAATATTTCTCCATAATCAATTCCCTCTATCTGGGAAAAAAATTTTGCAACCAACCTTTCCTTATACTTTTCTACACTATCATCTAGACCAGTCTTCTTCTTGAATATCCATTTACAGCCAACATGCTTTCGCCCTTCAAGCAAAGGTACCGAATCCCAAGTTTCATTTTTCTTCAATGATTCCATTTCTTCATTCATGGCTTCGAACCAAGAATTTGAATCAGACATGCTAATAGCTTCTTTTACAATCCTAGGCTCATCAGTGCTAGTAATCAAAGCATAGGCACAGTTCGAATCTAACATAGAGAAACCATACCTATCGGGTTGTCATATTTCATGTGTAGACCTTCTTACTGGCTGAGGTTGTGGTTCTTCATCTTTAGAACTCTCAGAGTTGCTTGAACTCTCCTTAGTTTCAAGTACACCATGTAGTTCCTCTTTTTCTGGAGTTTGAGGAATCTGAACTACATCATTCTTCTTCTCTCTTTTATCTATCTCTAGTCGTGGATCAGCTACTAAAGGTTTCATCTCATAGAATATTACACTTTTGTTGTACAAAACCTTCTCAGTATTAGGATTCCAAAGCTTGTATCCCTTCACACCAATGCCATGGTCGATGAAGATACATTTAACAGCCTTATTCTCCAACTTTGATCTTTTCTCATTGGGCACATATACATATGCCTCACAGCCAAATACATGAATATGTCTCAGAGAGGGCTTCTTACCAGACCACGCTTCCAAAGGTGTCTTGTCAACTAGAGCAAAAAAAGGTGAACAATTTACCAGGTAACATGTCGTAGCCACAACCTCAACCCAAAACTTTTGCTCCAAACCAGCACTATTCAACATACTTCTCGCTATTTCCATTAACATTTTGTTCAACCTTTCAGCAACTCCATTCTATTATGGAGTATAAGTTGTAGTTTTATGCCTTTTAATCCCATGGTCTATGCAATACCTTTCAAATTCTGCAGAACAAAACTCACCGCCATTATCTATCCTCAAGAATTTAATTTTCTTTCCAATTTGATTCTCTATCGAAGTTTTAAATTTTTTAAACTGACTGAACACTTTTGATTTACTCTTAAGAAAGTATATAAATGCCCTTCTCGAATAGTCATCAATAAAGGAAACATAATATCTATATTTCGATAACAAAGGAACATTAACTGGACCAAACACATCAAAATGGACATAATCCAGTACACCAAAAGATTTATGAGGGCTCGAATAAAAAGAAACATGGTGTTTCTTTCCATAAATAAAATGTTCGCAAAAATCGAACTCAAGGTTACAATCATCAAGCCCTTCAACAAGATTTTTATTTTTCAAGGTTTTTAAACCTTTCTCACCTATGTGACTGAGTCTATGATGCCACAACATGGTCTTCTCTACTGGGAGTTTCACCTCCAAGGCATTTGTATCCAGAGAAGCATCTTCATCTTCCTCTATAGGAACAACTTTGCTTGACTTTATAGAGGCGTCGTTGCATTGAACATGACATGCATCTAGCTTGTACAGAGTGCTAGTACGTACACCCTTAGCCAACACCATTGCACCTCTATCCATCTTACATCCTTTACTTGAGAAAGAAACTTCCACACTAGCATCATTCAACTTACTGACAAAAATTAAGTTACGAGCCAAACCTGGTATGTGCAGTATGCCACCAATCCCTTTGATTGCACCATCAAGGAATTATATTTTGACTCTTCCACGGCCAACAATCTCCAATGTTGAATCACTCACCAAGTACACCTTTCCACCATCATACTTCTCGTACTTAGTGAACCATTCTCTATGAGACATCATGTGAAAGGATGCACCCGAGTCAACCAGCCAAACATCATCTGATGCCTAAGTTGCCAAGGCTGCGATGAAGGCATCTGCATCACTCTGAGAAGAGTCATTGTCTAAAGTGTTACTCTTCTTCTTCTTCTTCTTCTCCTTACAATCCTTTCGGATATGACCAGGCTGCCCATAGTTCCAGCATTTCACCTTGGACTTTTTACCAAGAGACTTTGATCTCCCTATAGATTTAGATTTGGAATTCTTGTCCTTCTTCTTGTCTTTCTCCTTCGATCTACCTCAAACAGCAAGGGCCTCTTTGGCCATCTCTGAAGACTTCCTCTGCATCTCTTCAGACAACAGTGAGGCAACAACATCTTCCATCTTGAAAGTAGTGGTCATACTTCCAATAGCCATTACAAGATGATCCCAAGTGTTAGGTAACGAACATAATAGGAGCATGCAACGATCCTCCTCCTCAACCTTTACACCCACAGATGCCAACTGAGCAATAGTCATATTAAATGAGTTAAGATGGTCTGCAATAGATGCACCTTCTTCGATCTTCAAGGAGTACAACTTCTTCCTCAGGAATAACTTATTTATAAGAGACTTTCCTTGATAAATATCACCAAGCTTCTTCCATAATGAAGCTGTAGACTTCTCCTCATGGATGTTCAGGAGTACAAAATCAGCCAGACTAAGTCTTATCAGACCTCTCGCTTTTCTATCTGCAAGGTCCCAATCTTCTTGCTTCATACTTTGTGGCATAGTTCTAGACACAACAACCCAGAGGTCTCTATCCACAAGCAAGTCTTCCATTTTGAGTTTCCATAACTCAAAGTTGCCACCATTGAATTTTTCAATCTCTACTCTACCTAATGTACTTTCCATCTCAAATAGAACTTAGGTTCTAAATTTGCAATACTCCCACTGGAACAGTATTAGCAAAAAAACCCAACCTTACTAACAAGGATAACACAATTGGCCAAGCTCTGATACCACTTGAAAGGAAAACAGGGGTGCGGAAACGTTTTCCTAATGCTAATACAACAGAGGAGAAGTGCAAAAGACCAGTTTTAAAACTTCTTAAAACAACTAAGATGAACACATACAGGGTAACAAGAGTAACAAAAATAAGCAATCTCATATAACACCGGATTTACGTGGGAAAACCCTTTCAGGAAAAAACCCACCACACCAAGAGAAGACACTTTGTACTACTGTAAAATAAATTACTAACAAAGCTCATAGTCCTCACTCTCTGATAGTTAGCTCACAACAACATACTTGCATTTTCATGCACTCACTGTTACAATACTTCTTTAAGTATACAATGAATCCAACTCTCTATCATGTCTCTCTCCTCTTCACCGTCACCCTTAGTGACTATATAATCTAATTGACTATACAAGTCATACATCACATTTAATCATACCAACCAATCGTATGCCTTAATAATGCACTATTAACGCAATCAAGCAATCCAATCTTCTGACCGATCTTCTCTGCAATCATGCATTGGGCCGCCCAGGCATTAACTCTCTTTCCTTAATCGGATTCTGTCATCAGCCGAAACACATCTTGCAATTATTTATTTCACCGCTCCAGACTTTGACCAATCAGATGTTGATTACTTGCCACATGCTACCTCTCTATTTGTTCGTCACTTCCAGTCAAGTCTGACCAGTCAACACAATTGTCAAACACCTCTTACCATGCTACTTCGTCGAGCGAAAGAGGCCATCGTAGTGGCATGTCTACCAGCCCGTCGCTTAACACCACATCACCATCGAGCTTAGATCGACCTTCTAAGGTATGGTGGTGCCACCACCCAATCGTGAGGCTAAGCAAAGCCTCCTACGATATGGTGGTAACCGTGTGTGCCAACTGTTAAGCTCCACCGTGCTAACGTGCCCCGACCTCAAGACCTCTGTGGTAAGGAGGTAATTGTTATCTCTGACCGCCAAGGCTTACTGCGCCACCGCAACCGGGTTGAAAGGCCATCGCGGTGTGGTGGTAAGTAGACTTCGCTAACTGTCGATGTTCACTGCGGCCACCATGCCACCAATGAGCACACTCTGCGGTAGGGAGGTAAGCCTTCATACTGACTACGCCCATCAACCACTCTACCGCCAGTCCAAGATGGAGACCCCATAGTATGGAAGTAACACCGCCCAACCATGGATAGACCGACAAAGGCCCATGGTAAGGTGATAAACCACCAGACCACACCTCCAAAAAAAGACTCTCAGTGGTAGAGAGGTAAAGGCTTAGAAAGATGATAATTTTGCCAAGTCTTTTCAGAGGTTCAAGCCAAAAGTTGAGGCATCTGTTCCCAACACCTAAGACTTTCTATTTTGAATAAAGACTTATCTTTGGCAAGGAGAGAAAAAGATACATTGATTCATGCATACATATTTTTACTTTGGCTCTGCAAATCTTGAAGCTCTTGAAAAAAATTAGAAAATACATCCTTCTAGCTCTTGCTATTGCATATTATTTTTTTCATGGTGGGACTATGAAGGGAAATTTAGTGATAGCTATGGAATCCTTTTGGGAGTTTATAGAAACTTCTAGGTGGATATTTTCCTAAATTGATTACCTCTTTATCATTGTAGGTAATCTTTAAAGCTACTAGATTTTGATTGTCTTTGATATCATCATACTATATTTGATCTATTCTCTTTTATCTAGCATTAATTTTTTCTTGGATAAATCTATTATCTTCTATCATTATCATTTTCTTTCATCAAAATCCTATCTGATTATCTATAAAGGTCAAAAGACCATAAATTAGGGTTCGATTAAGGCAAGCCTCTAAAACTATCACCCAACATTTTCATCCTTTCTTCCTTATGTGCAAGTTCATCAAAAAAATTGATTGTAACCAAAGTTTGTTGTATTCTAGAACTTCTATTTATTCAATCATATGGTACAACAGTGCATCGTGAGGGCATCCATGTGTAGTGCTAGTGTCTGAGGCTGAGACTCTGTAAAAGATACAAAATCGCCTTTACAACATGTATATTTTGTTTCTATCGTTATTAATTTGTGATTTTCTATACATAATTAGATATTTTCACCAATAACTTATAATTGGAAATTTCATTGAAATTGTATTAACTAGTTTTATTTCCAATAATATAAATTTTATAAAATAAAAAGGATAAATCGGAGTGTTAGGAGAACATTTGATTCATCTGAATGTAATAGTAGATTTGGTTCTGATAGGAAACACTTTTCTATTGCAAGGATAAAATTTACTCTATTATAGACCCCTACATCATGTTTTTCCAATGTTGGTTGAGCATTTCCCCCCTCACTATTTGGTTCATTCAAATTTGTTGAAATTATTAAACATACAGGGTGATCCCACAATGCTGGTTTATAATATTTGGCCAAACTGGACATTGAACTAATTTTTTCTAACTAAATCTTCACTTTCGGGCACTTATAGCAGCCAAACCGTGAGGAATTTGAAGATGATGCAAACTAGAAATTTGTGACATTTTTTCTATAGATTCTAAATATATTTTTTTCAAAAAAATTGGAATCAGATTGCACTTCTTTTTCCATCTCCTTCAAAAACTAGTTTTTTTCAATAAACACCATTTTTAAGGAGTGATGCTCACCGTATACAACATAACTTTTTTCCATGAAGGATAAAATTCTAAGTTTTTCAAATTTAGATTTGTAACTATGATATCTAGTGCTTTCATTTGGTTTCATAGTGTTTTATTGAATATTTTTTCCTTAATCAAGTTTCAAAGTCAAACTAATTACAATTCAGACATAGGTGAACTATATACAACATAACGTTTTTTGTATGTATCAAAATTATTATTTTTTGGATCAAGGACTTCATTATCTAGTGCATTGATTTTATTTTTTTTGTAATCTGCTATTTTTCCACATGTGTAGAACAAAGAGCTTGATTTTTGATGAAAAACCTACATTCATAAGAAATAAATAATAAATATAATAATTAAAATAAATTTATTTAAAATTACTTTTTGGGAAGCTTATAATAAGGACTACATACTTACAAAAAATAAATTTTAAATGAATTCATTTGATCCCCCAAAAGGTAAATCAAATTGGTTTTTTATGAGCATTTTGATAGGTGTAAATGAGACTTTGTTATAGGTATGGTTTAAAATTATCGGGGTTCTATCCAAGGGGATTTGATCTAAGGTGGCTCGATCAAACCCTCTTCAATTAGAATCCTTTAAATAGAAATTTTCAAGGCTTAAATCATTATATTTTCTAAAAATATGTGATTTCAACAAAAATCAGGATCTCCCAGAAATTGTAAACTAGTATTGTGGGATCACCCTACACCGAAGCAAGATCAATGGAAAAAAAGAACAACTTCCATGCATGAGAGCTACAAAAAAAGGTTTTTTACTTCCTTAAAAAAACTTATAGAATGAAATAATACAATGAAGGAGAATGCTCATAAGAGCACACCATAGATGAAAAATGGATTAGATCATGGCAAGTGTCATCATCCTATGTAATGAGACATAATGATCTAATAATAGCTTGATCTAATAAAAAAAACTCCTCAATTTAACTTAAGTGAATAAAATGAAATAAGCCTAATAACTAATTATTAGCTAAATATTGATTACTCTAACACCCCTCTTAAGTGTTACTTAGGGAGTAGCTAAGAAAATCTAAAAACAAATGCATAAAAAATACAAAATGAATGAATGAGTCTCAACAACAAGGCCTGATGAGGTACCCATGTACAATCAAACAAATCTCTCATAACTAGAGAAAATGACAAAACCTCATGGAAAAATCTCCTCTTCAAAAAATAGAAAGGCAGATGGAGGACTCATAAGCCACCAAAATGACGTCCAAAAAGTAATAGGAACATGTCAAACATAATTGAAGCACAAAAAGGTTGTAGATAATTGTCGAAAGATGACTACTATAGTGTTGAAATAAAGAACCTCCTCTCAAAATAGATGGTTATCAAGATCAATAAGACAACAATCTACATGAATGCCCTCAATAACACTATTCAAACAATGAACAGATGGAAAAAAAAGGCAAAACATTTGATAATCAAAGATACAAATGACACATAAACTTGCAAATGTAACCCCAACAAAACTACTCAACCAATGCAAGAGTAAATTGCAAGTCAAAAATATAAGTACCAATTGTTAGAGGAACATTCATCAAGTGAAAATGGAAGTTCACCTCCACAAAATAAGAATGCAAGAGTTTTTATATGGTAAGTGCTCCATCTCATAAAATGCACGGGTAACCAACTGATGCATCCACCTAATAGATAGGAACAAAAACTAGATACATAACTCAATCCAAAATGAAACCAAGGAAACATTAGCACCCCATATGAACTGACAAGGGAGAGCGATGGCATGTCCGCTAAAATTGTGTATCACCAAGAAGTACATGAAGGAGAAGACATATTTGAACATGCATAATAACGTACCTACACCTAAAAAAGGTTTTGCAAAAAAAGGCACACATTTATGAGGCAAGAATCACTAAGATTTGTTGTTGTCATGGAAGGGACACTCACTTGACAAAGATGTGATGGAAAAACAAAGACATTACACAACCCCCCCATGACACTTTATAATACAATGCGAGTATAAAGAGGCACAATAGGATGTGCAAAATCCATAAAAAAGATACACCAAAATGGCACTTTATGCCAGTGCGTCTACAATTTAAAAAGTACATACAAAAGATGTCTACAATGCTCAAATAGGGAAATATACTAGAATTGCATGTAGAATAGCTCAAAAAAAGTCATCCCATGCAAACCAAAAAAATAAGGAGCCAAAACATCTAAGTAATTCACAAAAATGTGAAAACACAAAAAACAAAAAATATACATGGGGAAAAATCTAGAAAAAGTGCATGGATAGTTGTGAAGAGCCCTGAAAGACCTTTCAAACACCTTGAGAATCATAAAAAACAAGGAATTAGTCAAAATTTGTGAGCTCGAGAGTGAAAACAACACATCTGACTTCAACAGGCAATAAAATGAACTAGTAGCAAATTTTGAGAAAATACCTACACCATTATATAATGCTTGGAACTAGCTTTCCATTGATATCTTATTAAATTTTAATACCCGAGTGAAAATTTATGGCCCCTAAAAATAGTTGCCCTGTTAGGGCATTAGGCATAAAACTAGGCCCTTGGGGGCTAGGTGTTGGTCACCCATATGATCCTGTTCCGTACCAATTTAAAATATATATATGTGCCCCTTTCCACCAATGGAGCAACAAACGAGTGGCAAAGGTGTTGCTATTGATGTTATAGCTACTAGTGTTAGTAGATTATTTGTTGTCGCTTGGTGGTCAATGATCATTGCAAGGCTTTAAGCCCTAACACTTAAGTGCAATACTTAATAAGTGCTTTAATTTTTTTATCTTTTTGAAAAATCGTTGTATAGTATGGTTGCACAAGGGTCGGACAACCTCTACTAGTTTTTGTTTGCCTCAAAATCTCCCAACAAAAATTATGGGAAAATTATAGTCAAAAAATTTTTGTTTGACTTCTTGAACGCAATGGTGAGGTTCATGTTTCTCCAACACACACCAAAAAAAATCTAAGTCCAAAACCTACAAAAAAATATGAAGATTCTAGATTCAATGCTTTTGTAACCCTAGATGAAAATCGTCAAAATTGAAGAAGGGTTTGTTGGATCCACACCTTAATACCATTTTGAAATTGTGAAAAACGCATACAAACGAGATCAAATAGCAAAACAAGAACACCTTCCATGCACAAGATCTGCAAGAAAAGATTTGATATTTCCTCAGAAAATAAAAACTTACATAATTAAATAATACAATCAAGGAGAACTCTTTTTTTTTTAAATCCTAGATGAGAAAGGGATTATATCATGATCACAAGTGTCCTCATCTTATGTAATGAGACATAATCATCTAATAATAGCTCAATCTAATAAAAAAGTGTTCACATAAGTGTATCTTAAGTGAATAAAGTGAAATAGGCCTAATTTTAATATTAATTAAAAATTAACTAATTATTAGCTAATCACTTATTACTCTAACAAAATCATATACACTAGTCAATTGATGTTGATCCCCAACTCTCATGTTTATGGTATGAGCATATGTAAGTTGGTTTAGCTCAAGGAACCTGTTGTACCTGACAAAATTGCCTCATAACCCACCCATACTAAAAAGAAACAATAATGTATTTCATACCTATATCTACAAAAAATGGATTTCTCTACATCCTATCCATTTGCCTAAAAAAGTATGGCCATGCTCTCATTTGTACATATGGCCTCCAAATAATATCACTACTCTACAATCTATCAAAACTATTTCTCCAAAATAATAGGTGGCCAAATCTCCAATCTTGGCATAAAGGATACACATGCACTTTGGGTAGGTCCAACAATATTTGTCCTAGAAAATTAGTTGGTCTTGTACTAGTGATATGCTCAAACATCCACACCTAGAGTAATGTACAATTCATAAGTTTATGGCCATCATGGTCTATGAAACAACCAAGATCATGGTATGGATAAGTGATCATATTTTATCTCATACAAAGATGGTCCACCCCTCCTCCATAGTATAGATCATATGTACGAGAGCCCATGTAGGTGAGTGGCTTGTCTATCCATCACCACATACATAGCTATGGTGGCAATCATGATATGTATAACCAAGGGCACTAGAATTGCTCCCTATTCTAACCACCTCATATAAATATGACCCATCATATCCCCTACCACCATCTAATTAATAGCATACTACTAACCATCGTGTATAATGAGTAGTGACCTCTACTCCTAGATGGTCACTATGCGACCTCTAATGGATAATCTGAATATGCACTACACATCCACTAATTTAAAGGTCATATCCCATGTTGGGAGAAAGAATGTAGAGGTATTTGTGTCCCATTGCTCCATCAATGCCACCTACATGCTAGCATGGAAGGACATCTCTAACATAATAAAGACTCATTAGATCCCTACTCACCAAAGAAGTGAGATCTCATCTATCATGAGTGTTAATAACTGATATCACAAAAGAGAGAGAATTTCCCCTTCTAGGAACTCTCACATAGTAGGCATGGGCTAAAAATAATAAATAGGCATTCTATTATTCATTACTCTAAATAGTACTTTTCATTCTATCTAAAAACTCAAAAAAAAAAAAAAATCTTGGACAGTAACACTCTCTTTGATGCTAGCGTGTCAAATGGACGATAGTATTTACTATGAATGTTAGTGCACAAGTCAAATGCCTACATGTCTCTTGGAAAAGCACACATTGATCAAAAACTAGAAAACCTATTGGACATCGATGTGCATCATGGGGCTCATTGGAGTGAAAAATCCTAAAAAGATCACACCAAACTAATAAAATCTCACTTCACATAGAACCGCTCCCTTCTCGACCCCCTCTTGGAGCTCATCCAAAACATATCATTACGATAAAATTCCATGCACGCAAGCCTACTAGTGACGCAGGTTGGATGAGCTCATAGAGGAGGTCACTAGTAGGCTCGCCTACATGGAATTTTATCCTAAGGAGCGCTATGCGCTCTCAAAAAATATCAAGGTGAATATAAATTTTCAAATTTCCTTATATTTATAAATATTCTTCTCAAAAAAAATATCAACATAAGCATCAAGTTCTCCAGATTGTGAATTCATCTTCTTGTATTTTCCTCCTACATGTTAGGAAAAAATACAAGGGGGAATGTATTCACCCTTCTTGAAACATATTATGAACCTTCTTCTCTGAAACATTTATATCCCCATTTTAGCTTTCTTCATATTTTGAGACTTATATGTTTGTTTTCCATGATATGTATAAATTTTTCCTAACATTTAATATTTCAGGACCATAGATCTTGATATTGTGATTTCACATAATTTGAGTCTGGGGAAATCATTGGTCCACTTGAAATTCTTATGCATCCTAAACAATATCTTTTTTTGGGTATCAATTTGTATGCTTCTCGCATCTTATTATATACTTTCGCATAGCTTATTTCTTAGTGCAATCAACTCGTTAAAGTGGGAAAAAGTAATGTTGAGACTTGTGTATTTGTACAATTTCACATTATGTCCTAAACTCACCTTATCTTGTACTTTAATAATAGATTTCAATATATCTATAAGAAATATTTTCGCTCACACTTGAAGAGTATAATGTATTTTGTATTGTGCTCGGAACACATGCAAAATTTGAGCAAATTATTTTGGATGGTAGTACAACACGCTAGTATCCCAAAAATTCTTATGATTCAAAAGCATAATTTTCATGTGGTTTGTTTATCACATGTGTTATAACTCTTCAATGAAAAAAAAATTAATGCCTCTTTCTCTCTCATTCAAGCAATGAAAAACTCATGGATTTGTCATTTCAAAGAGACTTTTCACAATTTTTATGCAAGCAACTCTTTATCTATTTCCCTTGGGAAACTCTATCAAAATAATTTCTTCTCTCTCTCTCAATCACTTTCAAATATCTTATTTGGTTCTCTACTTTAGTGCTATTGACTTCTCTTCTTCAACAATTTGAACTTCTCATGAGAAGGCATTAATTTTTACATCTTTCACTATCATTGGAGATAGAGTCCATAGCTATTAATATAGTTATTTTTTTTATTTATTATTATATTTTCTCTTCAATGTGAGATAATTTATTTAATATAAAAAATAAACTAAATCTATAATCATTTTTGTTTACATGCAATGGTGGTTCTCCTGGTAGCCCAAGGTTAACACCATTATCTAACATTTCTATTTGTCATTGTTTTCAATCCTTAATGCACTTAGGATTTGAAAGATCACGGCTTTATCTATTTTCTTTTTTAGATGTCCATAGTAGTCAAAACACCAAAGTGAGAATTTGACTGAGGCAACCCCTAAACAACCTCAACATTTTTTCTCCTCGACATGTTTGTAGGTTATTACAATCTTGGTTTTAATGAAACGCAAGCAAATTTACACGATGCAATCACACCTTGGACATAGAACTTCATCTTCTATTTTTTAGTTCCTCTTTATCTTCATTTTTGTTTTTTGGTAAAATAAGATTTGAATATTCTTTGTACTTTTTGTAAATTAAAATTTTCTCAGATTCTTTAAAATTTTAAATCACAAAAGTAATTTGTAATTGAAACTTAAGCACTTGCAATTTGTTCTTGTTTAGTAAATATTTTATTTATGTGGGTAGATGAAAAGATTTTATCTTATTTGAAGTGAAATAGAAATTTGGTTATTAGATTAAACATATTTTAATTAAAACCAAAAATCTTCTATATTTTACTAGTGCATAGATCTAGACCCAGCTAATCTAGTTGTCCTAAATTGTTTTTTGCCTCAAAAATCATGAATTTGACCTCTAAAATATATGATGAGAAGATTGGGATAGTTTAAATACGTTATGGGGATTTTTATCTTCATTATGAATAAAGATCTTTTCTAAAGGGTTTTTAATTTAAACTCAGAAGATTAAATCCTCGTCAACTTGAGGCTAATACCTAATGGATTAATGAAGGACAAATGCAACTAATAAATAAAATGTTTTTTTTTACTAACTAGAGTCATTTCCTAAGGACACATTTGAGGGCTATTTTTAGGACACATATCAGGCTATGTGTAAAGCCCTAAGAAATTATATGATTATGGAGAGTACTTCACCCATCATTTTCACCAAAATATTGTAAACTTCAAGAAATAGAGAACAAAAAGGGCCTCTAGGAGATATTCAGTGATATGTGTGTGCTATATGACTACAAGGTGATGGAGTAGGTATTAATTGTACTCCCCTTAAGATTTCTAGTGATGAAACTAAACCAATACAAATGTGGTATTTTATCATGGATAAGAATCATCAACATTCTTGATACAATGTGTTTGATACATTTGTGTGAATCCTCTACTACAAAAGCTTAGTCAAACTATGATACAATAGTCCAAGATAATCACCAAATGTCAAGGAATTTATAAAGCCCTCAGCCATAAAGTAATGGAACCATAAACCAAAATTGGAGAGATTGGTTTCTCAATGAGGATTGTACATTTTTTAAGATGTATAAAGCTACAATGGTCCCATACATATTGTCTCCTATGATAATTTATAATAGATTTTCATTCTTGGACGCCATAAGGAAAATATATTTACCAAATAAGAATCACTTCAAAGACTACTAGAAGAATGGTTTGCTCCCAAGGAAAATTAAGCTTGGTGATTTTACCATAAGAGGAATGAAGGAATTTTATAAAGTAGTTGAATATTTCCATCTTTTAGGAATGGACATTATTGTGCATAGGATTAAGGAGACTGGAGGGATTTGATGAATTAGTTGAATGTGTTTGTCTCTTAGGAATGGCCATTGATGCACACAAGGATTTTAACCTTGAAATGTTAATCCACAACTTGATGAGAGAGTAGAAGAGGTAAAATTATCATCAAAAATAAAATGAGGTAGAAGACTTGATAAGAAATTGTGTGGATGGTGTTGAGAAAAAAATTAGAATATATAAGTGGCCAAAGAAAATTAAAGCTAAGAGAAAAAATGGGAACAAGATTCATAATATCCAAGAGCCTTCCCTCATGTAACTAATAGATTTGAAAGAATGAAAATTTTAATGGACAAAATTGAAATAATTGTGAGGGTGCCCAAAAGAGTGATACTTATAGAAAAGGAAGATCTGCTATAGGTTTATGGAAGAGAAACTTATAGGTAGGAATTTTTTATTTATAGTCTCTTTTGATTATCCCTTAGTATAAATGAAAAAGGAAAATACTACCAAAGGGCATCTTTATTAGTGACAACCTTATTGCTAGTGTATTCATCCATATGGGTAACCCTCCAAGACATCACCCTTTGCATAAATATGTGAAGCATAGGTGAGTATTATGCAATATATTAAAGCTCCAAAAGTTATTTTGGTTGACTATATAGTCTAAAGAGATAGGAGGTTGTGCCCCTATAGATGACCCCATTTGTATTATTATTGCCTCTCCTCCTCATTAATTAGGATTAATTAACCCTAATTTCCCCACTATACTAAAAAAAATTGAGGTCGTAGAGGACATAAAAGATGTTAGACAAAAAAATTGTGAGGAGATCTTAACTGATGAATACTTGTTCAAAATTGAAAATTTTAAAAAAATTACACCACATATAAGGTTTAGAGAAAAGAGAAAACAAGTCGAAAGAATGTCTACAATGGAAATGTTAGGGGATAAGGTGGGCATTGCCTAGAACTCACTCTTAGCCATTTAGATAAGTTTTGATAAGATGGCTATGAAGAAGGGAAGGAGACTAGTTAGACAAAATGGTTTTTTAATATTGGTAGGTTGGGATATTTTATGTGAAATGGAATTCGACATACTTAGAAGGATGAAGGAAGGAGATGTTTTTAAAACATTGATGAAGCAAACTTTGTTATGGGTCAAATTTCCACCCAAAGTTCATAAAACTCTATCTATATGGTCCATTGCCATATATCACGATAAGACAAAGATAGATTATGATCTACAAATATTGGAGGATCAATTGTTAGTGAAAAGAGTTGTGTACGTACCTTCTCTTGAGGCAACTTCACTAGCAGCCCATACTACTTGGTTTAGTAAGGAAACCATTAAGAAATATAAGTAGATTACAATCAAAAGCTAAAGTATTTCATGGACTTAAAAATAATTCATCACAAATCGAGTTGGTGGATCAAAAGGCATTGATATCCCCTCTAAGAAAGGCTAAAATAGTCATTGAATAAGGTTGATGAAAAGATAAAATTATAGTAAGAAAATATAGAAATGATAAAATTTGTTTTTATAAGAAAAGTTCAAAGCTTAAAAAAATTGGCCAAAGACATGGAAGTGTGTAGTGCCCCTCCATGATTCACCCTGTGAGTATTGTCCGTTTGGTTGTTTGGTATTTTGTTCATTTGATCAACTTGGTCCACTTGTGTTTTGATTAATTAATTCATTAAAATAGAGTTATTAAAGTTAAAGGCGATTTTGATAGTTAAAAATAAATACTTTAATAGAATTGTGGTTTTGATAAATAAATAAATATTATTAAAATCTTTATTAAATTTAAATAGATTAAGTTTGTGTTTTAATATTGAAATATTAAGATAAACATATTTCTGCAAACAAAATTAAAATAAATGAATAAATTAATAAATAAAATATTTTAAAGTTGATTTATTTGTGCAATAGTGAAATATGATTAAATTATAAAATAATGAACTTTTAAAAGTGCAGGCAGTTACGGGCATAGTGGGGGAAGTAAATAAATTAGTTATATTGAAAATGGAAAACGAATCTTGAATTGGGGGTTCTTGCCTGAACGTTTTTGGATGCTTCTGGAATTCTTTTCTTGGGGTTTGGAAGCTGGGAAATGGGGGATTTTGCAGTATTGAGGAAATTCAGATGGTGTGGAAGCTGGGGTTGCTCGATGAAGCTGCTACCAGTGCCCTTCACGAATGGCATGGTTTTCCATTTTATGTTAGTCAAATGATCGAATTGCTGAAGGGGAGGAAGGAAAATGTGAGATGATAAAAGGAGGAAGACAGATAACGCAGTATCGATACTACTGTTAACTACTTTCTAATGTTTTTACTACATTTTCACGCATTAACCAGGTATTTATTATGACTATGCCTGCTAGCTTTGTCATCTGAACTAAACTTATAATCGTCGTAGATAATTTGTTCGAATCTTGCCTTTCTGCTCTTCTTCGTAGGTCTTCTATCTTGCATGTGATTTTTTTAAACATTACATTCTATGGGAAATCATTTTATTTGGAGGCGTTTTGTTAAGTAGATTGTCTTTTCTATGCGTCCTCCTGCCAAGTGCGACTGTTTACTCAGCTTTGGAGGTATTGTTTCAAACAATTCACATACTTTCTCTATGCACCTTCTATCCCTGTTTTGCTGCAAACCTTAGATAAATTGTGCTAAGCTGAAACCCTAATCTTGTGCGCTCTTTGCTTACTCCTGTAGAAAACGATGGACAGGTTCGCTTCTCTCAAAACAATTTATCTGGCAACAATCTTGGAGATGAATTTAGATGCAGCGCGGCACTCAGAGCAAACTCGGAGGTTCTTAACAACTCTAATTGTTGTGCCAGGGGCCATGTTTAACAAACCAAATGCTATTGCTAACTTTTCACTATGGTGGCGGACAAATGATTCCTTTTTCTGCTTTTCCACAGTATTAAGTAAAATTTTTGAATCTTGAAATACCCTGCTGTCCTCATTTTCCAAGATCAATTTCTTTGTCTCTGCATAAATCTTCCACGTTTGTGGATGTGCTCCGTCTCTTGCACAAAAAGCATGTACCATTTTAAGGCCTTCAATCCAACTGCATCAAGGTGTCTTTTTAATTCCTCTATCTTTCATCAATCTCCTTACTATTTGAATCTCACACACTTGCCCGCTTTTGCACAGATGTTTTTGAGGAGAACATAAGTTGCAGCATTTTTGGATCCAACTAAAAAGTAGTGTGGCTGGAAATACTCATTCTGAATGGATCTGTATTATGCGAGTAAACCTTAGTGGGTTCGATGGGTAAATAGTGTGTTAGTTGAATTTCATGCATACTCGTTTATCCTTCTTGCCTTGATCTTGCAAGCTAACTTGGAAGTTGAGCGATTGTTAACTAGGCGAGTCTTCTCTTAAGTTTATCCTTTGCAACTGTCATCTGTTAGTAGACTCTCCTTGTCTTAGCTGCATATTTGGAAACCGTTAGAAGTGTATGTAGTTAATACGCCTTTATTCGCTGTTTTATTTTGTGTAAATTTCGTTGGTTAACTTTCAGTATGCGTTTAGATTTGTTCGGTTGGTTATAAGCTATGGTTATCATTCGAATGTTGAATGTATGAATAGATTGTAGAATATATAAATATGTAAGAATGTTGAATGTATGAATAGATTGTAGAGTATATAATTTTTGTAAGTGTAGTGATTTAATATATTTGGGAGTATAAAGGTTTTATGGTTGGTTGGTTGTGTTATAAATGGAAGAAATAGAGTTAAGATATTAGATTGGTTGTGGTTATGATGAATATTTTGAAAATTAGAAAGAGATTTTATTGGAATTAGATAATTAATTGTTAAACATGAAATGAAGGTTTCGTAAATCCACTTTGATTCTATGTTCTCTTATGGTATTGAACTGTTAGTTGAAACAACAATTTAGTTATAAACGTATTCTCAAAGATATATAATTATATATGTATAGGTATATACATCTATATACCTTTAGTCTAATCCGATTTATGAAGGAAAATGGTGATTAAACATTTTATGTTAAATTGAGAATGTAACTCATATTACACTCAATAAATTGGATAATTTAATGTGATGATTGATTTGATTATAGTTAGTTAAATTGAAGGACTTGAAATTAGATATTATTAAATAGGTAAGAGGACAAGGTATTTAACTAAGTAAATAGAAAGGTTATGTAACGATTTAGAGTAATATTAAATGAGTTAGGATAAATGATCGTTTATGCTATCTTGTTATAGGAGTTGAGTGTATGCTTATATCGTTCTCTTATCATCATTTAATTATAATATTGTCAACTTTTATGAAATAATCTACAACATCATTGTATATATAATGGTTAAGAGTTTAAGAAGGATGTACCACCTTCAAGTTAGCTCGAATTTAAAACTTAAGTAAAGTATGCATAAGGAACTTTGTGTGGTTTGGATAGATCCCCTTAGGGAAAACCCTTGTCAAAGATTTTAAGTGAAATGCATAACATTTTACCTTTTATAGGAGAACCTTTATATATATATATATTTCTAGAGATATTAATTAAGGATGTTGAATAAATGAAATATATATTATCTTTTGAATGGAGACTTCATTCTTAATTATTTTATAGTTGGATTGACCTAGTAAGTGTTGAATTTGTGTTGCAATGTTTATTCGTCGCTTATAATAAATAGTGTGTTGTTCATTTGAAAATTAGAATAGTTGATGTTATAGTTAATTATGAGTTATTGTGAAAATGGGTTCTAAAGTGAAGTCGATGGTTAAATAAGAAAATGGTAGTAAAATATAGAATATCGGATGATGTAGAAGTTATCTTTTCTTAGTATATTGTGTGTTTGATTCGTCGTATGGAACCTTGTGTTGATGTTTGGCATTGAAGTGTTATTTTGGTTATTGCCCCTTGTGAGTTTGTTTTAATAGTGTATTTCATGAATGCAATGATGATTAGATTGGGTTTAAATGTATATTCAATAACATGGCATGCAAGCTTTGTAAACTCACTTTAGAATTCACCTTTCTTTTTTTGTTTGAATTGTTATGTGGAGTGAAGCGAATGATCATTTTTTTGGAAATGAATGGTGGGTTGTTTTTGGATGATTAAGTCTTCTTGTGAAGTGAATGTTAGGAATCTCTAGAGGCTAGGGGGAGATGTCTTTTGGATGGAGTGCTTTATTATCCTTGAGATGATTGTTTAGTATTGAACGAGTATAAGATGATCTTTAGCCTTGCACAGTGTATTCGCCATTGTGGTTGGAACTTTTGAGTGGGAAGGGTTATGCCTCGCCTTTTTATTTTGTTAATGAGTTATGTGATTTTGCAAGTGGCCCGCTATTTGATTTTATTGGGACCTCCTACGATAAGCTAGTATCCCCTTGTCTCTTGTTTTCCTTGGATGTATGTGTGGCTCTCGAAGTGATGTTACTATCATTTGACGTTGTGCTTACTTGTTCATTGATGACATGTTAGCCTTGTGTTGTCTTTTGTCTTTTTCCTATATTTGATGATGGGACCCTTTGTTATCTCCTAGCACGGGGAGTGGACCTATGGATTCCACATGGTTGGGTGGAAAGTGCATTGTTCTCCTTTGGGTTTCTTCATGTGTTCGTGTTCATGGTGATTGCTCGTGGATTTGAAGACTTTTGCATTTGTATCAGTTCATGTAGATTGTTACTCATGTTCTTGTATGTAATCATAAATTTGATGTATCATGTATCATATTTGGATGTACTCTCATCACGTGTATTCGAGGAGACATTATTGTTCACTTGTATTGATGTAATTTGATGTAAATTGTTGTTGAACTCTCTTATGTAATAGACAATGTAAATGATGATATTATATATGTTAGTTAATTGGATTGATTCTAAATGATATCTACTGCTTATGTAATGGTAATTTCATATTAGATGATCTTGTATAAGTGATGATTAAGTGTGACTTCATATTGTTGAGGAAATGTGTTTAATGTAATGTTTCACAATTCTTTTAGTTTAGCTTATGAGAATCATGTATCGTAGTCATGGAACTTAGAGGATTTAGGTTAGAATTTGAGTTAATGTTTCATTTGTAGTAGTGTGGTCAGGGATAACTTTAGTGGCGAATCTTTGCCAATTGGCGAATTCTAGGAATCTGGAAATTTGAATTTGGTGAATCTACCGTATTTTCTGGGTGTTCAAATCGCCAGGAATTCACGGACTATCGATCCAATGCATATCCATTCGCCAGCAATTTTTTTTACGAGGCATGTTTAGGCAATAAATTCTCCATCACAGACTACGCGTTTCCAATGCACCGATCACTATTTTCGCCTGGAATCCCAGGGAGCATGTCAAAGTCACCAACATATTCGCCAATACTATTAAAACAACATTATATGAAGACCCATTTCGCCAATTAAAATTTACAAATAGTTGCTTGTGAAGACCCATTTCGCCAATTAAAATTTATAAATAGTTGCTTATGAGGACCTATTTCGCCTTGAAAATTTCAAGGTATCGTTAAATATGGATTGATATAAATACAATTGAAACTGTTATTTGTTCTTACATATTTTGTTCGATTTTACACATTTTGTTCGGTTCTGAACTTCTGAGGTTCTACTTCTCGATTCAGAAGTCAACGAAATCTGAAAACGTAGACTCAAAGGTGAGTGATCATTTCTTCATACTGTTATTAGTTATTAGACTATTAGTTATAATAATAAGATTTCTTTATCTATTTTCCATTCTTGCTTTAGTCTTAAACATAATTTTAAGTAGCGAATGGGATCTATATTCTCTGTCGGTCTGTCCTTCTTAAACAAGAAGACATTTTTTTCCATCTTTTATTCGAAGTGAGATCAATATCTTGAGCAACAAGGGTAAGACTCCTGAGTAGGCGGGTAATGAGGAGACTGGGAGGCCATCAAAATGCCCAAAATGGGGAGGTACCATACAATCTTACTTTGGAATTGGCAAAAATTCTAATCCATCAGATCAAGGTAGAGCTACACCATCAACTCTTCCACCAAATATTATTGAAGATGGAGATACATCATCAACTCTTCCGCCACAGGAAGGTCAAGGTGAGATTGTCATTGTGTTAAATCAAAATGTATCAAATGAGGATGGCAATGCCGCCAAAGATGTTCCAAGGGATTCCCTAGATAGCTAGAATGAGATAATTGACTTGGATGAGGATGATGTTGGTAGCAAGAAAAGAAAAGGCAAAGCAAAATTGGGGCACGAGTGGGAAATGACAAGGAATTTTCAAATTGGTTGGTTGTCGAAGTACCCATTCCTTGAACCAATGGGGGTATCAAATGAAAATGATATTGAAAGGGCAACAGAGGTCAGATGTAAGATTTGTAGTTGGAAATGTGGAAGAGACAAGACGATGCAGCTAAAGATTAACACTATAGAAAAGCATATCGGCAAAGTTTACGAAAAACAAATCATAGACGGAAATGAACAATCAGTCGTACGATGGAAATCAAAGGAAGAATGTCTTCATGTTAAGTATGTCGCAGGTTATGGAGAGCATAACCATAGAATGTCAAAGATTAAAAAATGTGAAGGTACACATGAGGCTCATTTTGGAAAAGCCATGGCAGTAGAAAATCTGTCAAAAACTGTTCAAATGAGTGTTGTTTTTCATATATTGTCCAGGGGGGTCCTATAATAGACTACCCAGAATATTTTGATTTATTATCTTATTTGAGTGTTCCCCACTTTCCCTTCTCACATTGGTCAGTAAACGCTGGATGGGAATTGGCGAACTATCTTGTTGTAGTGGAAAAACAAGATTTAAAGGAGAAATTAAAAGAGTCAAATTTCATTGCATTATCTTTAGATGAAGTTACTGCAGTAGACAATACTACTTGGGTTTGTATGCATTTGTATACTGTAGAACAACATGTTTGCCAAGCTCATCTTCTTTGTGTTCATAAAATGAAGGACAGTTCAACGTCGCAAAATCTATTTGAAATAGTCAAGAAATCTTTGAATGAAATTGTAGGTTTGGATGAGTTGACAGTTGCCAAAAAGTTGGTGTGTGTAGGAGCTGATGGAGCTGCAGTGATGCAAGGTCAAAGGAGCAGTCTTTGCACAAAGTTACAATCTACTTGTGCACCATACATGCTTGGCATTCACTGCATGGCCCACAGAATGAATTTAGCATTTAAAATTGTAAGCAAGTTTCTAACAGTATCAAAAGTTGAAAATCTAGTTCCTGAGATCCACGCATACTTCTACCGAAGTCTCAAACGTTTCCTTGAATTTCAACATTTTGCTGAGGGAATAACACCTGGAAACAAGCTTCTCAAGGATTTTGATACCAGATGGATCTCCCTGCATGGACCAGCGCAACGAGTTCTTTCAGAATATCAATCCTTGATTGGGTTGATGTACAAGCATCGCAACACAATAGACAAAGCTCCTAAACTCTTACATAGGTTAAGCGATATAGGGACACTCTTGACTTTAGCTAGTCTTCTCCCCATGCTGGATGAGATGAACAATCTTGTGAAGAAAGCCCAAGATAGAACTATGTATATTTATGAATATGCCAATCTATGTAAACTTACATGCTTGGCCCTCGATAATCTATATCTAGATCTAACACAAGAAGGTGCAAATTATTTGTTGTGGCAGAAAATTACTGATTTGAATAATCCTAATAATTATTTACAGTTTAATGCAAGCGGGCACTTATGTATTTGTGTACGTGGATATGAGATACCAATGTACCATTGTAAGATAGCCATGCACTCTAGAAAAGAAGTACCTATTAACGAGGAATATTTTAATGACATTGTTAAATCTGTTAGTGATGATTTGAAGGAAATTGCAAAATCTCTTTCCTCAGAGATTTGTGAAATATTCCCCCGACATGAAATACTTGAAGCCATGGGTATTGTGTATCCTCAATTTTGGGTAAACCGAGATAACCCAAAATATTTTCATGATCAAGTAAAAATCGTGAACGAACAGTTTTCGAAAAAGGTAACATATAATGAGCAGGAAATAGAAGGAATTTTAAATGAAAATAAGCTTAGAAAGCAATGTCGGAGTTTTGCAATAGCTATGAGGGACTAGACTGATTCCATGGGCAAGGAGAAGGCCTTTGAACCGGGATCAATAAAAAAGGTTTGGACAAGCTTAGGTCAAAGTGAAATATTGCATGGTTCAATGTCAGAATATTTCAAACTTGTTGATTTATGTCAAACAATGATATTGGGGTTGGTGGAGGATGAGAGAGTTTTCAGTACATTGGGGTTTTTGAAATAAAAGTTAAGAAACAAACCGGACAAGAATTTGGAAAATTGCTTGAGGATGAAAGGAACTGTGTATAATGTCAAAAAATTTCCTTTTGATAGGGCACTCGCAATCTGGAGGTCCACATGTGAAAGAAGAGGGTTCGGGTTGTGTAACATAGGCTCTCCAATTCCAAGATTTGTTGGTACTGGTGGTGGTACTAGTGGCAGTGGGCCTGGGATAGATCAAGATGACAATGATATTGAAATTGACACAAATCAAACAATGAATGTTGATTTTGAGACATAGGCCGAACAAAGTGCAGAGCAGTCTCCGAATCAAGATGACTCTTTTACTTTATCTGAAATGAACATCAGTTTGAGGACCCTGACTCCGTTTGGGAAATGGAAGAGAATTAGCAGGTTTTAGGTATTTTTACTGCACTTCTTGAATCTGTTTCCATTGTTCCAAAGTCCAAACTGTAGTTGATGATATTTTATATTCTATTAAATGAAAATTGTAAATCATTGCACTTCAAGTTCATGATATCTTATAATCTTATTTTAGATTGCACTCAAGCACTGCATGAATCATATTCCAAACAATAGTTGATATTTTTTATATTGTATTCAAATAAATTGTGAATCATTGCACTTCAAGTTCAAGAATCAGGATATTTTATTTAATATTTTATATTGCACTCCAAGTCTCCATGATATTTTATATTATATTGCAATTCATGAATCATATTAGGATTTTTAGTCAAAACATAACAGAAGCTAACAGACTAACAATTCAACATCCATAACTTAGAAATGAACAAAATAACCCTTGATCATTTTATTAAAAATAATGATATGTTTATACAATGGAGAGACATGAGTTCGAAATGAGTAATTTCCATTCAGATGCTAGTACTGTCCTAAAACATCAAACTCTAATGAGTTTAAAACCTACTACAGAATGATTGATGCACTGGCCAGCTGCCAAACCTCAAGAAACTTGCGCCAAAAGTGGCCCAAAACTATCATCAAGACACAACCAAAATCTGTTATAACTTTGAGGTAAAATAGAACGAAGGAAAATTACTTAATGTCGATCAAATTCAAATCCCAACCATTGATCCTTCACTTTCGTCAGAGCATTGAACGATTGCCTTCAAAAAGGCTGATGTAATCTCCATCTCAGCACGACGGGCCCACCAGTGACCACACTATGCATCGCCAAAGGAATACACATGGCGCTCGCCCGTGATATCGCAATCAATAAACACCTCGCATCTTTCGATCACACGATGTCGGGAAACCGTTGATCTCCATCATCGGCAATTGTGTTCATTCATAACATCACCGTTGTTGAACATAACTATCGAGCAACTTTTTCATCAAGATTATAATACCTCCGTTGATTTTGAGCACGTGCATCTCACAGTCGCTTTAGTAACCTGCCATATAATGTATATCTTTGGGTTGGGTCTTTTCTGACGTTACCTTTTTGAGGGTGGTTTCAAATCAACTTATGTCCCATTGAATCGTCTAGGTCGGGCCCCTTTTAATAAAAATGCTAAATATTTCGCCTGACCTTTTATTTCTCAAGTTTGGGTCGGACCGTGCCTTGTGTTTTAGAACAACTTTGGGCCATCGTTTTTCATTGTCCTAGGTGGTTTCCCCTTCCCCTCTTTTATTTTAAGTAATTGTATTATTTTGCAGGGGTTATTTTTAGTGACCGTCGATCTCCCTACAGTTGATCTTGACCGTTCCCCGTGATATCGCGATGACATCACCGCTAGTTGCTTGGTGATTGCGATATCACGAGCGGGCGCCACGTGTCCTAGATTGCCGATGCTGAAAAGGAGTAAATAAAGTGCTTAATATTTGTATCAGACTTTAGTACATTATAGAGTGGGTTACTAAACCAGATGTGAGATGCACGTGCTCGAGATCGATGACGATGTTTCAACCTTGATGAAAAGTTGCTCGACGGATAGGTTTTGGTGTTGCAACTATTGCTCACTGTTGTGAATGATCATGATCGCCAATGGAGGGAATCAATGGTTGCCCGCCATCATGTGATCCTAAAGTGAAGGGTTTTTAGTGATTGTGATATCACAGGCGGACGCCACGTGTATTCCTTTAGCATTGTGTATTATGGTGGGCCCTCGATAATGACATGGAGATGTTGTCAGCCTTTTGAAGATGGTCGTCTAATCATTGATGATCTGACAGGAACAAGAGATCGACTGTGAGGATTTAAATTTGCATCAAATATGATTAAAGTCATTAGCACGGCATGCAAGTGAGCTTTAATGGAGGATGAGACGTCTACTAGCCATTTTTCATCAGCTTTAAGTAGTTAATTCCATTATATCTTCACCACAAAGACATTCAAATGTTTTTGAAGCGGTCCAGAGCCAGAGATTGAGTTTTTCAAGCAATTACAGCGAGGTTTGGTTTTCTGCAAGGCACGAAATCTCGTGAGTTACCTTCTATGCCATGATTTTTGTTTGAATGTGTTTTTTGTGGAGGGTTGTATTTTGTTGGTCAAGGGTCTTGTTGATTAAGACTGTAAGGTTACTGGTTCTTTTTAATTGTGGGAAATTGTGAAGTTCTGGTGTAATTTCATTTTTGGTTGCCCTAGTTTGTTCAAGAATTTGATTTTAGGAGAAGCCCCAGTTGTTTGAAATGGCGCCATCAAAGCAGCATTCTTGCCATATTGATTATTTGCAAAGGAATTTATACGACAATTTCCTAGATCAATTCCTACTATCAACGAACGACAAGAAGAGGGGTTTGGTTTTAATGAATGGGAAAGCCTTAGGCGAGGGACTAAGGTGTAAAACCTATAATATTGCAGATGCTAGGCTCCAAATGACTGGCTTAGAAATGTTTAGGAGATGGTATGGGCAGCGAAATGTGCCTCATCCTTTCTGTAATGGCTGGAAGTATGATATGGGGAAACTAGTTGTGCCAAATGTATCTCCTGATATTGACCTACTCAGAGCAGTGGCAGCACAATATGATCCTGTTACAAGGATTATCAAGGATAATGATGGTGCGGTTCTACTAAATATAAATGTAGATTAGATTCGACAGGTTTTCGATTTGAGTGAATATAGCCCATTCTTAGTCCGGGTAGATTTTTGAGGAAATGAAGCAAGAATATGCTAGGTTAAAGCCTCTTTTCAGATCAAAATTGCTTCCTCCTCATTTAGCCAAGGCAGGAAATTCAATGATTCACATCAACCCAACTGATTAGGAGCCTTTCAGGTTGAGTTGTTTTGTTGATCACTTCTTGGCAACATTTTATTCACTTTGCCAGATTTTAGGTTTCAGCCCTAATACCGTGATTCCCATTGCTTATATCTTTATGGGGGCTCAGATTCAGCATCCCAATTTTTATGTAGTGTACGACTATGCATCTTTTCTTCCTGAAAAGATACATGAGGATTTGTTGAAGTTGCATATGGGGGACACTGGTACTCCTTTCTTTTGGTACTCCCTATTAATGCATATGTTCTTGTACAAGAATGTCGACTTCTTCTTAGAGAAAATGGTGTTGAGGCAAGAAGTGAATGGAGAAAGATTACCAGTACAGGTTTGGAGTGCAGATTTGTCTTGCAACAGGGGAGGTGCTAGCTTTGTGCAGTTTGATAACTGTTTTGCTTCCAGACTTAGAGCTAGATTGGTGGTAAATGTGCCAAGGGTCCTTGAGGATTTGCATGATTTCCTCCGACCCAAAGTGAGGAAGCCTAATTTGAAGGTGTACCACAATTGGGGTGACATCATCTTATACCCCGTAAGCACTATCCTAAGGGTTTATGGTTTCCAAGGAGCTCCTCACATTCTCCCATATAATGTACCATCAAGGATGGGATTTGTTGAGGTCATGTGGCAACTAGGTTGCATTCATGAGGATAATTTGACAGGGAAAGGAAAAGGGACTTTGTTCCCTGATTATACTGTTGTTTCTGATTTTGTCTTTTCCAAGGGAGGATGGGTCCACTTTGGAAGATTTTTTGATGATTATCATTTGAAGAGTGGATCTAAGAGGCAGCATGACCCCGAGGGATTCTTTGCCCTATTCAGGCAACGAATTAAAGGTGGCAAGTTTGCACATGTTTCAAATTTTCCTAAGGATCTAATCAGAAATGAGTTTGATTTGAGCAGGCAGGAATTGAATAAAGAGAAATGGATTGCCTATGAGAAACTACTAGCTATGGTCCAATATGATCCACTGATGGAGTTCACTCCATTTCACAAAAGAATATATTTCTTAATGAATAACTTCAAAGATATCATGAGCACCTTGAAAACCAAGAAAGTCAATTTGGGACTGGACTTGGGAATTCAGAGATCGGAGGCAAGGCCTGAAGAAACAAGGCCAACTTATCAGCCACTAGAGGACAGGCCTCTATACAAGAGGAAGAGAGATGATAGAATTGATGAGGAGGTAGGAGATAAAAGGGGAAAACAAATAATGCAAGCATCATCACAATCGGGTCAAGGGATCAGGAAACCTGGAGGGATAAGGATTGTGGACCTAGATTCACCACCGAGAAATGATCCTATAGAGTTACTATCAGAGCCAAGCCTAAAGAGGCAAAGGGTTGAGGAAACACAAGAGGCTCTGATGGATGAAATAATTATAACTGGTCAAGACATGCAAGTTGGTATCCCTTATCCTCCTAGAACAACACAATTGGTGTTAATTGATATGGATATAAAGGGGTAGTGTGTACAGGATGCCAGGATGAAGGCCTGCAAGGCATTCCTAAATGATGATGCCTTCGTGAAGACTCTTGTATTCTTGCAGTTAATTTGGAGAATGACATTAGAGGAATATCAGGATAAATGTAAGAGAAGGAGAGAGTCAAGACCTAATAGGTCTGAACAGGAGAATGATGATGAAGTTAAGGCCGAACTAATGGAGGAATTCAAGAGCATTACTCCTAAGGAGGGAAGGAGACTTGTGACTCAGGATGGTGTCTTACTTCTACCTGAATGGGACATAGCTGATGCTGTAGCATTCAATGCTATCCTGCAGTCCAATCATCCTATGCAAAATAGTGAGGAAGAGGTTAAGCCAGCTCTGCGAGACTCTACTTTTAGTGAGGAATATGAAACTCTGGCCATATGGGCATTGGCACCCCAAGGTAGAAAACCAAATGTGGTTGATATTGGCCCAAGTCTAAGGGGGGGCTCATCATCAAGAGAGCTTTTGAAACCTCAACAACAGAAGCCACAAGCTTGACATTGAATGTGGCCAAATTGGCCAAAAAGATAGTTGAAAGGGAGGAAGCTGAAAAGAAGAGTTTGATGGATAAATACAACGTAATAATTGGGGAATATAGTAGAATACAGCAGAGGAATGTTGAGTTGCAGTCTGAAGTAGATAGACTGAAATACAGGCAGGTAGGAGAATCCTCCAATGCCCCTGGTATCAGATCACTACCCACTACTTCAAGGTCAGTTCCCCTTAATATCCCAATAATTTCTACTCCTTGGTCCCCCATTCAGACACCTGCTCTCAACCTTGTACCAGAGCTAGTTGAAGAGGAAGTTGAGTATTCTATGGATCCTACCAAGAAGTAAATGTTGAATAAAATCACATAATTGCAGGCTGCCCTAAAGGCAAGTGAGGATGATGCAATTGCTAAACACAATGAGGTGGTTGACACCATTTTGAGGCATCTAAATGAGAAGGTTGATTGTAGGTTTCCATCTGTACATTCTTTGTATTCTTTGTTCTTGGGTGGAATTAAAAACATTAACAGAGATCGGGAATTAGTTATGCCTTTGGTTGAGAAGTGGATCCCTCGGGCCACTGATTTAGATATTATGTTTAAGGCTTCCAGGTTTGATGCAGACAACAAGCCTCAGTCATTGAAGCCTACTCTAAATTTTGTGAAATCATTGAAGGGATTTTGAGCCCTACCTGTTGATTTGAGTAGAAAAATTAGAGAACTGGTAAAGAGTTTTGATGACTAGAATGATACTTTTCTGCCAAATATAATTGATGCACATGGAAATATTAAGACATTGCAGCAGTGGCAAGATAGGGTAGAAGAGGTTATTGATGCACAAATCATATTGATTTGTGATGGCTCGGACTATGACTTGCTGGTGAGCAGTATGGATAAAATAATTAATACCAGCATATTCTTAGAGTCTTTTGAGAGAGAGGCTAACCAAGTTACGGTGAAGTACACATCTTATGATACTAGGGTGATCGAGGTGGTGAATTTTAACTGGCCAACGGATGAGGAATACCAAAAATGGGTGGACAAGTACTTAACTGAAGAGGAGTAAAACAGTGTCTATTACCGGCAACTAACAGCTCAGTGGTTATAGTATAACTGATTATGGTCTATTAATAAATAATAATTGACCAATGACATGTGTAATTTCTATCCCGATGCTTGTTTGCTCCTTCATTTTCTATAAGAAGGATTTCAAGGCCAGAAATAGGGGTTGGCAAGTTAGATATTTTGAGGTTGAGTCTAGGTATAGTTTCAGAACAGGTTTTAGGTCTATGAAGATTTGATGTTTCACAACAGTACTAGCATTTGAGTTATGATGTTATATTTCGAGCTCATGTCTCTCCTTTGTATAAACATATCATAATTTTGAATAGTATAATCAAGGATTATGGTGTTCATCTCACTACTCAGTGCTCTGGTGTGTATGTTTTCCATTTTGGCTTTAATTCAAGGAATTAATTAAAATGCTTGGATGGAATCATGGATGGATATGTTTGTAAAGGGATTTAGTAAGAAGTATTGGGTTAGGATATGGATTGAAACTATTGTAATGCAATATTGTCAGGGATCTTATATGCTATGTATTTGAAAAATTGAATTTGTTGTTAAATTTTAAATATTTGTGAATTTGACTCCCCAATGGTGTATGGCACTGGTTTAAATTGTATGAGTTTGTGAAGTCATGTGTCTGTATGTCTTTACTTAGAGCTTGCTGCCAAATTGCAAATAAAATGACTATCATAAGTTACGAAATAGTGTTGTAATCATCCCATGCCCTCGATTGGAATTGGCAATTCCATAGGTAATTTAGGAGACAAACTTGGTTTATGTTAAAAAATACCAACAAAACCCACCCAAAAAAGGTAACATCCGAATAGATTTTCACCTAAGGTATTACATACAACATTAGTATTTTCATGAAAACCAAAATATAAACTCCAACCTTAGGTTCTTTCCCAAACAATATGACACATTGACAGACCAGGACAAGGTCAAGACAAAGAGGAATTCAGAGAGCAAAATTAGAAGTTCCATCAAGTTCATCAGTATTTCAAATGATAAAATAAATAATACAGATAATTGAACATCATCACATTAGTGAAGTCTGAATTTGAGCTTTTTAATTGAATTTCACATGAAGGAGTACATATTGGCACTGGCAATGCAAAATGTTGCCAATGCCCAAAGACAAATCTGCACAGAGCTGAGTTGGAACTTGGAAACTCATATTATCAATGGTTGAAAATAAAAAATCAAGTCACTGTATCACCTTTTCTAGCAACTTCCACTTTTCAGGAGGTGGAATTGTCATTTGTTCTAACTGATGTTGTTTGACTTGAAGTTTTGTTAACATTTCATGATTGTAATTAGAAGTGGAACCTATCTTGAATTCTTCAGTCAATTTTGCATTCAAGGTTATCAGTGTTCTGATTGAATCCAAATTAAAATAGTTCACATATGGGTTCTGAGGAAACTGGTCCAAATCAATCTTCCTTGCACTTTCCATCTTCTTTCTGAAACCATCCTTTCCAATGAATCGCTCATTTGTGTCAAAAGCCTCTGGGAAACCAAGCTCTGTGAAGTTCCTTACCTTTTCATCCACCACCTTCATCTTGTCTACAACCAAATGCAAATATTCCTTTGTTCCAGACATTCTCGAACACTTTTCAATGATAGATGACAACTTCATTAAGGTTTCAATCCGATTAGTAATCCCTTTTGATTTCAGATCATTGTCACTGGCTTTGTAGACTGTTTGTAGAACTTCATTTGCAGATTTCTCTAATTCCAGCACCTTTTTGTTGTCCACTAAATATTTGCTAAGCTTCTTATAATGTTGTTTGATAGCATCAATCAATTGAAACATGTCACACGAATGATCAAACCTCTGCATTATTTCATCCCGGATCTTTTGTTTCATATGTCTCACTGTATCTCTACAAAATGCAGATAACTTATTTTGAGAAGACTTAATTTCTTCTTTTGCTTCCGTCGGCTCCTTCTCCAATCTTTCAATTGTTTTTCTTTGTTTCTCCAATTTTTATTCCCACTGTGCATTTCCATTCTCAATGTTTAGTCTTAATTTTCTGAAGTGGATCTTTCCTCATCATATTTCTTGTTGCTCTCATCTAGCCTTCGCTTCAGGTCATTCACTTCTCTCTCATTTGATTTATCCTCTTTGCTTGTAGATGTAGAGGCAGATTTTATTATTCTTTTTTCTAATTCATTTCTCTTGTTGTCTGTTGCTTTCCTGTTTGCTTTCTCACTTGCTAGGTCTGCCTGTAACTTTTCTATTTGGGTATGCAACCTTTTCTTCTCTCTATCTTGCTTTAGCAATGATGTGTACACCAATTCATTGTTCTTCTTTGATACATTAATTTTGTCAATATTTTTCAGGCCAGAAAAATCCAATTGAAAATTGGTTACCTAGTATTCAAATCGATCCATCTGATTTGTTGGTTTGTTTTGAATTGTGGGAACAACAATTGTGTACTCCATGATTTCTTTATTATGTCAAATGTGGGTAATACCATGGTTGTTGTAGTCTCTGAAGTTACAGCAGACGCACTCTCCATCAGTTGCTTCTTTTCTTTTTTATTCAAGCCTAATTTCTTTTTAAACTCTTCAATGAAATCATAACCTAGGGAGGCAAGAACAATGGAGTACTTGAATGGTGAATGAATAGGAGTACTTGTAGTTGCTAATAATGTCGCACCCACACTAAATGGAATTGGGGGAGTGCTTGGAAATAAATCCTTTGTGGTACTGGTGGATCCACTGATAGTGTGACTTGGACCTATCAAAATCCTTTGCCTCTTTTGATTGCCTTGATCACCTGGTGTTTATGTGGTATCTTTTTTTGTTTTCCTCTTAGTATTGTGTGTAATTTGTCTTTGTAGCACATGTTGACCACTACTAGTACTACTACCCATACCATCACCACCAATGGCACTCCCAGTTGCACTAAGTTGTCCACCAAGGGCATGTCCTAGTTGTGATTGTATCTGACCATGAGGGTGAGGACTAGAAGCTCTAACAAATTCTTTTTTTCTTGTATCCCCTTGGTCTACTTTTTCACCTCCAAACCCAAGGCCAGATTTATCAACTGATTTTCTATGCTCAACACTTTGTATTGTCGAAGGGCCTTGTCCTTTGGACCCCAAAGGACCACCTTCATAACCAATTTTTTGATGTATGGTTGCTCCTGTAATATATTTTGAAGCATATTCTTCTTTTGCAGCCTCACTTAAAACAAGTTTGTAATTGGCATGGATTTGTTCTTCTTCTTCCATATCAGTATCATCATCAGATTCATCACGTTCATCAGGATGCTCTATATTCCACAATTTGCTAAAATCTTCATCTTCTTCATTATCATCATACTCTGCAAGAGCTCTTTCTTCTCCTAGGTCCTTCCTCATAGACCAAAAGGTAGTAATTTTTTATCGTGACCATTTTTTATCTATAACATCCTTCTCTAGAGAACCTGGAATTTTTATTCTACTAGATGGTTTATCACTTTTTTCATAAAAAATTTTGTATGTCCTGATTGTCTTTTGGTGCAATGCCATAATTTCGCCTGACAATTGTTCAAAAGAAATACCATTCTCAGCAGCTCCATTGCTATTTTGACCTCATCCCAAGAATCCTTATTTCTGAAGTTTTCAAGCAAGGGTTTACTTTGATGTTGAATTCTATTTGCAACATTCCTGTTGGCCATAATCATTGATTTAATGATGTCACATGGATCATACTGCTAGTGACAAATAGCATCAAATGCAAAAAAAATCAAAATATTATGTGCCACACTAAATGCTTTTCTCTCGAATGTGAACCCTCCACATGAAAAAGGTAAAGAAGGAAATAAGGTCTTCTTTTGCTGACTGAGAAAGTGTAGTTCATCAGCACTTTGCAACTAGCTTACATATTCCAATGCAAAAACCCTTTCTGTCACATGTATTGGAAGTTTGTATGGTTGTACTCCCGATCCATAAAATCTTAGCACAGTATATTCTTCCATTAAGTACCAATCAGCCAATTGTACTTCTTTTCCTAGTTGCATGCAGTTTCTACATGACATAGTCAATCTAGGCATTGGATTATTTGTAATTACTTGATGCAATGGAGCCAAAAAATAGTCTACAAAATGACTATAGTTCCTTCGAGAATCAGGCATCCTTATCTCAGGGTCCATTCATATACTAGAGCCATTTTATTTTTCTCTGCATTACTGTAGGGCTGAATCTGAAGCTTGTTGATCTAAAACATTCCTCTAAATTTGAATAGAAAAAGATAGCACAAGTAGGTTGTGAACCTAAATGTCTTCGTGGAACCTACTTTAATCATTAAAAATTGTTTATGCATGGATTCTACAATGTGTTGAGTATAATTATATTTGACATGTTCATCAACATAATGGATATTATATACCATTTCAAGGAGGCTTGCACCCACTTCCAAATTGCTATCCAGACCGAGGAAAAATTCTAGCATGGAAATAGTATCCTGAACCCATGGTTTAAAAAAATCCAAATTATAAGGAGGCTTTTGATCACCTTTGAATTTGTTTCTATCCTTAACTATATTATTTAAGAAATCATTTTTGAGCCTTTCTTCCACTGCTTCATAATCACTAGCAAGCTTTTCTAGGTCAATGTGGTGGTTTCCAAATTCTTCAGTTGTAAACCCCAACACTTTTCCAAGTTCTTCTGCATTAATGGATAACAAATGTTCTTGGTTATCTTTATTAACAATTGCTCTTTTCTTATCATCATAATTTTTGGCACAAACCATGATAAATTATGGGCAAGGGAAAACTTAATGTAACATCATGCGCCCTAATCCAGTTACCCACGGTGCACTGACACTATTAACTTTTGTTTGCTTTGCAGCCTTATTCTGAGATGAAAATCTAAGTTCTGAGGTATGCCTACCATAGATTTCAAGATCATAAATATCATGGTACCCATCGGTGAAACCTGGGGTTTTAAGCAATTCTGCATAATGTATTTTTTTATCGGACATTGCTCTAGTAGTACTGGTGGTAGACATGCTTGCACAAATGTGAAGTTGTGAAATTTGAATTCCCTAATAAGTAATACCTATTAGTCCTCCTTAATTTTAATGAATTCTTGAGTCTCTAAAGTCTAAAACCAAACTTCAAGCTTTGACAAAATAAGATTTTAAGAAATGTCAAATGATGAAACGTAGCCGCAGGAATTCTTTCACTTATCTAGATTTTGAGTCCCGACGCTTGAAAACTGGAATGGCGTTGTTGGAAGTGGAACTGTGGAATCCAAAATAGGGTGGTGCACTACAATGGCCAATGAGCAATCTGAAGATTGAAGACTTTAAAAATCGTTGTACAATTTCAAAGTGCAAAGTGTTTTAAATGCTTTTTTTCTCGTAATTGGAACTTTAAAGTGAATGACATGTCTTAGGAGTTAGGTCTACAAGACTACAAGTTGAAATTTTTTTACCGTTGATCTTTCTAAATCTAACGGTTATAGGGTGATTCCGGAGGTTTAAGTTGGGAAGCCCATCGCTCTGTGCATTTCATTACGGAATGCAACTGCAACCATACATCAAATGTTCATCCAACGGTTGAAACTTGAGTAATTTATGATATTAACTTTAAAGTTTAAAAATAAACATTAATCACTTGACAGTTGACACTTAGTGCTACAAACTACAAAGTGCTTTAAATGCTTTGTTTCTCGAAATTGGAACATTAAAGTGAATGATACGTCTTACGTCTAAAAGTTGCAAATTCTTCACCATTGATCTTTCTAAATCTAACGGTTATAGGGTGATTCCAGAGGTTTAAGTTGGGAAGCCCATTGCTCTATGCATGTCATTACGGAATGCAACTACAACTATACATCAAATGTTCATCCAATGGTTGAAACTTGAGTAATTTATTATATTAACTTTAAAAATAAACATTAATCACTTGACAGTTGACAGCAGCCCTGGAATTTGATGGTCTATTAAATATTTGACTGTTTTTTCAATTTTAGACCGTATATTGTAGCTATAAAATTTATTAGACTGTATAGTTTAACTTGCTATATTTTTATTAAACCGTAAAAAATTATTATATAGTATTTTAATTTATAATATATATCATTTTATAATTTTTATTATAAAAAGAGAATAGAATATAACTTTTTTGAATATTTTTAATATGAATTTAGAAAATTTTGAATTTTTTATAATATTAATAGCTATCATTTTTTATATTAATATATGTGATTTATAATATTATTATAAAAAAATATATTAATTTAGAATCTTTTCAAAATAAAACATAATTATTTTTAATTTTTAGAATATATTTAACAAGATTTATTTTTAATACAATTTTAGAAACTTTTGTTAATTGTTAATTATAACAGTAGATTTTTATATTTATCACTAATAATTATCATTGTTTTCTAATTTTTCAAGATCTTCCATTTATAAAAGATTTTATATAAAAAATCGTAAATTAAACAATTTTTTTGATAGGCATTTAAATGACCAAACCGTCATAAAATTTTCATATTGATTGTTTGCTATTGTCATAATCTTAAGTTTTAACCATTGATCTTTCTAAATCTAATGGTTATAGGGTAATTTTGGAGGTTTAAATTGGGAAGGCCATCGCTCTGTTCATTTCATTATGGAATGTAACTACAATCATACATCAAATGTTCATCCAACGGTTGAACTTGAAACTTGAGTAACCATGAATTCTCAAGTGCATATTGCATAGAGTATATTACTTAATTTAAAAAAAAAAAAAAACTGATTTGAATATATTAAATTATTAATAGACACTGAAGTTTCGAACTCAGAAAACAACTCTTTACTCTTAAACGTAAATGAATAATGAAGATTCAAGGAATCAAGATTCAAGAATAACACAACACAACCATTTATTTTATTGCAACTAAATTTCAATGTCACATTATTACATATCTTTTTACAGACGAGTAGCATGGTAGCTCTTGTTTTGTATAAATAACAATTGTCAGTGTGTCACTTTAGTACTTTACATAGACAAAATTTAATAATTTATTCCAAGTTGTTGCTCGTTACAATGGATTACAAATTGATTGCAATTTCCAAGCTTTGTTGCTGAAAACCTAATACACATCTATCTCTAAAAGTAAATGTGGCTCTGAAAATAAATTCATGATTCCAAACTTCTGCTAGTGGATTTGCCAACCATGTTGGGCAAAGGGGGTTCCAATCACTCCTGGGGAAATGGGAGCCATGAAGATACAAAATTTACTTATCCCCTTCAAGAACCAGAGTCATACAGAAGATGAAAAACAAATGTCTTTTTGAAAATAAATGCATGGGGTTTTCCTGGCCAACCATGCTGGGGAAATGGGAGCTGTTAGAATACAGGAGGAGAATCAAATCTACTCCCATCTTTTACCTGCAGCCTCTATGCATTGGGATAGCACTTATCTCCATCAGAGCTCCTCATCCTAGTTCAAAACCCGTTTGAAAATTCAGGTTAACCAAATCAACTTCTTTCCAATTCCACCCATTCTGAAATTGAAGGAAATTCGTCTTTTACTGATTACTCTGTAACTCCATAATTGTAGGTAGGAGAATCTACAGTATCCCCAATACTGCATCATCTTCTTCATGAATCCTTATTAACCCTAGAAAATAAAAACCCTTCTACTAATCACTGAATCACTATCCCTATTTATGGGCCACCAGTGCCGCTACTAGCCTGTATAATTAAAATTTCTAATTTGATTGACGTCTTGCTACGTGCCAACTTGAACTCTACCTCAAGCTGACAAGCTGTCAAAATCACTCATTCAAACGATATGAAATCATTACGTATCTTGTTTCATTAAAGATATGAGTTGTCCCAGAAATTGCTTCGGATGTTCATATCACATATGGCATTAATCACCGCCACTGCCACTGCCAATCACACTTTCTTCAAAAATATTGAGAATTTCAATGAAATGAAATGTACAACATCAAGATTCGAGGCATTGAAACGAGTGAATGAGCGATGAGCAATGGGCCTTTATCTCACCACATGTCTACATCTAAGGATTAATGTGTTATTCTGGAGGTTTCAATTCGCAAGTCTAATGCTTCAGAGATTTACTTCCGAACTGCAACTCTTTTTTCTTGTTGGTGTACAGACTTGTCACTTTAACCATGAAAGTAGATGCATAATATTTTAAAACAAATGACACAAAGTCCATTTTTTTGACAATCAATAAAGAAAAGCAATATTTTCTCTTTTAACAAATGAATTAATCTAAACACAAAGTCTCAGAGATGAAAAAATAAGCATTCTGAATTTGACCTAACACTAACAGATAAACATTGAACAATTATCATGAAGAAACACAATTCATTCATAATTAAAAGGAAGCATTGATAAAAACATAGATTTATAAATATATTGTTTTATCTCTCTAATGCCAAAAATGTGGTTTCACAGACTTGTCACCCCACACCCTGTACAATAAAAATTCAAAAAGCGCTCAAAAGCTGAAACTACACCCCCTTATCATTATGTGTCACAAATTCACAATTCACAAAAGGATTCATGTATGTTGTTAAACTGTTGGAGGTGTCAGGACTCTGTACAGTTCCAACTGCATTTCCATAACAAAATTATTAAATTCAGCGTGTTCTTCTTCTTCTTCTAAAACAAAAATTACCCTGTTGTACTTGGCATAGCTGGTTTTCTCTTTCCATGCCACTGAACGTAGTTGGGAAATGATGTCGAGTTTCTCTTCTTCAGGACAATTCAAATTTGGTTGCATGAAGGCCACAATTTCATCTTCCCATACCTTAATATCGGCTGGAAGTACCATTTTGAGGAAACTCTAAGTATGGAGTTCAAAATGTTGCCACCTTTCCTCGTATGTAGGCTCACTTAACTTTACCAGCAGGAAATGACAATCTACTACTAAATCCATTTCTCCAAACTCCTTAATACCTTATTTAAGATCTATCCTTTCGGAGGATTTAAAAGATTACGTTAAATCTATCCAGTTGGTGTTTGAGAAGACATCCATTAATGGCATCGTACAATTCATTAAATGAGTTGTCACTTCGAAAGTTGTGCATCTAGCCGAGGTCACCCAATCGCTAAGAAACAGAACTTTATAACCATTTGTACGGTAATAAAATCTCAACCATTGATTTCTAGAAATCTAATGGTTCTAGTGATATTCCGGAGAATTCAAATCGCAAGTCTAGTACTTTAGAGATTTACTTCCGGAATGCAACTACAGTCATCCATCGAACAGCTCATATGATTTTTATTTTTCCACTGGATTTTTTTATTATTTTGAGATTCATTTTAATTCGCCAATGGAAATATATTTTTTGCTTTGAAAAAGGGTTTTAATCGCCAACGGAAAAAAAATTCTGGTTTGAAAAACGGTTTTATTCGCCAATGAAAAATATTTCATTCGATTTTAAAAAATTGTAATTTGCCACAATTTTCCATAGACTTCCAGGGATTATAAAAGATTCGCCAATGGGGATTTTTTTTCCTTGAAAAACGAAAAAAATCGCCAATAAAATTAATATTTTGCATCAAGAAGTATACAGGATTCGCCAGGATTTTACACCTACGCTGAGGGGGAGGTTTCTTAAAGTTATCCCTGAGTGTGGTTATTGCACTTTTAAAAAAATGTTATGATTTAGATGTTGTGTTGTCCTCTAGGGTTTCATGGTGGGGCATTACAAAGTGATTTAGAATAAGGGGTGGAAAGGCTAAAAGACTCATTGAATAAGGTTGATGAAAAGAAAAACTATACAAGGAAAATATAGAAAACGGTAAAATTTGTTTTCATACAGAAAATTTTTGAGCTTGAAAAAATTGGCCAAAGATATGGAAGTGATTTAGAATAAGAGCTGGTGGGATAAAAGACTCGCAAATTAATAGTGATTTTGAATAAGAGATAGAAAGGCTAAAAGACTCACTAAATAAGGTTAATGAAAAAGAAAAATTATACAAGGAAAATATAGAAATGGTAAACTTTGTTTTCATAGGAGAAGTACAAAGTTTTAAAAAATTGGCCAAAGACATGGAAGTGCCATGAAAATATCATTGTAGCAACAAACCAAATGGATAGTCTTAAAACACAACTACTATGAATTATAATCAATTAGCTTCCTAGGGTTCTCCATATGATAATGATTTACTAGAATGAAAACTATGCTACTCCAAGTGCAAATAAGATACTAGAAACATGTGAAGTTTTTGATCTTTTATTTGAAACAATTTCTTTCATGAAAATTTTAAAAGTTGATCTCAAAGTGAAAATACAAGAGCTTTAACTTGTTGAATCTAATCTCCCAACTATTGTGGGCCTTGATGGAAAAAAGAAATCAATGGTAATTTGGAAGGAGGAATTCAATAATCTTGCTCCACTATTTATAGACCTACTCCCCACAAATGATAAAGTGGATTTTGGATAATTAAGCCATCAAATTGATAAGATTTTGGCACTAGAAACAGGGATACATGACTTTCTCAAAGAAACTAAGATCATACTAGACACTAATTTTAAGATCAAGATGAACAAAAGTAAAGAAAATTATTGTTGTTGACTATCCTAGTGTTGAGGAGTGGGGATGAGTGGTATAGGTCATATTTGGAGAAGTATTGAACAAGTTTTGTGCTCTTTGATTTTTGTATTCTTTCAATATTATGGTGATCAATCAAACTATGCATAAATTTTAGGATTTAAGTTTTCAAGTACCCTATTGTTTGTTAATATAAATTTAGTGTTAAAAACATAGACAAGGAGTCAATTTGACCACAAATGGAATAGCATGATGAAGTGTCTCCATGAAGTAACATTGGAACCAATCTTCTCAGTTATAAAAGAAGATTAACCATTTTGATCAAGGTTGTTTAAGATTGTAAAGTGTTGGGTTTTTTAAGATTGTAAAGTGAAGAGACAAGCGACAATAATCCATGTAATATGAGTATTATCTATTTGATACAAGTAGAGGTTATATGCTTATATATTACATTATTATTCATAGAAAAAAGTTGTAAGCACTTATACAAGAGTACAATCAAAAAATCTTGTTGACCATTAATCTTGCTACTGTGAAATCAAGTTGTAATCTCATTTTTAATATCAATTTTAGGGGATTTAACAAATACCTAAGCACACATTTTTTTTGTTTGTGTTGAAAAATTTAGCTAATCTTTCATTCAAGTAGTGATTATAAAACATTATATCTTAACATGTGTATTTTGATAAGGAATGTGATGGACAACACAATTTATGACCTAAGATATTATAATGTGAATAATAATACAAATATAATGTGATTAATATTTTTGTAGACATATAAAATTGACCTAACACCTATCACACACCCTAAACAACATTTTCACATCATCAATATCATTATCCTCGAACATCACTATATTTCACATCAATTACATCAAAAACCCTAATTTCCCCTAGATGAATTGAATAATATGACATTATTTAATTAATTCACTTTTTCATCACTTTTGACTAATTAAATAAATTCTATTTATTTAATAAAGTCCTAAAACCCTATTTCTCCTATTAATTGAATAATACGATATTATTTAATTTATTCACTTTTTCATCAAATTCGACCAATTAAATAAATTTCATTTATTTAATAAAGTCTTAATCTTCACTTTATTCCTCTTGATTAATTAAATAACGACAATTATTTAATTATGTCGCTAATCCACTTTATTCCCCTAAGTCAACTAAATTATTAAATCATAATAATTTAATTAACTCACTTTCCCTTCAAATTTGAATAATTAGAATAAACTATTCAAAACATCATCAAAAATCAAATCAAACTAATGCAGCTTTGTTTGCAAAAGCCAAACTTGATTTGCACGTTGAACTCAAAAATGAATTAATTAAATAAATCAATTAATTAATCATTCTCAACCACTTTCCTGATTCAACAAATTACGACCCCTTGATTTCTCAATCTAATTCCTAATTGATCAATCTATATCTCTGACTGGCCAATCTATTTCTCAATCCCACAGATTATTCAATCTATTTCTTCAATCACACTAATCATGTAATCTATTTTTCACAAATTATTCATGTCTAAATCCTCTCAACGACTTTCAACCATCAATCTTGATCGTCCATTTCAAATCATAAATTCTATATAACAAACTTTTTTCTTCACAAAAAAAGGATGGAAGAATCAACATCATTTGCACAATGAAGTATTGTCGATATTCCTAATCACCATTGACAAAGCTTCAACATATCTTCGATCAACCAACACACGCATCACATCAAAGCCTCTCACACACAACAATGGAGGCTTCGCGGTGATATGAACAGCCTGACATCTTGCAAACACACTCTGACACAAGATGGTAATATTGTATTGTTTTGAATTCATGTTTATTTTCTTGTTTAAATAACACTTTTTGAATTCTTTAGCTTTATAATTGTTACCTATTTTTGCTACTAGCCCAAACAGGTAGTTTTTATACTTTACAAGTGAAAAGAAGGTACATTTTAACTCTGCTAGATATTATATTCATGTGCATAAATAAAAATTAGAAGACTACAATACTACATTCCATTATGCCTATGCATATAACATAGGAGAAAGTGCACAATCTTTTCAAAAAATGTATTTTTTATTGATAATATAAATGTATGGTGTCCCACACAAGTCGTGGGACTAACTATTTGATTGGATATAATGGAAAAAACTATACATTTATAGATAATAATAATAAAATGTATATGTAGAGAAAGGGGACCCTTCATTGCTTGAATGATGAATCTCGCTTGCTTTGTTCTACATCATCTTCAGTCCCTTCCATTTGTCATACTTCAAGTTGATGCTCTCCTTGTTGTTGCTCCTAGTTTTCCTGCATTTGTGAGAAAAGTGTTGTTAGAGCAATGGAGGATTACCAATCAATACATGAGTAGATATCCATAAACATATAATCTGATCTTCATGAGCATTAAGATATCTTGCATACCATAGATGTCCAGGAAAACAAGAGAGTTATCAAACACATCTATCATATGCCCTATTTTATCTGATATGTTTGCTTCTTATGCAGGTATAGGTGAAATCTTTGTTATTGTTTTGTTCCATCTGTTTGCAGCATGTGGAATAAAATGTGACTCCCACAAGGGTTGAGCTCAACATGTTGCCCTCTTAATTTTTAAAGAGGAATGAGATGTTATTCATATTAAATATTTGTTCAATTGATTCACCATAGGCCATGAAGCGGTTTTCACAAATTTTGACAGTGACTAATCATTCATGGGTAGTCACACTTTCATGCTATTAATAGTGATATATGTAGTTTCCACAATGACCTTGGGGGAAACAATCTGAAAGGAAAATAGAGGTGCAGAATTGCTTTCCTAACGCTAAAACAACAGAGGAGAAGTGCAAAAGACCAGTTTTAAAGCTTCTTAAAACAACTGAGATGAACACATACAGGGTAACAAGAGTCACATAAAAGCAATCTCAGATAACACCAGATTTACATGGGAAAACCCTTTCGGGAAAAAACCCACCACACCAAGAGAAGACACTTTGTATTACAACAAAATAAATTACAAACAAAACTCACAATCCTCACTCTCTGATAGTTAGCTCACAGCAGCAGACTTGAGTTTTCATGCACTCATTGTTACAATACTTCTTTTAGTATACAATGAATACAAATCTCTATCCTGTCTCACTCACTTCCACTTCACTGTCACCCTTCATTGACTTATATCAATATAATCGACTATACAAGTCTTACATCACATTAATCATTCCAACCAATCGCAGGCCTTAATAATGCACCATTCACCCAATCAAGTAATTCGATCTTTTGACCGATCTGCCTTGCAATCACGCATTGGGCCACCTAGGCATTAACTCCCTTGCCTTAATCAAATTATGTCATCAGCCGAAACACATCTTGAAATTACTGCATTCACTGCTCTAGACTTCGACCAATCAGATGTTGATTAATTGCCACACATCACATATCTACTTGTTCATCACTTCTAATCAAATTTGACTAGTCAACACAACTATCAAACACCTCTTACCGCGCTACCTCGTCGAGCCGAAGAGGCCACCGAGGTATGGCGGTGACATTGCGGCACCACTCCAAGGTTGATAGACCTTTGTAGTATGGTGGTGCCACTGGCCAACTGTAGGTCCCTTCTAACACTCTCACGGTACTGAGGTAGTGGCTTGTCTGCCAGCCTATTGCTTAACACCATGTCATCGCTGAGCTCGGATCGACCTTCTGAGGTATGACGATAACCGCCTGTGTCGACCATCGCACTCCATCGTGCTACCGCGCCCCGATCGCAAGACCTTTGTGATAAGGAGGTAACTGTTATCTCTGACTGCCAAGGCTTACCGTACCACCACGACATGGTCGAAAGGCCATCATGGTTTGGTGGTAAGCGGACTTCACTAACTACCGATGTTCAACGTGGCCATCGTGCCACCAACGAGCACCCTCCAGAGTAGGGAGGTAAGCCTTCACACTGACTACGTGCACTACTGCCAGCCCAAGATAGAGACTCTGCAGTATGGCAATAACAGCGCCCAACCGCAGATAGATCGACAAAGGTCGGCAATAAGGCAATAAACCACCCGATCGTGCCTCTAGAAAATCTCTCAGTGGTAGAGAGGTAAAGGCTTAGAAAGATGATAATTTTGCCAAGTCTTTTCAGAGATCCAAGCCAGAAGTTGAGGCACCTGTTCCCAACAATCTCCCACTTGATCAAGACTTCTTGGCTTCCTCTAAAATTTGAAAATTACTGACGATCATAGGCCCCAAGGCCCATTGAATCTATGCACCATCTAAAGTTGTTTGTGCTCACTGGCTTTGTTAATACATCTACAACATTCTTCAAAGTGTCAACCTTTTCTAAATAGATCTTTCCATCTTTCACCATATCCGTCACGAAGTGATACTGCACATCAATGTGCTTTATCCTGCCATGGAAAGTTGGGTTCTTTGCCAAAAAAATGGCACTCTAACTATCACAACAAATTGTAATCTACCTTGAATTAAAACCAATATCAGAGCACAATTGACTCAGCCAAATTGCTTATTTGTAGGCGTGTGTTATTGTCATGTATTCAGTATCTGTAGTGTATAAAGTGACTACAACCTATCGCTTGCTCATCCAACTAACTGCGCCACCATTTAACATGAAAGTGTATCCACTAGTGGATCTTCTATTGTCAATGTCCCCTGCCCAATTAGAATCAACAGATCCACAAATGTTGAGTTTTCTTTATGATGAAACCAAATTTCCATGGTAACACAAAGCATATTCTGAAGTCCCCTTGAAATATTTGAACACTCTCTTCACAACATACCAATGTGTTCTTCCTGGATTTTCAATAAAATGGCTGAGAAGTCCCACTGCTTAGGCAATGTCTGGTCTTGTACATACCAATGCATACATTACATTACCAACAACTTGCATAAGGCACCCTGGTCATTTCCTCCATCTCAGTAGCAAATTTTGGACAATCTTCAACAGATAGCTTTGTTCCCTACATAACTAGAACAACTAGTTGCTTGCAATCATCCATACCAAATCTCTCCAGAACTGTATTGATATACTTACTCTGATTTACCTAGAGCTTTATGTTTGTTCTATCCCTGGTTATCTCCATCCCCATAATATACCTTGTTGCATCCAAATCTTTCATTTCAAACTTTGTAGACAGCTGAGATTTAAGATCAGAAATCATAGACTTACTATTTCCTATGAACAACATATCATACATGTACAAGGTAATAATAAGCACACAATCATTTTCAGACTTGTAATAAACACAATGATCATATTTTGATCTCACAAATCCCATAGACAACACAAAAGTGTCAAATTTTTGGTACCACATTCTAGGAGACTGCTTCAAACCATACATGGATTTCTTTAACTTACAGACCAGACTTTGTTTACCTTTTTCAACAAAGTGCTCAAGCTGGGACATGTAAATTTCTTCTTCCAACTCTCCATGGAGAAATGATGTCTTCACATCCATCTACTCAATCTCCAAGTTATATGTTGTTGCCAATGACAACATAAATCAGATAGATGTCAGCTTTGCTACAAGGGAAAAAAATCTCCATAATCAATTCCCTCTATCTGGGAAAAACCTTTTGCAACCAACCTTTCCTTATACTTTTCTACACTACCATCTAAACCAGTCTTCTTCTTGAATATCCATTTACAGCCAACAAGCTTTTTCCCTTCAGGCAAAGGTGCCAAATCTCAGGTTTCATTTTTCTTCAATGATTCCATTTCTTCATTCATGGCTTCCAACCAAGAATTTGAATCAGACATGCTAATAGCTTCTTTAATAGTCTTAGGCTCATCAGTGCTAGTAATCAAAGTATAGGCACAGTTCAAATCTAACATAGAGAAACCATACCTATCAAGTTGTCATTTTTCACATGTAGACCTTCTTACTGGCTGAGGTTGTGGTTCTTCATCTTTAGAACTCTTAGAGCTGCATGAACTCTTCTCATTTTCAGGTACACCATGTAGTTCCTCTTTTTCTAGAGTTTGAGGAATCCGAACTACATCATTCTTCTTCTCTTTTATTTGTCTCTAGTTGTGGATCAGCTACTAAAGGTTTCAGCTCATGTAATATTACACTTTTGTTGTACAAAACCTTCTCAGTATTAGGATTCCAAAGCTTGTATCCCTTCACACCAATGCCATAGCCGATGAAGATACATTTAACAGCCTTGTTCTCCAACTTTGATCTTTTCTCATTGGGCACATATACATATGCCTCACAGCCAAAGACACGAATATGTCTCAGAGAAGGCTTCTTACCAGACCACGCTTCCAAAGGTGTCTTGTCAACAAGAGTAGAACAAGGTGAGAGATTTACCAGGTAACATGTCGTAGCCACAGCCTCAGCTAATAACTTCTACTTCAGAATCGACACTGCTCAACATACTTCTCACTCTCTCCATTAACATTTTGTTCAACCTTTCAACAACTCCATTCTGCTATGGAGTATAAGGTGTAGTTTTATGCCTTTTAATCCCATGGTCTATGCAGTACCTTTAGAATTTTGCAGAACAAAAGTCACTGCCATTATCCATCCTCAAGCATTTGATTTTCCTTCCAGTCTAACTCTCTGCCAAATTTTTAAATTCTTTAAACCAACTAAACACTTCTTATTTACTTTTAAGAAAGTATATAAATGCCCTTTTCGAATAGTCATCAATAAAAGAAACATAATATCTAGAATTCGATCACAAAGGAACATTAATTGGACCAAACACATTAGAATGGACATAATGTAGTACACCAAAATATTTATGAGGACTTGAATAAAAAGAAACATGGTGTTGCTTTCCATAAATACATTGTTCGCAAAAATTGAACTCAAAGTTACAATCATCAAGCCCTTCAACTAGATTTTTATTTTTCAAGGATTTTAAACCTTTCTCACCTATGTGACCGAGTCTATGATGCCATAGCATGGTCATCTCTGCTAGGATTTTCACCTGCAAGGCATTTGCAACCAGAGAAGCATCTTCATCTTCCTCTATAGGAACAACTTTGCTTGACTTTACAGAGGCATTGTTGCATTGAACAGGACATACATCCAACTTGTACAGAGTGTTAGTATGTACATCCTTAGCTAGCACCATTGCACCTCTAGCCATCTTACATCCTTTACTTGAGAAAGAAACTTCCACACCAACATCATTCAGCTTAGTGAAAGAAAGTAAGTTATGAGCCAAAGGTTTGGTATGTGTAGTACGCCACCAATCCCTTTGATTCTAATGGCAGGGAACTATATTTTGACTCTTCCATGGCCAACACTCTCCAACATTGAATCACTCACCAAGTACACCTTTCCACCATCATAATTTTCATACTTAGTTAACCATTCTCTATGAGACGTCATGTGAAAGGATGCACCTGAGTCAACCAGTCAGACATCATCTCTTACCTGAGTTGCCAAGTCTGCAATGAAGGCATCTGCATCACTTTCAGAAGAGTCATTATCTGAAGCATTATCTTCTCCTTCTTCTCCTTCTTACAATCCTTTCAGATATGACTAGGCTGCCCACATTTCCATCATTTCACCTTGGACATTTTACCAGGAGACTTTGATCTCCCTACAGATTTAGATTTGGACTTCTTCTCCTTCTTCTTGCCTCTCTCCTTTGATCTACCTCGAACAGCAAGGGCCACTTTGGCCATCTCTAAAGACTTCCTCTGCATCTCTTCAGATAGTAGTGACACAACAACGTCTTCCATCTTGAAAGTAGTGGTTGTAATTCCAATAGCCATTACAAGATGATACCAAGTGTCAGGTAATGAACATAACAAGAGCATGCAATGATCCTCCTCCTCAATCTTTACACCCACATATGCCAACTAAGAAACACTCATATTTAATGAGTTCAGATGGTCTGCAATAGATGCACCTTCTTCCATCTTCAAGGAGTACAACGTATTCCTCAGGAATAACTTATTTACCAGAGACTTTCCCTAATAAATATCACCAAGCTTCTTCCATAATGAAGCTACAGACTTCTCCTCATAGACATTTAGGAGTACAAAATCTTCCAGAATAAGTCTTATTAGACCTCTCGCTTTTCTATCTACAAGGTCCCAATCTTCTTGATTCATACTTTGTGGCATAGTTCTAGACACAACAACCCAGAGGTCTCTATCCACAAGCAAGTCTTCCATTTTGAGTTTCCATAACTCAAAGTTGCCACCATTGAATTTTTCAATCTCTACTCTACTTGATGTACTAGTCATCTCAAACAGAACTAGGCTCTAACTTTGCAAAACTCCCACTGGAACAGTATTAGCACAAAAAACTAGCCTTACTAACAAGGATAACACAACTAGCCAAGCTCTTATACCACTTGAAAGGAAAACAAAGGTGTGGAATCGCTTTCCAAATGCTAAAACAACAAAGGAGAAATGAAAAAGACCAGTTTTAAAGCTTCTTAAGACAACTGAGATGAACACATACAAGGTAACAAGGTAACAAGAGTAACAAAAAAAGCAATCTCATATAACACCAGATTTACATGGGAAAACCCATTTGGGAAAAAACCCACCACACCAAGAGAAGACACTTTGTATTAGAGTAAAATAAATTACAAACAAAGCTCACAATCCTCACTCTCTGGTAGTTAGCTCATAGCAGCAGACTTGAGTTTTCATGCACTCATTGTTACAATACTTCTTTCAGTATACAATGAATACAACTCTCTATCCTATCTCGCTCACTTCCACTTCACTATCACCCTTCATTGACTTATATCAATATAATCGACTATACAAGTCTTAAATCACATTAATCATTCCAACCAATCGCAAGCCTTAATAATGCACCGTTCACCCAATCAAGCAATCTGATCTTCTGACCGATTTGCCATGTAATCACGCATTGGGCCGCCCAGGCATTAACTCCCTTGCCTTAATCAAATTTTGTCATCACTCAAAACACGTCTTGCAATTATTTCTTTCACTACTCTAGACTTCGGCCAATCAGAGGTTGATTACTTGCCACACGTCACCTCTCTACTTGTTCATCACTTTTAGTCAAGTCTGACTGGTCAACACAAGTGTCAAACACCTCTTACCGTGCTACCTCGCTGAGCCAAAGAGGCCACTGTGGTATGGCGGTGACATCGTGACACCGCTCCAAGGCTGACAGACCTTCGCGGTATGGCGGTGCCACTACCCAACCGCAGGTCCCTTCTAACACTCTCATGGTACCGAGGTAGTGGCCTATTTGCCACCCATCGCTTAACACCGTGTCACCGCTGAGCTCGGATCAACCTTTTGAGGTATGGTGGTAACCACCTATGTCGACCATCACGCTCCACCGTGCTACCGCACCCTGACCGCATGACCTTCGTGGTAAGGAGGTAAATGTTATCTCTGACCGTCAAGGCTTACCACGCCACTACAATATGTCTGAAAGGCCATCGCGGTGTGGTGGTAAGCGAACTTCGCTAACTATCGATGTTCACCATGACCACTGTTCCACCAATGAGCACCCTCCATGGTAGGAAGGTAAGCCTACAGACTGACTGTACCTATCATCCATGCTACCACTAGCCCAAGACGGAGACTCCATGGAAATAACACCACCCAACCACGGATAGACCGACAAAGGCCCACGATAAGGTGGTAAACTGCAAGACCGTGCCTCTAGAAAAGCTCTCAATGGTAGAGAGGTAAAAGCTTAGAAAGATGATAATTTCGCCAAGTCTTTTAAGAGGTCCAAGCCAAAAGTTGAGGCACCTGTTCCCAACAGAATCTTATGCATGAAAAATTTAAGATCTAGTGAGGTACTAAATCTCTATTATAAAATCCTTGGCAGTTAAGTCCATATTTACTCTATAGCATCCCTAGAGAAGAGGTGTGTGATATTTCTTATATTCTATAGAAGAGTGACAGACCAGGGGTCTTTGTGAAGTAATATAGATGAAGTGTCAAAACAAATCATATTAGATTTCAAGAACACAACCATATATATTACTTTCTTCCTCAATGATTCTATCAACATCAAACATAATGATCCTAGGGTTCTAGTGCATCTTTGTTTGATTTGGCAAAGCTCAGACCCAAATGGTAATGATATATGGTATCTTACTCATGCATAGTATTATGTAAAAAGGGGCAATCGGGATAGTTTAGTTGCAAGGCCATCAAAAGGGAAATTTGTATGTACAAGAGGATTAATGGGTGATGCCCATACAATGAGATAATAATGAAAGGATAGTCACACCAAGAACACAGTTATAAGAAAAGAATTTCATATGTTTGGCATGCAATCCAATAGTAAAGGGGTCAAAATACTCAAAGGATGGGATACTTGAAGATGATGGTGACAAGATTTTTTTTTAGGAGGATTAATGGTCAGCTAGCATAGTATTTCATGGGAGTATAGTCTTTTTATTGAGCATGGCATTAATGCAAAAAAGCACAACACTATCATGATAATGAAGAAGAGGATTATGTAACATTTCACATGGCATATATCACTATCATCACAGTGGATAAATGGTAGGGATGTTCATAGAAGCAACAAGAGAAGATCATAAAGGTAAAAGAGATACATCAATATGATAGTCCCAATAAAGTTAAGTTCCATGAGTTTGAGCTTAAGGATTTGTAGTGATTGTGACTGCCATAAACATTTAAGTTTCTACATTTTCCACCAAAGATAATCATTGTCAAGATACCCAAAAAGTAATAAGATGTAACGTAACAAACATCTACAAAATTAGAGAGGGTAGTATATCTTAAGTATGAGCCTCAATGATGTGAGAGAATGAGAAACAATGCATTTCATTTGAGAAACTTGCAAAAGACAGCTAGGCCGAGCCATGGCCATTTTCAAAAAAAGGAAAATGTATAGAAGAGAACAACTTAAGGCTCGGGTTTTGGTAACCCAATAGAAAATTTTGACACATGTAGAACAAGACATGGTCACGGCCTAGATAGCCAAAACCATGGCTTTTATTTAGGAAAAAGAAAGCAATCTTCAAGAAAAATGCATCCGAAAATTAGAGTTGTCGTGGCCAAAACCCCACAGGTGAGAATGAACGAAAAACAAGAATAGGCTCTGCAACTAGGGTTTTCGTGTGTGTGGGTTTTGGTGAATTTTTTCACTTGCGTGGGTGGAGGAGGCTCATCCTCCTCCACAAAAGGTGTCTGAACAGTAGTACTCCCCTCTAGTGGCGGTGTCAGCCCCGGTCTTCATTCTATGGAAGCGCCCTTACCGACTATTGTGCATGTGTTTCTGTTGGGCAATAGTTCTTCTGTGATGCTCAAGGATTCAGACTGCCTGATGGCGTCTAATGCAACCAAACCGATGGTTCTTCAGGATCACAACAACCGAAGTCCTTCAAAGAGATCGTTGAAGGTGAGAATGTTATATTTCTAGTAGGCGCAAGGTTCTTGGTGGAAGCAAGCAGTGATAGAGAATATGGGGGACACGGAGGAGGTAAGTGCACCCCTAGCCCTCCCAGAATAGACATCTTTTCTCCAAATGAAGATCTTTGCAAAGTTTTAACTGAATAAGATAATAGATTAAAGAATATCAGGATTTTCCTAGGGGCTGAGGATCTTGAAAAGATCACAGCAAGAAGATATTTGGACTCTTGGCTTTCGAATGTTTGGGGAAAGAAAATGGGAATTTTTTTACCTGTTTCAAAATGATTCAAAAATGATTGTATGTCGTCTTTCTCAAAAAACATGAAACTCAAACTAGGGTTTTCGGCAAGCAGTTTTGGAGTATTGGTCAGAATGTATTTAGGGCTTTTCCTTGGGTACTAGATGCCATAAATGAAGAGGTTCTGGCCCTCTTGAGCTCGAGGTGGGTCGTGGACAAAAACCTTTCTCCCCACATTTAGAAATTCATCCCTCTGCTACTGGAACTCTACGGGATGCTGTTAAAAATAGACAATGTAAAGGTTGCTTTGCCCCACACTGATGCTAGGGTCCTTGTTTCCCTGAATCCTGGGGTAAAAGTACCCAACATCCTCAGGCTAAACTTGGAATTCAAATGCTCAAATTGTCCCCATGAAATCCTCGGGGGTTTAAACTCCTACTACTTGTGTCGAAATGAAGGACACGTAAGAAAAGATTATCCTCTAATTAGGAAAAAAAACTCCTCCCTAGAAACCTAATGTTGATAACCCTGGTAAAGAGGTGTTGTTGAAGCAGCCTATGACCCGATCACCTGAAGAGGAGAGGCATCGGGAGGTGGATGGAACTGGCCATCTAGTAAACAAATTGGGCCCAAACCTGGATTCTCACTCCAAAGAAAGTGAAAATTGGGAGTCCCCTCAGATGAGGGAAGCTTTGAACTCCAAAAAGTTAGAAAATAGTGGGGATGACACAACCAAATTGTGCTTAAATTCAAAACCTACAAACAATGGGCCACCCTATGCAGGATCTGATAGTGAAAAGGAAATTGAGGTGGTGACGGGTCGTGTCGTAAGCCTGGAAAACCCTTGTGAGAAATATTTGGATGACAACCTTACAAAGGTTGACTCTTTACTTGGGGATGCTCTTTTCGATGCCTCCTCCCAATCCTCTGAGGAGTCTATGGAGGATGCCTCTAAAAATATGGATTTTTATGGGGATTTGCAAGATGGGATCTCGATTATGGGACTCCCAATAGATAAATTTGGGACTGTAGATAGGGTATGGAAGACTATCCAAGAGCTCGCACTGGAAAACCTAATGGACCCATGTGTTGTGGGAGGCTGCATCGGTAGGGTCAACCTTGGTAAACAATCAACCAAATCTTTAGAGGTTGCCTCTGGTTTCATGTTTCTCCAAGGGAGCCCAACCAAAGTTAAACACATAATCTTCGCCTTTGAGGCCCAAGACTCTACACACCGACACTCTTTTTTTCTCCATCAATGGACTGCCAAGAGATCATGCTACTAATACTCCCCTGTTGTCCACTGATGGTCTTGAGGAGGGTATGGGTATGTCAAAATTTGATGGAAAAGGTGAAAACTACAAAGAGATTTCCAAATCAAAACATGACAAACTAGAAACTTTGAAGGCTACCTCGGCCCTAGGGAAAAATGAGAATGTGGTTATTCCATCGGGTAAAAGAAGAGTGGGAAGACCAAGAAAGGAGCAAGGGGCTTTAATCCTAGTTGGGAAAGGTAAACTAAAGACTCTATCGTAGGCCAAGAGGAAAAAACTAAGTATTGTAATTCAAAGCGCAACAACTAAAAGGATGGAGGTAGAAAATAAAGTCCCCAAATGCTTTGAGGCTTTTAAGCCTGGCAAGGATTCAACCCCCCCAACTGTTCAAGATTTCCCTTAACCTCATCTCTTAGAATGTGAGGGGACTCGAATCCCCTGATAGAAAGCATGTAGTGAGAAGATTTATGGGGAAATACAAAGAGAAAGATATGATCCCACTAACTCATTTGACTGCAAAATACGATGAAAATTTCTGACGAAAGATGTACAATTAGATGTATCATCGGGTACTTGTGTATGTAAAATAAAAAATTCAAAAAAAATTAAAATTTATGCCCGACATTCATCGAAATTGTGACGCCCTGTGGTTTGTCGCTATTTTGACATACACTTAAAGTCAACCATCCCCTTCCATCAATTTGAGGGCCGACATATGGTTAGCCTCCTTAATTTGTGGGTCGACGGGTATATGGTTAGCATTTGTCGGGGTTCCGACGAAATGTTTTAATAAATAAAAGTGATTTCGATAATTTATCTATACTTGCGACAATGTTTTTCTATACTTGCGAATTTGATATACTTGTATAAGTTTGTGGAGGTTATAGGCCGAATTTTTTTTGGTGCAAAATATCAAAATTATTAGATTTTGTTACCTGTCTATGATTAAAAATTATTGGAGTGTGAGTTTGATATTTTTTGAGGATCTAAATATTCAAGCTTGGTAAATAAAAATCATGTCAGATACTGTTAGTGCAGAACAAAATGAGGAAACACTTGCTAGATTGTGGGTTAGATTGAAAAGAAAGGGTGATGGGAAATGTTATTGTCCTTGCAATAATTGCAAGGGCTTAAAGATGAGAAGACTTTTAATCACAATAGCTAAGAAACATTGTAGGCAGCATGGTCACATTGAAGGGGGGCATGGTTATCATCCATTGGTAAGTTTTTCATTATATGTCTTTATATTGATTGAATTTGTAAATGTTTATATCGTTTTAACATTTTTTATATATAAAAAAAATCACTTGATCATGATCATGGTTTATTTGTGTCGATCATTATTATAAAGGTGGGGCACCCTAGGGCACATGATATGGATTATCATGACCCGGAGAATGTGGTTTTGCAAGCGGAGGAACATGGAGCTGTGAATATCGAAGATGAAATTAATGATCATGTGGAAGAACTAGATGATCATGCACCAGAAAACATAGTTGAAGATGATGGTACAAACACATTGATCCATAACACATTTAGTGGTGCAGCTGATCATGATGATCGAGATGACTTTGATGATGTTCATGATTTACCTGTACTTGAGAAGGTATATGAGCCCCTTTATGTAGCCTCCCAAACAACTCCTCTCTCTGTTGTATTGTTGTTGGTGAACTTGAAGGTTATAAATGGTTTATCCAACATAGCAATCTCATGGATGTTAAGGTATGTCATATATGTCATTTTTTTCATCTATTTTTGTTGTTATTTCATCACTAGTAAAGAAAGGATGAAATATGTACCATTAATATTCTTTATATTAACAAATTATTTTTTTGTTGTAGATTGATAGGTGAATTTTCGTTACCACCATCAAATATTTTACCTTGCTCATACCGAGATTTATCTGCCATTATGAAAGATATTGGAATGGAGTATCAAGCAATAGATGCATGTCCCAATGATCATATTATATATCATAAAGAACATGAATTTGTAACAGAATGCCTGGAATGTCATATCAATAGATATCAAACAAATCAACTAACAAAAAAGGTGCCTCGCAAGGTTCTTCATTATATTCCCATTATTCCACGTATGCAATGATTATTTAGGTGCGAAAGCTTAGCACAATTTATGGATTACCATGCACTGAATAGAAGTGGAGATGAAATTCTTCAAATGTCTGTGGATGGTTCTGCATTTAGGTACATGGAGGAAAAATGGCCACACTTTAAAGAAGAACCTCAAAATCTCAGGCTTTCATTAGCAACAGACGGCGTCAATCCATTTGGAGAATTGAGATCTATTTACTTGGTGTGGCCTATTTTTGTTATCAACAATAACATTCCTCCATGGATGTCAATAAAGAGGGAGCACATAATGTTGGAAATGATTGTTCTAGGTATTTGTTTACATCAATTTTCTTTAATGCAGTAGCATCTCATTTGTCTTATTTGTTGCATAATGACATTTTTTTTTAATTTAATAGTTGTGTACATTAATTTATATATATTGCAGTAAAATAGTTATAATAATTATGTAATGTTTATGTTCATTCAACTAGGTAAGCACCAAGTTAAAGATATGAATGTATATATTGAGCCTTTTATCGACGAGTTACTAAATTTATGGAATGGCGTCACTTTGTATGACGTCTCTAGACCAATAGGACAATGACAATTTCAATTCCATGCAATGCTTGTATGGACAATTCATGATACCTCAGGGCTAATATATTTTTGTGGTATGTTATAACATTCAACTGCACTTTAACAATATTTAATTTTATGAAGTAGATATCATGCATATTTTTTAAATAATCTATTCATTATATATAATTATAAAAATTGACATGTTTAATTCAATTATATATGATCTTGCAGGTCTTCAAACAAAGGGAAAATTTTCATGTCCAATTTGTGGCCCAAAGATGAAATCTCGTCGTTCAACAAATTTAGGAAAGCAAGTGTTTGATGAGTATAGGCACTTCCTCCACAGAAATCATAAGTATCGAACTATTGAAAAACATCTTTTCAATGGGAAATAAGAGACTACATCAAAACCACAAAGAATGACACCTCACCTATGGAAATTGGAATATAATAGAATTAATCATCCAGGTTATACATTGGATCAAATTTTTTATCTATCATATATGATATGTTTGGAATTTATAATTTTATATTGTGTTTTGTTTACTCATGTTGTAATTGACAATGATTTTCGTTGTTAATTTTATTAACTTATATGTTTCATGAAGGTCATCAAGGCATTAATGGCCAGCTTCCATAGGGACTGAAAAGTTATCCCAGACAATTTAGTAGGTTGCCCTGGAATATAATAGAATTAATCATCTAGGTTATACATTGGATCAAATTTTTTATCTATCATATATGATATGCTTGGAATTTATATTTTTATATTGTGTTTTGTTTACTCATGTTGTAATTGACAATGATTTTCGTTGTTAATTTTATTAACTTATATGTTTCATGAAGGTCGTCAAGGCATTAATGGCCAGCTTCCACAGGGACTGAAAAGTTATCCCAGATAATTTAGTAGGTTGCCCTACTATGAGCAGCTAAAAAATGTGCATTTGTTTGATACAATGCATATCAGAAAGAATATAATAGAAACATTATGGAAAATATTGGATGGAGGGCATGACAAAGAAAAAATTGTCAAAAAATTTAGTGACATTTAGGAAGCCAATCATGCAATGAAAAATTTCATTCAATTAAATAACCATGGAGACCAAATTAATATAAGCGCCCTTCCTTGGTTATTAACGGAGCAACAAAGCAATGCTATAAAAGAAGTCATACGAAAAATTTGATTTCCCACAGGATTTGCTGCGAACATAAACAATATCATAACAAAGAAAGGTGAATTTGGGTCAGGGATGAAAATGCATGATTGGCATACCTTCATTAAGGTAATTATTATGGTATATTTTATATATATTTGTATACTGCATGTACTTTTCAGTGTATTATGTTTACTAGTTTTGGAAAAATAATGAAAAGATCATTTTATAATTTTTGCAGTACGTTCTACCTCTATCTCTCCCAAACAACTTTGAAAACAATTTCAAGAAATTTATATATGATCTTGGAAAATACATGAGGTAAGTAGCGATATTTGTTCAATTCGTTGTATAGATCTTATATTTGTCATTTGCTTTACTTGTTATGTAATATATTGTATATTTTTGTTCAATCTCGTTAATATATTTGCGCCTTGAATCACTTTTAGATGGTTGTCATCTAAAGAAATCCATAAAGAAGATATAAATTATTGCAAGAGAAAAATTCCTCGTCTAATGTGTGAAATGCAAAAGTTTCTACCTTCGACATTTTTCAATGCACAAGAACACTACCTCATACACCAAGTTGAGGAGATTGAATTGTGTGGACCTATACACACAAGGTCAATGTGGATGGTTGAGAGGCACTTGAAATTTTTGAAGGATTTGGTTAGACAAAGAGCACATCCTAAGGGTTCTATGGTGGATGGATATATGGTATACCAAACCATGTTGTACATTACTAAATATCTTCCTAAGTTCGCAGCAAAGATCCATGTAGATCGCATTTGGGATCCCAACTCCATTAACAAATTCAAAGGGGAGTACCTAATGGGGAAAGGTAGATTGAGGAAAGTGAGAGGTAATTATAAGATGGTCATGGAGATTAATTAGAATACATTTTACATTGCCTTCAATTGCTTGAAAATAAACAACAAAGAACTAGTCCAAATGAAAGAATCTTCCACACAAAAATAGAAAAGTGTTGGTATTGTATTACTCTAGAAAATAAGTTTTTCACTGTTGGTGAATTATTTTATCCACTATGTCATCGCAACGTCTTACTTTGATTATTCCCTTGTGCTCTGTTGGGTATATGGAGTCAAGTAGAAATCAGAGACAAGTGACTTATGACTGGCAATAATTCAAACTGTTTGGCACTTCTATGTTTATAACTTCTATAAATAGGTAGGGATGCAATTATCATATTCTTTAATAATCCAAAATAATATTCCTAAGTTGCTATGAATAATCAAGAGGACTTTAATCTTTACTTGAAAGACCCAATTAATTATTCCACACATATACAACAAATGTGCACTGATAAATTGAAAATATGCTTGATATATTAATTTAAACAACAAAGTAATATTAAATATGGAGACAATCTGGCAATATCTTCAATTAACTTAACAAACAATTGATACCAACATAGATCCATTGAATCATAGATTTTCCATTGACTTCATCAAAAAATATACACGTGCATCTTAGTCCTTTATGATGTAAACATTGTGTCAATCCTTATTCTCCTACTTCTTCTATCTACTCCTATCTTAATAATTTTTTCTTGGTCCTAGTCTCTCTTATTTATAGGAGAGGCAACAAGCTTCGGAACAAAAGTCATGAATTTTGATAACAAAACTTAGCTAACATGTAAAATATAACTAAAACAATTAACAACTAACACATAACAATTTCGTTAATCTCTAAGTAAAAGGCCGAGTCACCAAAGACCTGTGCAAAGCTTTTACTTTATGATAATCATCATTAATAGTGATAAATCTTCACTTGAACCAAGGTATTTCTCCTGCCACTTGCTTATGGTTAAATCATTCAGCCACTTGTATTCCTGTGCAGCAGTGAAGCTTGATAGGTGGATTTTCCATCTGCTATCGAACAAGTTTCTAGCATCTACAATGAACTTTGTATAACCATTATCCAATTCAATAATTCCATCAAGAAGAGCATGAATTTTTTCTAGATTGATATTACCATCACCCTGTATATGTGTCAAAAATTGTGGAACCATTTGATCAAATTCATTTCTCCATTCATCTAGATCCTTGAGTTGACCATCACCTTTAACGATCAGAGGGCTAAAACTGTGTTTTATTGAATCAAATGAATTCCTTATTTTTTCTACCTTCTTCTTCATATAAATTAAATACTTATGCTCATCAATGATTCCTTTTACCATTTCTTGAGTAGGTTTTAACTTTGGGGGTGAATCAGGATCTCTTTGTGTGGCTTTACACAAAGTGGTTAAGATATGGTAAGTGGGCTGCCATCTTTTCTGCAATTCCTCTAAGATAGGGGAATTAGTATTTATCTATTCCAGAGCTTTTACCAAATGACTAAAGCCCTCGTGAACTCCACTTATTTTCTCTTTTGAAACTTCAACTTTGTGTTTCAGTATTTCCTCCAAGGTACTCAAGATGTGTCGTTTGATATCATCCATATTATGATTCTTTAGTTTCTCAACCTCTTCTTTCAATTGTTGAATCTGTGGATCTTCAATTGAAGCAGGTGGATGATATACAACCATTTCATTCCCCTTTCCATCTGTGGCCTATTGCAATTTTTGTTTCAATCTGAATTTTTCAATGAATAACTTATTTATCTCCTCATTTGATAGTTTGAGTCTTTTCTCATACTCTTTCATTTTCTTTTCCATGTTTTCCACTACATCTCTTGTAAACATTGTTGAATGCATTGTCATGGTTGTTGCTTATGTGGGAGTAGTGTCCTTCATAGTTTTGACCAGAGTAGACCCTCTCATTTCCTGCACCACATCTAGAAGCCTAGGCTTCCTTGTGCTTTTTTGTTTCGTCCATAGGGAAAGGGTATGGGTGGTTGGATTATATCCTATCCTTGATATTCCTTCTTCTGAATCAAATTCTACAACCAATTTGGGATCATCTTGAGCTCTAATTTGATCCAGCATAAACACTTTGGAGAGCTACATTCTTGGTATAATGAGCATGTTACTTTTAAACACTAACTCCCTTGCTTCTTTAGGAGTAATATTGGCATTGTCAATATTTAACTTTGCCATTGTTTGTGCTTGCACTTCTGCATGTTTCGAAGCATCAACTCCAATGAGGTTAATACTCAATCTATCATCAAATTGTTTCATCTTATTTTTTATCCAAAAATATTTGAACTCCCTAGTATGGATAAATTCATCATCCTCCATGAATCTCAAGGAAACAATAATTATTTCATCATCCTACATTTCATCAATATCCTCCTTCGATATTCTCATCTTGGGATCATGAGGCTCAAGAATTTTTTGTTTCTCTACAACCTCTTTCCTCTTAGCCAAAGTTAATACTGCCTCTTGTTCTTTATCACTTGACTCATAATCCATTGGTGACCCAATCTTCTGTTTCTTGGCAGGAGGCTCATCTTTTTGAGATGGAGGAGATGGATGAATTGGTGATGAAGTTGGTGTATGTGATGTAGAGGTTGTGGATTTTGGTGGCTGGGGTGTAGGAAGTGGGGTTGATTTCATTTCCTGAGCCTTTTTAGATAATTCATCAAATTTACCAAGGACTAATTGCATTCTTTTCAACAAATCTAGCTCCTCATGAAAAAACCCCTTGAACTTCTTATCTTTTCCTCTCTTTTGATCCTCCCATCTCATCATCATTAGCCATATTTTACTTCTTTCAAACACATCAGCAAAATAGACCAGGTTTCTTATTACATCCTCTTCTGGATTAAATTCATGGTGTGTTGTGGCATCAAAAACCAATCAACATAATTATGTGTAAAACCTTGATCCGGTTTGTATTGCAAGGGTCTCATGACATCCATTAGGGATTGTGGAAATCTTGGTGTAGGAAAACCAAGCTGAGCAATCAGTCTGATGAAAAAATAATCCCTAAATATAACATAATCACTTTCATTGCATTTATTGTCCCAAATATAACACCAATTTTGTATTGGGAGCATAACTCCATTCTCATGTGTTCTCAATTTCATCCTCTTTGTCCATTTTGTTTCATTTCGAGGTAGAATCAAATGACATAATAAGGAGTACTTTCTAAAAGTTATGGGGGCCTTGGCTTCCCTAACCTGTAACAGACCTTCATGAATTTGTTCCTCGATGAATGAAGCAAAATCAAACTCCACATTCGATTCAGTATGTTGGATAATCATGATCATTCTCATCAACCCTATTGACATATTCTCCTTTGCATCAATTCAGATAATTTGACATAATGCATAGTAGGTATTTTTGAAATAGGTTTAAAAGTCAAACACTAGAAAGGGTCCAAGTCTTGAAGAGTGAATGGGCGGGACTCTATTTTTTTCACCCCTTTTCATGTGTAAGGGGATTTCATCAGTTCTATAGGTCCTTTTCAACTTTCTATATTCTTGCTCCAGCTTCCCCAAGTCAATTTTGTAGGAGTTGAGAAAATACAACTTCACAAACCCCGAAGATCACCTGCATGCAAATAACCTATCACAAAAGAAGAGATGGAGACAAACAAGCAAGGGTTCTCTGAAAACTGAAAATGTATATATCAGAGAGAATGAGAGAATGAAATGATATGAAATACAATGGAATCAATCCTTATAAAAAGGAGATCATGCAAACCCTAATAGAAGCCCTAATAGGAAAACATTTAATAATTAATATAATTATTAAATGTCACTTTATGCAAACTAACGTGAAATCTTAAGAAGGGAATAAAGGTAACTTAATCAACATAATTAAGTTAAAACCTTTACTCTAACAAATTTCAATGACAACCTACCTGTTTAGGTCAAAACACCTAATTATAGCTTCCCTCAAGATATCTACCAAACATTTACCATCTGGAAGTCTAACCATTTTTTATGGGGCATGATATCTATTTTCCAAGGCTCTTATTAGCTCGACATCAGCAAAAACACTAGGAACAACTAATTTTCCTATGTCATAAGTCCATGGCTTTGACATTGGAACCCTTTCATCTTTGTTCCTATAAAAATACCAATATAAATTCCACCCAGACTGTGGAATTATTGGGTCCCTACACCCCTGAGCTAAATCCTTAAATACTTTCTTAGAACCCTTATCTCCTTAACCAAGTAACAGGGCAAGTAATGGCGACTACAATGAAATTCTACTAGATTTTTCTTCCTTTTTAGTTCCTACCTCTGATTTCTTTGGTGCCATTGTTTAAATTTCAGTGAATGATAAGTAGAATTACCCAAAATTTTGCTCGCTCTACAGAATTCTTCCACTATCGTACTTTAAGCTTGCTTGTATTCAGCTTCTACTAGCATGAGCGCATAAATTCTCAATTTTCCTTGTTAAATTTTAATATCATACTGCATTAATTTCATATCTTAAGTTCTTCATCATTCAAATATTTCATACCGAGCTGAATTTCATAATTTGATGTTGATTGATGTGATTGGCCTTCATTTAATGCTCCAACAATAGATCACCGCACTACCGCATGACATTTTTCATCCCCCCGCGGTATAGCGGTTTCTCCTTATCTCTATTCTTATTTCACCACTCTATCGCGGGCTCCATTCCAACCCTCTGCGGTATGGCGGTGCATTATTACCTTTGTTCTTAGCTTACCGCTCTATCGCAGGCTCTCAACCCCTCACAGTATATCGGTTCCCTCTATTAGTATTAACCATGACCCCACTCTACCACGGGCAAGACATCAACCTTTCATGGTATAACGATATACAGTGTATTACTTCCTTTACCCACCATGCTACTGTGAGTTGATTTATTGGAGGCTACGGTAAGGTGGTAAAAGGAAATTTTGACCTTCTAAATGGTAAAAACATGGTTTTTAAGGAAAATAATAATAATTTCATATGAAAGGACCATCAAAATTTCGAATGAAAATTCTAGTTCCAACACACGTAGGCCATTCCTGTAATGTTTTAATCAGTGAAGCTTGATAGTTGTTGTGCCGATATATTATATCCTACCAATATAAACATAAAACATGATCGGGGTCACATAGATATTTCCTGGGCGATATGTTATATCTGTTCAATTTGAAATGTGTGAACAATGGGTCTTGGATACATATAGTTCAGAGGTTTCTTACGAAAGATAATAAGATCATTGGAAGTGGGATGTTAGGTTTTTAGGTACATCAATTATAAATTAAGGTTGTATACCATGGTAATTAACTAATTATACATCGTTTGTGAATTTCAATTTTTTTTTATACAGTTGGTCAAGAGTGGGATGCACTACATTTGTACATAGCAAACAATCCTGATTGGATGATGGTATGGATTGAATGATGTCAACAATTTGGTTGTGCATTAACATGGGAAGGTGTGGCTTCATTGGTTAAAGAAGCTCATCCTAATGGAAATTCCAATGTTACACCAAGGGAAATTGATTTAGCATATGGTTTAAGAGATAAACAAGTACGTATAAATATATTAATCACCCATATTATTTAATTATTTTCAATTTTATTGATGTCTATATATGTTGAGTTTCTTTTTTCTTTGCATACATTCGGCCAAGAATAAATATGTTTATCAACTGACGATGCAATATTTTTTACATGTTTGACATATTGCATGTGAAAAACCACAAGGCTATGTGGTGCAATGGTCGTAAATTTCAAATCAAAAAGTTGGATGACATGAAGAAAACTTGTGATTCTTGGATAACTGTAGTTTTTTAGGTGAGTAATGTTTCATCTAGAAGCGACATACATCCAGAAGTCTCAGAAAATCGATACTATGGGATTTTGGATGATATAATTGAGTGTGACTTTAAGTCCTTCAAATTAGTTATGTTCATCATCCAATGTTACAGGTTACAATTGAATGAAAATGATCACGAGAGAACTGTTATTGAATATGATAATGGATTTACCATGGTTAATACAAGGTCGATCGAGCGAGTTGTAAATGAGCCCTATGTTCTTCCAAGCCAGTTTGAGCAGGTATTTTACTCAGAGGTTCTAGGTAAACCGGGTTGGTCATTTTTTGTTAGACATGATCCAAGAGGAAGGTCAGTAAAGTAAAATGTGGTGGAAGAAGAAGATACCAAAGAACCAGAAGATGATGTAGATGATGATCAAGATCAATAGTTAGTTGATGATGTGCCTGATGAAGATTTCGAAGAAGAGGAAGTAGATCAAGATGATGTAGGAGTTAATTTTCATGAAGATGATATCCCTGTGGATGATGACATTATCGAAACTAATATCAGTGACGATGATGATGATATGACCAATCCTTACAATGTCGAATCTAGATTGGATGATACAGACAAAGAGTTGGATGAAGAATAAGATCAATGGCATTGAAATGTATGAGTTATGCGATTATATTATCTATTTGATATTGATTTCTTGATAGAATTATATTTGACTTATATGGTTACATAATTAATTCATGATTTTTTTAGTTTTTATGCCATTACATAATTAATTCATGATGTTACAACTATTGTAGCTCTCCTAGAAATTTCCATATGATCAAATCCTAATTACTCTACGACTATTTATGATTAGATATTATTTGATCATATCTTTGGTTATTTCATTCCCAAAAAAATAGTGTTTCCTCATGTTGACCCTGCATAGTGACATGTGAATGGGGCCAATGTTGAATTTTTTTTCAATTTGTGCTTGTATGGAGTGAAACTTGGCATGGTTAGCCTAGACACATGCATTGACGATATGGGAGGGTTTTGAGACTCAAACACAAGGTCATGCATGTTATGAAAGTGTATGGTAATCCTACTTATAGTGGAAGTTCACATGATAAGCTAACCAATGGCACTATATTGGAGGATAAACCCACCTATGGAATTAATTTAAGAGGTAAGGGATGCCTCTTAGTGGAATTTTGAGTCTTGGATTAATCCATAGTGCTAAAATTAGTTCTAGTGTTCTTCCCTTGGTGTTATATTTATCTCTACAATTTCCCATACTTAACCATTTCATCATCCCTTTTCCCAAGCTATTTGTATCATAATATAAACTTGGTCCAATCTCACATTAGCCCCTCAAGTAATTATCCATTTCCTCCAAGTTGAATCGAACCTTTTGTACCAATGCATCTATGTTTTCCTACCCTAATGGATCAAGACTTGACATCACCTTAAAAATATTCTTTATGTCATAGCATATCTATGAAGTGCCTCTAAATACTGAATGAGAGACGAATTAAGAAAGGGAAAACAAAAAAAATAAAAAATCATAGGCTTTATAGGCAACAAATTCTTACTAAGCAATCACAATTTCATGATACCCATTATTACATTTTAAAATTTGTTTTTCAATCCTCAGATTATTAGAAACAATTGAATAGTCCCATTCTTTGGGAGCTACAATTATATTTTAGAATAAATTTTTTAAATTAGTTGTATAGGGAGGACCAACAGATGTGTCTAGATGTCAAATCCTATCCAAGAGTTATATAACAACCCCCCTCTGGCTTGTTTGACACATATATTACATTTACTCTAAGATTCAAAAAAAAAATGAGCCTATATCATGAACCCTGACACAAATGAAAAATATCTGAGTTGAAATGTAAAACAACAATCTCTTATACTGCTTCTAAGAAGAGAGTAGTTTGAAAGTCGGTATTCAATAAAGTTGAATCAAAGCATAATGATAGGAGTTATTTTATTTTACTTTAGAAGTATTTATTTTATTTTCTTTATATTGGCTACTTTATTTTAATTTTTTTGCTTTTATATTAACTTTGAGAAATATAGTAATAGTTTTTATGTAAGTAGTAACAACATGTATAATGCCTATGAGGTAATTGGTATGCAAATGCTAATTTCACCATTATAAGAAGATTCTCACTTAATTTTCAGGCAAGATCTAATATCAAATATGGATAGATTATTTCAAGTTAATAATTATATATAGATGTAAGGTAGAGATAATAAGAATGTGAAAAATCTATTAAAATGGTATAAATTAATAAAAAAATTATTAAAGACTCAATAAATAAATGAAATCTAAATATATTTATATAATAATAGGTCAAGTATTGTAGATGAATAAATAGTTAATATGAAATTTAATTTATAGAAAATAGTTAATACTAATATTAAATTAAACTTCATTTCTTTTAGATTTCGATATTTATTTGTATTATACTAAATAAGACAATGAAAAATAATATAATTTTATATAAGTTCACTTTAAATCAAATTCAAATTTATTCATAATAATACTTAAATATTAAAATTTAAAAAATATTTAAATTAAGATCAATGTTTAAATTAAATTAAATCTCATACCACTCATTAAATTCTAATATTTATTTATATTATATTAAATAAGGCAACATAAAAATTGTTTTCTACTATAAACTCAACTTAAATCAAATTCAACTAATTTTCCAATTTCAAATAAATACTAAAGCTTTTGTGGCATAGCACAATTCCATAACTTCATGATATTTTATTCAATAAAACATTTGTGCTACTTTAAATTGAACTTTAATAATCTTAATCTAGATCAAACTCCTTACAAAGATTCATATTAAAAATCATATAATGTCAACAGTAATAAATATTTTTAAACTTAATTGGAATCCTAACCCTAATTTAATGCTAACCTTAACCCTAATTAAACCCTAATCATAAGTGAACCCTTACCTCTGAAGTGCCTTTGGCATGCTTTAGATGTGTCAATATTAACTAGATTGAATATATTAATTTAAAAGTCTCTTAACACATTCCATGACAAGAAAATGACTCATTTGAATTAAGGAGTACTTTCCTAAACCATTCCTTCATATTCAACAATCCCTTCTCACACCCACAGAATAATTCATATCCATGTTAGTTATAATGAGTGTTTTAAACCAACAATCAATGAATCATAGGATAGAAGAAAACTCGTTATGCACAAGGATAAGAATCAAAGAGACTGAAATAAATGATTCACTAGATATGCTCCACATTACTGTAATAGAGCAATGTAAAAAACTAAGTCATAATAAGAATAGGACCAAAAAAAAACTAGGAAAAGAAACCTTGTAGGCTACATTAATAAGACATTTATTGCAAGCATTTCTTCCATGATGTTTAAATAACAAAATATCAGATAGCTCAATCTTTAGTCAAGTAGTATTTTAATCACTAATTCTTAGAAATCCATCATGATTAAACATCACATATCATAAGCCTTTTTAACAATCACTAGGACTATAGATAATATCCAATCATGTCATAGGAAATAAATCATCAAAAATTATAAAGAAAGATAAAACCAACTATATAAGCTCAGCAAGCCACCATACAAAAATTATATTTTGTAGAAAATAAAATAAACTATATGTTGACATAGCATATATATTTTGTATATAAACTATAGCATATATATAAACTATATATTTTGAATTTTGGCCTCGCATGTGCAAGAGCACGACATAGCATATTGCACCGAGACCCTAACTAGAGAGTTGCACCGAGAACCACTACATCCAGCCCCTGAGTGGAGAGTTGTGAGACTTCACTGGATGAGTGGTGCAAGTCCATTGAGTCAAGGAGGGAGACTAGGAACCATTTGGAAAGAGGAAAGCCAGAGCGAGAGATGAGGGCGCTCAAAAAGGGAAAATCGACCAAGGGACAATGATTGTAAGTGATTTTTCCCCCACATTTAGAAATCTTGTTGCAAGTACAATGATTTAGACTCTGTTTGTTCCCATTGAGGTGTTGCATGTTATATTTTGGTCAATTCGATCCAATGTCCCATTGAAAAACCCAAGTACTACCTAGTACTGGTGTTTAGTTAGTTTGAACAACCAAGCTTTGAGATGTTCAATCAGTTGGGTGGCCATTTTTGGCCTATGAACTGCAATTTTTGTATCTGTCTTAGCATTTATTTTTTTTATCGATGATAATTGTATATTTTATTATAATAAAAAGTACTAATTACATCTATCAAAACTAAAAAGCATCCAAACTAGTCACAAGTTGATTAACCAGCAGAGAGGAAGCAACCAAAAAAACCAACATTAACCCACCTACCCACTATCTCCAATCGTTGCTCATATTTCCAATGTCATAGCAATTACAGAGCACAAAACAACTAAAACCCCCCAGGGACATATTACATATGCAAAACATTTCTATGTTTAAAGAACCTTCAAAAACCAAGCGCCTATGACAAGGTTCCTTCCTCCACATGAATTATCTCCATTAAAGGTCTCGACCTCTTTCTCTGATGCAACCACAATGTCACCTGCTTCTCTTCTCGAGAAATCTCCTTCAAATTCTTTATGGTCTCCTCTATTTCAATCCACTTCATACATACCTTGAGTGCCATCCAACCATGTTTCACTGCTTTCTACCATCGGTCCTTCGTCTATCCTTCGGGCCACCTAATAAAAAGATTGTTCAAATCCACCATCTTCGAGCCACCACCCTCCACACCTTCAACCTTTATCAACCCTACTATAGGTATTTCTCGCGCCAATATTCTTTCCATATCCCCCGAGAAATCACCATGGATAAGAGCCCTCATTACTTTCCTTACTACCTCTTTATGTTCACGTAAATCTAACCCCCATGCCATTATCAAAGAGTAGATAACCATATTGGTTTGATATCTATGGGTCAGGAAATCAAAACCATCCTCCAACATCAATTGCACGGCTTGAGCAACCTGCACTTCTTTGAAGAGAAACATACCCTTCAACCTTTTCATTTTCACCTTCCTTACGAACAGGTCTAATTTTCTACTGGAGGTTAATGAAAACTTGCCTCCATTATTCACAACTTCACCACCTTCCCAAGACCCACCTACTGCTACCAACTTGCCTGCCAAAGAGTCTAACTCAAAATACAAAATAGGTGAAAGGATGTGAGGCACTAAAGCCCACATCATGCTAGCCTTCACCATTAATGATGGATGTACATCCAACGCTGACATACACCTTCATCGAAGTACCACTTCAATCGAGAGAAACACCGCCAACTCAGATCATCAATTCAATTATTTTCAAATAAATGCCCATTCGTACCTTCCTGGAGAAGTTTAAATCTCTAAATTCTTCCATAACGACTAAATTCCTCCATGTTCAAACACTTTAGTCAACTTCATCTTTATCAAAACAAACAATTACTTAGTCTACCCTTTCATTTTACCATTAATTCTCTTTATGACTATCCTAAACTTCACAATTTCAACTCAACATAAAGTAATTTGACCCAAAACAGTATTTAGGCTAATATAGACCACACAATTTCCATTCCATTTCACTTCAAACAAATTTAAACCATCTCCCATCCTTTATTCTTGACAGTATAACAAAATCATATATTGTACTTTCATTTTAGTCTCCAAAACAGGGCTATTATTAGACAGATCAATCAAAGCAATGGACTTTTTAACTTCATGCTTACACCAAAACTTATATCAAATGATATCAAATTATACCTTGGTCATCTCTTAAACAAAACAACCAAGAACTCACACTTAATCATTAAAAGCCCTTAAAGTTCTTACTGTCACTGGTTCCTTCATACCCTGTTTGCAACACTTTTAGGTCTACCAACCTATTTTTTAGGGATTCATTCACAATATAAGCACTATTACACAATTCTATCCACACTTTTCAATGCCCTCCTTGCAGATCTAAAAAATATTCAAAACAGGTATCAAAACTTTTACAACACAAGCTTCAAATATTGTTGTCTCAGACAGATTTAGGCCTAATTAGGCATGATTTGCATAAGGGTTTGTTGCTTTACTAACTCCTGACCAAAGTACACTTGTCCAGTGCTTGGTACATGTTTAGTTTGACTGGTATATTCTCTTCAAAGCATCAAAGTCCATTTACAAAGTATTTTCACAAAACCCTAAGGGCTTAACCTTCATAATTACTATGTTCACAGACTGTACACACAGTTTTTTCAGTCAAGAAACTTCATTCCCTCGCATCTTATCTTTATGATTTTTCCCTAAACCCACTGAAACATGAAATAAAATTCATAGAGGGATAATCTCACAAGAAACCAAAATATTCCACCAATTAATAAAGGAGAAACATAATTATTTTTGTCTTTGCTTACCCTAACTGAGGGTTTTAGCAATTTGAAGTAAACCCACAATAACTCACACAAATCTTAACTAAAATGCATGCAATTTGATGTAACAGGAAGGTGATTGAGACTATTACCATATCCAACCATTCTACCATGCCTTCAAGGCCGTACAATTCCATACAATGCCTCGAAATGTAAGATTTATGAAGAAAAATGATTAAAAATCAAAGATTTTCCTTGAACTTATTCTTTATTCAACTACCCTCGAAGTTCTAAAAGATACAAGAGCCTTTGTAAAGGAAAAAAAATGACTTTTAGCTTTCTAACTACCTCTAACTGACCCTAATGACTCTTCATCTCTTAATATTGCCTTTTTGATTAAGTTGACAACTTCTTACATTGTTTTCATTTTTGCACTTTTGGACTTAATAAACACTAAATGACCTCAACATGACCTCAAATATATGAAACATGACTCTAATAACATGATTTACAAAGTAGGAACAATAACATTGAATCAAATTTCAAAACATTGCTTCATAGAGGCCTAATTATGCCAAGGTGCGCCTACACCAATACAAGAGATGAAAAAAAGACAAGGAGCCATTAAAAACTTAAATATTTCATTGACTCAACCAAACCTCCAAAAGAACAGTACAGATTCCAGCACTAGGGAAAGCCCGAAAGAGAACACTAATGAAAGTGGACTTTTTTTTCAAGTTCTAGAAGAGTATAAATGGTTTGAAGATGTTGTGGGTGTCTGGAAAATGGTGAAGGAATGTTGGATAGGGAGGGACCCAATTAGCTCTTTAATTGGATTCTTAAGAAAGAAACAAACTTCGATACATTTTGGGGTTCTTCTGAGTAGGGCCCATCTTTTATTATTTTATTTGGGGGACCCTAAAAACCATAGGGGTAGAAATTTGTGGAGCTTAATCATTAAAGGCAAGGGGTCTGTCCATTTAGAAATAGACTGAAAGTATGGTTGCACGAGGGCCTATTTCACATCAAAGGTGGTCCAAAAAAATTTATAGACTAACTAACCAGACACTAGTACTAACTCAGAGGGACTATTTTCTTCGAGGAAGGTGGTCCAAAAAAATTCATAGACATGTACAAAAATTAATAGAAACCTTCCACCAACTAACCCAATCAACCTCCAAGAAACAAGACAATGACTCCTCTAGATGTTCCCAAAATCCAGGGCTTCAAAACACAAGGTTGGTGACCCTACAAACCATTCCCATGCTTACCAAGTGATCTTTCATCAAACCCTTACAAGGTTTATTGATACATTCACAACTATTGTTACCTCCATATGCATTTGACTAGTAGTGACAACCTTGGTTTTTAATCCTCCAACCCCATACCTTGGGATCACATTAACATGAAAGAACTTCATCCAACATCCTTATGAGTGCAGGTACCACCAAATAGGTATTTTTCATATATTTCTTCCTCGGGCGAGGGAAATTTAGGAAGAGAAGAGGAAAGCGAGACATGTAGTAGGTCTAAAAGAGGGAGATCAAATAGAAGTCAAAAGATTAGAAGAAAATTCTATAAACGCATGGAATTTTTTCTTGTTGAAAGGGGGTCATATTCTTATCATGATGAGAGCATAGGCAACATCGAGGTGCCCTTGAGGTACAAACATCTACGGAAACAATGGGTACCCAAGGAGCTTCCTCCAATAAACATTGATTTTTGTGTCAACGAGAGGATATATCGCATAGCACCATCGGCATTACATGGTTTGGGCCTATTTTGCATGGACGGCATAAAGGTATGTTACAAAAAATTTACTGAATTGATGGAGTATGTCGAACCCTGTTACAGTTACAAATATTGGATGCAGTTGGTTTGATATACACAAAGTATGCGTAGGTATGCACTATCAGCAAATTATATACAGCGAAAAGATAAGGATCGAAATAAAGGAGTGGCTATGTACATTGACGGAAGACCAAAAGCATCAGGGAATATCATAGGGTTTATAAATAGTACATGACCTGGGTCAACAAATAAGTAACCCAATTACATATTCGAGGCGCTCGAGGGAAACCATGTATTCGTATGTGCGATAAATTCAATAATTGTAAGGGAAGAGTTGCTAATCGATTACAATTTGAATCACATAGATACAAACACAATTAATATGGGGGTGGTACGTACTATATACCATTTTATCGAACCTCCAATTAATGACTCCAATATACCATTTTATTATTATTATTTTCATAAGTCTATTGGTTTCATTTCGGTAATTTTTTTTTATATTTAATTTTGGTCATAGCGGGACATTGATCATAGGGGGAAGGATCCAACCCAGAGCACAGATCATGATGCATCTTCAGGCGCTTCTACCCAATAGGTTTACCTCATTGTAATTGTACAAATTAGATACGAGCAAAATGTTTTATTATTATGTTTTTTCATAAGTTTATTGGGTTAATTTCGATAATGTTTTTAATATTCTTGTCACAGTTGGATGATCGAGGAAAGGCACCAGCAGTAGAGGAGAGCATCCATAGGGAGGTACAGTCACTATTATGCGATGTCATCCACAAACCCTCTGGATATGATAAGGAAGACCCAAAAAAATACAATGAAGAAATCCTTCAGTTGTTATTCATAGTGCCTCAAACAGATGAGATAAGAGAAAGGGTTAAAATGTTGACTGAGAGAGCACAAAAATTGCAAGTAAGTTGTCATGAGATCTTTAATTATAACATAAGTTCATTCATGGTTTTATATCTTGTACTCTTTTATGTCATGAACTAAAATATGTGTTGTTTTTACAATATTTTTTGCATCCTCATGATGTTGTTGGCCATTATCAAGGTATTGCAGGTGTTGCCCGAAGAGTAGGGATTGGTATAAGTGTCGATCCTGATCTTCCTACACATACATCACATCATCCAACCCCATCATTTGTGCCTATATTATCGACTTAAATTTTGGAAACACATAGCATGCAGGCATCAGGTAGTGCACCCTCTAGTAGTGAACATGTGCTAGAACATGCATCGGGACATGTACCTAGGGATGCAAAGGCCATTAGTACTGGTGATGTTTTAGCAGTGAACACATGATTAAGGTATTGTAGGTGTTGCCCGGGGAGTAGGGGTTGGTATAAGTGTCAATTTGATCTTCTTCCGCATACATCACATCATCTGACCCCATCATTTGTGCCTATATTGTTGACTGAAATGTCGGCAACACATAGCATGCAGGCATCAGGTAGTGCACCCTCTAGTAGTGAACACATGCTAGAATATGCGTCGGGACATGTACCTGGGGATGTAGAGGCCACTAGTACTGGTGATGTTTTAGCAGCATTTCCTAGATCTTCCCATATTACTAGTACAGGAACATTTTCGGTCACATTTGTGGTGATTGAGGATTTCGTTCCCATAAATATAGAGAAGCTCCCAGGTACTTTAAAATGTTTTAATTATTATTATATATAATCCAATTGAAATTTACTTATTGATCACTCTTTTTAGACTAATGATCCCATGATCATTTTGCAAGAAATGATGTTTTTTATAAACATCTAAATGATATTACATTGGAGATCTTTGGGCCCACCATACGTGCACGGTGGAATGCCCAAAATCAAGATTTAAAAGATGTGCTCATTAACCATTTAGTTGTGTTGTTCGGTAATAACACATTCAATCGAACCAAGGTCCTTAACAAAGCTGGTACCTATCTAAAGTATGTGAGGGACCAATATAGGTCACATTTAGAGACGAACAAAAAGTATGAGTGTCCCCCCATGATTCCAAAGAGGGAGTGGAAGGACCTAGTGTTGGATGGAAAGGAGAAGGCAGAAAATAAAAAAGGAAAGACACCATCGGACCAAGTAAGGTATGTGATACTATCAACAATGTAATTATATACTGATTACTCTTTCTTTTTACATAATCTAACGTATTTCAAAATTTTCATAGGTTGCCCGACACATCGAAGGAAACAAAGGCAAGACTAGAAAAACACGGGCAACACAAACTTGGATCTGGTGGTTATATGAAATTAGCCACACATTGTAAGTATCAATAAATGAAATATTGCATCCAAATAATAAATTTCAAACAATTTTGGTTTTATCACACCATAGAAGCAAAATTCATGATCTTATGCAAAAATGCAGGGCTCTGAATTCAATAGAGTGCCCACAGAAGAGGACCTGAAGATTTCCTTCCAAAAAGGCTATGGAGTTGTGGCTAAATGCCTAAGACTCTTGACTAGGAAAACACAAGCTTCCACTACATCTGACACGTAGGTAAATAAACTCAATGAAGTTTATTTAAAATTGTATAATTGTGCAATCTATTCAATATTAATTTCCACCATAAAGTAATTATGTGCCTATTTGTTTTAAACAGGCAAGCAATGATAATACTGCATATGATATTGGAATGCAGCCTAGTGAGGGTGGAGCACAACCTGCACATGAAGGTCATGGTGTGCATCTCGGTACCAGATGTATTCATGTGCTATACAAAACACAATATGGATTAATACAATTAAACATCTTTAATTGCAATTGGTGTATTAATTAATGTAACCTTTCATGTTTCAGCTTTAGAGCATGTCGAGTGTGATCAACATGTTGAGCATGATCAGTCTAGACAAGATCAGGAACATGATGTGGCCCCATCAGGTAAAGAGGACCACTCTAATGTTCTTTTAAACATATTTAATTGCAATTGGTGTATTAATTAATGTAACCTTTCGTGTTACAACTCCAAAGGATTTATAAGGTGTTCAACATGTTCAACATGAGGCTATAAGACAAGATCAGGAACATGATGTGGCCCCATTAGGTAAAGAGCACCACTTTAATTTTCTTTTAATTAATGAAATACTTGTAACAATAATAATAAAACATATCAATTTAATATTTCTTTGTTATTCCAGCAGACCCCCCCTTGCAGCGGCCTCCACGTCGTGAGTACACGACTATGCATACATTAAGATCACAAGAAGAGGGCAGAATAATTGAAGGGGGGACAGATGATTTAGAAAACGATACTCCACTTCTTTTTTTAGCTACAAAAAAAGAAACAAAAAAAAAAATTGATTGTAATCATATTATGACAACCATATTTTTGATAATATGTTAATGAATGTTAAAAACTAATATTTTTTACAACCATATTTTTGATAATATGTAAAAACTGAAAGAATGAATGTTATATGTTAATGAATGAATGTGAATATGTTAATGGATGAATGTTATATGTTAATGAATGAATGTGAATATGTTAATGGATGAATGTTATATGTTAATGAATGAATTTTATATGTTATTAATGGATGAATGAGTGATTAATGTTATATGATCGGGTATGGGGAATTGAGAGTGATATGAGGGGGGGAGGGGGGGGGCGGAGGGGCCAAATGAGCTTCCACCATCACATGGTTGGCTCTGTTAAGTAGAGAATATTAAACTATTCTCGAAACAAAGAGAAGCTCAATAAGGTAATTCACTTTTCAATATTTCATTATGCTGCACTTTTAAGCTTATGTGATTTTCATTAGTTCTATTTTCTTCAATATGTTACCCTTTGTAATTATTTTACTTTTTAACACATCTCATATGTTACCCTCTCTCTCTCACTCACTCACACACACACACTTTCTCGCTCTCCCACACACACAACTGACCAAAAATAGAATGTACTATTTGGAAATCATTAGTTGTGGATTTAATTTCTATTTGAACTCAATTGTAATCAGGTGGGCTTCATATGTTGCGGGAAAAATACTTGTTTTGATTTGTGAGCTTGGTGTGCAATTCAATGATGGAATCAACATACTTTTATGTTGTCTTTACACTAACTTTTGTCTGTAAAATGTTAAGAACATATTTTACTTTATTCCACTATCAGAGAAGAAGGTGAGTATTATATTTTTTCCCAAGGAGATCTTCACATATTTGAAATTTTATCATAAGTCTTCCATTTTTTCATTCACACTTGTCTCAACTATTCAAACTGATTTTGTGATTAATCCTTTCAAATTAGTAGACAACTGTTTACTTTTTGATTGGTTAATGAGGGTTTTTGTAGGGATTCCACAACCTTAAGACACAAATTTCGGTCCCTAGTTTCCATGTGTGGGTTTTCAACACTATGCCCATATGCTTTGGGACTTGCATTATTGCAGATCATGTGAGATGTATCCAGTAATTTCTATGGAAATTTTTGCCCAAGTCTTAATTGTTGGGTCTTCTACCATTGTTCTTATAAGCTATTTACTCACTATATGTATCCAAGACCCATTGTTCACCCATTTTTCACACATTTGGTTCTTATAAGATACCACCAACTCCAATCATTCACAAGGGTACTTCAGACCCCAAACTCAAACTGAGAAGTTCCATAGGCTTTTCAACCCAAAATTCACTCAACTTTTAGCATAACCACCTCTTGTCAAAAGACACCAAGACTCACCAACTACCCCAAATGCTTATCCAATATTTTAGATGCATATAACAAGATTAATATGCTTGAATAATCACAACTACATCACCAATTTGATCAAAAACAACTCACAAAGCCAATTTCACTATTTCACTTGATAGCAAGAATGACTCCCAACACACCAAATCACCAAATTAACTTTTAAACACACATCAGGCCCAAAACCATTTTCAACATCCATAATATGATTGTATCAAAGCAAGAACAATGTTAGGCAACTCACAATCAATCAATTCCTTCAATCTTCACATTCAAGGCGTCAAATGCTAGTAATAGTCCTTTAGGACAAAAACGGGTGTAACTCCCGACCCATCTTCAATATCCACACACTCCATACATTTTAAGGAACCCATTTTCCCATATATTAACATACTTCAAAACTAGATAGACTTGTTTTGTAAAATATATAAGAATCAATAACCTATCCATAGCCTAGGTGCACCAAATAGGTCCAATTTACAAAGCAACTACCTTTGAATCAACATGAATTCATCAAACAACCCTGGGAAAAATTGAGTTAGGTCACAAAACCATTTAATCAATCACTCTTAGGGACTAATCAATCCAACCAAGCACCAAACAGCCAAACCCTTGATTGTAGGCTGAATAATACACAAATAGATGAGGGTTTATTGAAAAATTATGTTCCAAACCTCCAGATCCTCTGCCCCTGCTTCAAAAACCTTGGGATATGTTTGCACAAGCTCTAGTAACTCTATCCATGCCTTCTTGAATGCATTTCCTACCATTTTCAACTTGGAGCCATCAACTTACATGAGGAAAATTCAGAAACTTCTGAGAAACAGTCATCCAACGTTGGTTTCTTCTCTTCCCCTATCCTTCCAACAAATATGAACTTATTCAAATGCCCTCAAAATTATTTCAAATGAAAGATAATTCATTAATACACCAAATACTATGAAGAATTAAGTCTGCAACTGATGTACAAGCCTAAATACAGCAAGAAAAAACACAGAAATTGCAAAAACAAAGTACTACTTTTATTAAATATTCTTCAAGATTACAGTGGATCACCATTTTCTCACCTTCCCCAAGTCTTAAATATACATTTACATAATTTAGAATAAAACCCATACATATAACCGTGCTAGGGAGGGAAGATGTTTGAACAAATTATTATTATTTTTTAAACTGTAAGGTTTCGTCAATACAGGATTAAAGGTTTGAGAGCAAATGTTTTTCTAGTTCAAGAGCATGGTGTTCATTTCAAAAACACATATGGTAGGGAAGAAACCTCAAGCTTTTGTCAAGGATCAAGCAGGCAAATTTGTGCTGAAACAGAACAAACTTTGATGGATCTAGGGGAGGATGATGACATATTGAAGGTTGTGGAAAATTTATACATATCAAGCTCTTAAAATGATTGTTTAATTCTTTTGGTGGAAATGATGGGATATTATTTAGGATACTAAAGTAGCTTGTTATGTGTACCTACCCATTTTCTTGTTTAACTACATAGCATTGATATTGATCAAATTGTATCCAATCATTACCAATCAACTGTCACACCAGAGGCTTCAGTTTTGAAATTTTCAAGTACAAGCTGCAAAGTAGCTCCTACTTATAAGAAACCACTTTTTCAAGGAACTTATATGCCTGAAAGCTCATTAGAAAATCAAACAAACTATAATTGTAATCATGGTGTTCCGGTAAAACTGATTTCTCATTATTAGTATGCAGATTTTGCTTTTTTGTTGTCATTTAGTTAGTTTATTTCCATTGGAGCTCTTATATTTCCAAGCTTCAGGTGGCACATTGTATAGAAGCCAAAATACATTTGCAAGAGTTGAAAGATCAGCTAATTTCAATATCAAATGAGCTACTTGATAATGTTGTTGAACTTAATCCTCAAAAATTTGAAAAGCTTCGTCTAGAACGGTTAGTGAAGAGAGTTAACTTTGAATTTTCTAATGATTTATAATGCTATAGTATCATTAATTATGGATGATATCTAGTGTTCCTATAAGTCCTTAAATATGTAGATCTCACTTGAGCAAGAAATTTTTCTATCTGTAGCAACAACTTCAATGCCCTCCTTTAGATGATAAGAAGCGTGAATTTTATTCTTCAACTTCTGGAGAACTTGCAAGTTGCTCTTTTGGAGCACCTTTGACCATTTTTTCTGCAACTAAACATAATCAACAGGTCAATGGTGAGGGAGGAAGGACACATGAGACTATTGCGAGTTCACCTTTTATAAGGAAAAATCACAATACTTCTAGCTCTAGTCATGAAATCTTTGAATCAGAGATCAAGAATCGCAACCAATCATTTGGGGAAGCTATAGGTTCATGTATATTACCTACTTCTTGTGCTTCATATGAGCTTTTTGATAATCAAAGAATCCAAATACATCATATTGGGAGAGACTAGTGCATACCCAAGTTCCCTGAAGTGAACTACGTCACGAAAGGGTTTGGTGATAAGAAGTGGATCAAAAAAGACTTTCCCTAGACCTGAGAGATAGAGGTATTTGGTAGTTTATAATATATATCATGGCAATTTTACTGGGTAATGATAATTTTTTTGACACTGTGATAACTTGTTTCAGGTAAACAATAGAAATTTTTTTGGCAATCATTCTTTTTCACCAAATCAAAGAGAAGTGATCAATGCAACAATGAGTGGACATGATGTATTTGTTTTGATGCCCACTGGTGGTGGAAAAATCCTTACTTATCATGTAGCTTAAATATTTGCAATGGATTTTCTTTAAAAGAACCACTGACTATAGAGTAATGACATTCAATTTTTTGATGTAAAGCTTACATCATAGGTTTGAAGATAAAGATTCGATGTAAAGTTAATATCATTAGAAAATATAAGGAAAATTAAATTTATTCGAAGATTTGATCTTCGGAGATTCATACACAAGAATTATGGAAATTCCTTTTTACTAGATCTTATAATGTTGTTGTATGATCTTTGAGTACAAAATTTTGTTTGCGAGTAAAGTAAATATGGTTGAGAGTTTATCATTTATTTGTTATTAAAACTAGTTTTGCTTTCATTTTGCAAAGTTGTAGCCAAGTATTTGCACCCATTTTCATTTGTTTGAACTTTGATTGTAGGATTTGAATGGGTTGATGCGAACAGTTGATTCCAACTGAAAAACTCCATAAATTATTTGTATATATAAAATTATTTAGTGCATGTGAAGTTGGCATATATTTTTTTGGGAGCACTAAACATAAATAACAAATAAAAACATTCTAGTTATTTGTCACCTTGCTTTAGCTTGTGTAGCTAGCTTCAAGAAGTCAAATACTTTGAGAAAAGAAAAAGGAAAAATATCTGAGATTTTTTAGAGGTTTCTGAAAGTAGATCTACCTAAGTACTGCAGAAAGGAAAGACAATAAAGCAGAGATTCGTATATAGCGAGCTGTGAAGTATGCAATTCTAAAAAGTAGCCATATACTTTGAAAGGATCATGAATGTTCCCATGTCAAAACAAGAAGCAAGCAACATCAAACATGTTGGATCTCCTTGGAGTTTTTCATCATTATTGCTAGAAATGTCAACATTTTTGGATTCTTGTGTAGAACACAACACTTTTTATGCTTGTGGATATCTTTTCCTATAGGGGATGGAGTAATAACACCTTGCTTGACACCTTTTTGTTTTCAATACTAGTACTTGAACTTCCTCCTCTTCAGTGTCGCAACAAGAGAGAATTCGGTGGTAGTAGGTCCACCTGCAAGACTTTTGTTTGCAGTGGAAGGGTTGAAATTTGAGAAGACCTTTTTCCAACAAGAGGGTTCTTGTCTGGTTGTTGAATTTGGTGCTCAGTAGGCTTTGAAAATTGTCATAACCATGTTAGGGAGGGAATATTTTTTAATGAATAATTATTTTTTTTTAAAACTGTAGGGTTTCATCGCAATTTCGACGAACATAGCTCGACAAACCACAAAAATGTGAGATGAGGTTGTTCTACACGTGACATAATTCGTCGTAATGGCAATGACAGTTTTCTCTAATGTTCGTCAGAAAATAAACACCGTGTTGTCGCAATTTCAACGAACATCGCCCGATGAACCTCAAAAATGTGTGATGAGGTTGTTGTACACACGACGTAATTTTCATTGTAATGGCAACGACGATTTTCTCCAATGTTCGTCAGAAAATAAACATGATGTCGTCACAATTTCAACGAACATAGTCCGACAAACCAGGAAAATTTTCAACATAATTATCGTTGGAAAATGGATGAAGTTACATTGATTTTGCAATGAAAACTACCAACATTTTCCATGGTGTTGACCGACAATGTTGGTTCATGGTTCCGATGTAAAAAAATGGGTCGTTAAAGCGACGAAATTGAAATCAATGTTTCATCGATAAGCCAAAAATATTTTATTGATATATCACCAAACATTCGTCAAAATTTGTAGTCAAATACAGTAGTGTCTTTTTGCAAGAGCTCAAGTCAAGCGGATTCACATTGGAATCTAACCTCCATTGAATTTGGAGGGATGCTTCCTACTTTACCACCATGCATGATTGGGGTAAGGGTGGCACTGCTATCCTAATTACTAACAAATGGAAGAGCTTAATATCCAATTCTGAGTTTCCCCTTGCAACAGGGATGTTTGGATCAGCTTGAAATTATAAGATCAAACAGTGGGAATCTACTTAATCTATGCCCCTAATGAATACAGTGAAAGGATAAAACTATGGAAATGGTTGAGCAACCTGGACAACATACCCTAGATAATTAGGGGGAATTTAACATGATTGAAAGCAAGGAAGACAAAAATGGAGGAATTGACATGGAATGGAAAGGCAATGAGAAATTTTTATTGGTCAAAAATGAAGGCTAAGCTAAAATTGACTGACCCAATTAGTGGGAAAAATAAGGACTACCCAAATATTTGGTTCACCTGGTGCAACTTCCAAAAGGGTAATAGAAGGATTTATTGCCGCTAGGACAAAATTTTACTCAAATGAGGACTTCTTAGCGGACACCATGGAAAATGGTTGCAAAGTTGAAGTCCACCCCTATACTTTGTCTAACCACCACCCGATAAAAGCAAAATTTCTATTGAAGTTCAATGGTAGAAATGCAAGGAGAAGAGGTTGAGGCTTCATTCTCAACATAGCCCTACTGAAGGATAGTTATTGTTTAGATGTCATTGGGGACCTCAATAAAATCAATCAGGGGTTGTATAAAGGCTTGAGTGCCTTGGAAAGATGGGAGTTGAATTCCAAAGGGTGAAATCTCTATTTCAAGTGATTGGAAAAAAGAAAGCCCTTGACACAAGAGAAGAAAACTTCCTACAAGAAGAGCTCCTGCAAATAGAAATTTGTATGCAGAAATCCCCAGAAGAAGTGAACCTATATAACAAGCTTAGGGCTGCTAAGAATGCACTAAGGCGAATCCAAAACTTCAGAATTCAAGGACTAAAATTGAGATCCAAAATTAACTGGTTGCAAAATGGGGACAAAGGCTCAAAGTTTTTTTCAGATTTCTAAAAGAAAAGAACACATAGAACAAATACAAGTGGGGGGGACAACCTTCAGAAAACTAGAGGATATAAAAGAAAAGTTCTATAACTTTTATAAACAATTATTCGCCTCAGATTGCAGGAGGGAAGGCTACAAAAAAGCAAGAAATATGAAAAAAGGCAGTGTCCCAAAAAAGATCTCAACATCAGAAGCACAAGGGCTAGGCAAGGAGATTACAAAAGAGGAAATTGAACAAGCGATCAACTCAATGTAGAATGACAAGTACCCAAGTGCAGATGGACTCTCGGTTGAGTTCTTCAAAACCTTTAGTGAATGGATCTCAGATGACCTATATGAAATTTATAAAGAAGCTTTGGCAAAAGGCGCATTGGGGAAAAACATCAACAGGAGCATAATAAAGCTAATTCCTAAAGAAGGGGACAAAACTCAAATAAAGAATTGTAGGCCAATAACTCTATTGAAAGTCTCCTATAAAATCCTTGCAAAGTTCTTAGCCAAAAGACTAGTGAATATCCTACCAAAATTTATAAGCAACACTCAGACAGGGTTCATTAAAAGCATATATATACTTGAAAATCTAATCACTAGCTGGGAGCCCATGGAGTGGGCAAGAAAAACTAGGCAAGAGGCAACAATGGTGTTGTTGGACTTTGAAAAATCTTATGACCAAATTGAGTGGGAGTTTATTATGCTAATGTTGAGCACCTTCGGCTTCCCAGAAGCTTTTTACAATACGGTGGACACCCTCTTCAAGGATGCAGTGGCCCAAGTTGACATTAATGGGAATCTCTCGTAGGAAATCAATTTGTAAAGGTTTATAAGGCAAGGTTTCCCCCTAGCCCCTACTCTATATGTGATACCCTCAAATGGGTTGCACTTTATACTAAGAATGTACATTGATTCCCTAAGGATAAAAGGTATTACTCTGCCTAACCAAGAAGCCCTCCTCAACATTCAGTTTGTAGATGATACTACTTTATTCCCACTACTGGAGGAAAGCAATATGGTGAACCTCATGAAAAAGATGGATTTTTTTTGTGTTGCTTCTAGAGCAAAGGTTTCCACTGCAAAATATGTCATGTTGGGCTAGAAAGAGGAATCCCCAAACTAGCTTATTAAATATGGTATGCAATGGGGTGGCCCTCAAAAACAAGTCAAGTACCTTGGTATTTCGTTCTCTGTCAATCCCAACCTAAGAGAAATGTGCCTCTAGATACATGCAAAAATTGATAAGAAAATCAATAATTGGAACAAGCAACCCCTATCCTTGGCTAGAAGGGTACAGGTTTGTCAAAAAATTATTGCCTCATACAATATCTACTATGCATTTGTTTGGATGTTTAGTAGCTATCAGATTGATGAAATCCAGAAAAAGATCAGAAGGTTCCTTTTGTCTGATGGGAAAGGGAAGAGAAAGAAGCATGTTGTAATATGGGACTGGTGCTGCCTAAGCAAGGCTGAAGGTAGGCTGGGGTTGAAAGACCTAAGGCTGCAAGGAATCGCACTGGTATCCAAGTGGATCTCAAGGGCTCTTGAGGGAGATGAGCCTTGGAAAATCTTAATCAGAAGCAACATTGAAATGGGAGCTCCCAAGCATGCCAAGACATGGAAAGGGCTCCCCCTAAGCGACCTCATTTGCTACAGACAACCAATAGTCCCTGTGGGGTCTATGGTATTTAAGAGCCTATGGAAGGCCTTAGATCTCATAAAAGGTCATATTCATAACTCACAAGCCTTCTTGAATAATATTGTGTTTGCACAAAGGTCAATCTGGTGGAACCTTTACCACAATGGTAAGCCCCTAGCATTGAAATAGGGTTTTTCGTCCAAGGCTTGGGAAAATAAAGGAATTAAATATATTGTAGAAATTTTGAACGAAGATGGCCTAAAAGACTAGAATATACTCAGCAATGAATACCAACTTCCTAAATCAAATTGGAGGACTTACTCTGTTATAAGGGAGGCCTGTAAGGAAATTGTTGTGAACACAAATCATGAGGTCCATTACGATTAGTACAAGGACTTTACATGGTAGGATGGTTCTGAGCTCACCAAGCTGAGTGTGAAAAAATTATACAACACCCTCACCAACCAAGTTCAATTATTCAGTCACTTAAACAAAGCATGGGGTGCAAACCTAAATAGACAAGATTGGGGAAAAGTGATCAGAAACACTTGGGAAAGTGTGCTTGAGCCAAATAAGGAATGCTTGTGTTGGCTCCTATTGCTACAAAGGCTACCAATCAAATATAAGATAGAATACATCAAGATCTGTAGCATATGCAAAGTGCCAGAGTCCATTAAACACATCTTCTTTGACTCTGTGTTCGCAAGGGAAGTATGGAATATTTTTTGCCACAAACAATGCATATGGGATAAAATGAATAATTTAAGAATTGACAAATTTATTTTTCTGTTTTCTAATGCTATTGGGGAAAATTTAATGTTGTTTTGGATTATTGTCTGAATTGAAATACTTTGGTTCATTTGGAAAAAGAGAAATGAGGAAAAATTTAGCGGGGCTAAGCGTCCACTTAATGAGTCTTTTAAAAGGCTCGCACTCTCTAATATTTCTATGCAGGTGGATGTCATGATTAAGGTGTCCAAAGAAAAGTTCTTGAAGCTCATTGAAGATGGTATTATGCCAGTTAGTATTCACGGGGTCAATTTCACACATGACTGGCAATACACCACGGTCTTTCTCAAAGCTCTTAAGTTGTTCTGGAAGGAATACAATGATAGGGTAAACAAAGATGGCATTGGTGAGGACCCTCCCCCACTACTCAACATTGGTGACTTTACCCGAGATGAAATTGAAACAACTGGTACACTCTTGAAGATGAAAGATGCAGAACGTGGGGCTATAGCCAATCCTTGATGAGCCAAATTTTCTACCTCTTGATAGTGTTGCTGCAAATTGGGTTTTTGTTGTTTTTTTCCTTTTGGAATATGTACTTCATTGTAAATGTGAACATGTACATCGAAGGACTATAGTTGTAATGTATTTACTGTGATATGATGTAATGGGCTGGGATAGGCTGCTAGCTGGTTTTTTCTTTTTGAAAGTATGTAATTGGCACTGATATATACTCTCCATGGTGATGTATGATGTTGTTCAAATGATATTTAATATAAAAAAAAACCCCATAGGTGAAAGGAAAATGGAGGAGAAACAACTTACCCAACATTCTCTTGTTTAGAATCTTGAAGAAAGTACAAAGATTACAGCTCGAAGAACCCTAATCTCATGGTGGTGGTGTGAAAATAAGCTCAAGGAGAACCCTCTGTTGGCACTTTGAAGTCTCCAGAAGTCTTCAGATGTAAAATGATATGAAAATGAAACTATGATCGATAGGTTTCTTTTTAGGGTTTCTTACCCTAACTTTTCCAACAGAAGAGAAGGCATTTTTTCCTTTCTTTCTAAATAAAATGTGATGTAACTAATGCACCCATGGTAAGCACTTTAAGCTTAAGACTTGTGCTTTATGCATAGGTTGGTATTGATGTCCACTTAGGTCGAATTAGGACTTTTCTTTGTTTTTGCATTAATTTTGAAGTGTAAAGTATTTGATTGAAGTGATATTTGTTATAAATCACTTACTCAAATTACTATTTTAAATGCAAAAGATTGAGTATCATGCTTTATAAATGTATTTATGTGTTTTGTTGAAAAATTATGATTTGAAAGCATATAGGAGAGAGTTGGAGAGGTTAGCCAACATGTGCCAAGAATATAGGAAACTCTTTTGACTAAATTTAAAGGCCTTGGAGAGCATATAGAGGTTTTTTTGATGCCTTTATGGGTGGAAATGGTCAAGGATTGACCATTTCTTCTTTTTGGAGCATTTTGGAGGGAGATTGGGGCCTATTTTCTTGGCTTTATTGTTGCATATGACCAAGAATATTCTTGATCTTATTTTGGTGGATCTTGGGATGGATATAGTCAATTATTGACTCATTTGTCTTCAGTTCTTACTTGTTCTTTTCCTGCTCTGTGACTTCTTTTTAGTCCTTTGGAGAAAAGATAGTGCATTATAACTCAATCTCAGGCATGTACAAAGTTGGTAACACCTTTACTATAAATGAAATTCAGCATTTTTACCTTCTTAGAAGCTATTTCATAGTGTGCAGTGTTTGATTGATGAATGTTCTTATGAATTTTGATAATTCCTTTAATTTTTGTCTCATTTTAGCACCTTTAGGCAAAAGAAACATATGTTTTGTAGGTTGTAATTTGTGCATTGGTTCAATAGTTATTTTAGTTGTGGAAACTCTTTTCCTTCAAAAGTGACAAGTGAACCAAGCCTCCTTGCAAAACACTTATCATTGATATGTTAAAATATTTGAGTCGTGTTAAGTCAACTTGAGCTATTGATAAATTTATCTATTAAAGCAGCAGCATAGGTCTGAGAAATCAAATTTGGTGCATCACCATAGGAGTTAGTTTTTATTTTCATGTTTACATCTTACTCTTTCCTCAGAAAAGCATTAGTTTAGGAGTAGTTTAGGTGATAACCATTTAGGAAGTTGGCCTTCTGTGGAGGTTTGGTCTCATTTCAAGCTACCAACACCTTGACATCATTCCCATGTTTCAGTGGATTTTTGAACTTCAGGTTCAATAGGGTGCAAATCCAATTGATATCAATAATTTCATTTCGTGAGTGAGTGAAGGAATAGATCTAGATTAGTGTTTTTTATTTAGATTATCTTATATTTCATTGCATTTGTCTTGTTTATGCTCTATGATTTTCCCCCTCACACAATTTTAAAGACCCGATACAAGTATTTAACATATACATTTAATGTTTCTACATGAATGCTAAATTTTTCCCTTAAGACCATAAATCTATTTGTAGCTTTACAATGAGTTAGTGTGGGTCATCTACAAGCTAATACATGTGTATACATAGTTGTTATAGGTTTTAGTGTAATCTGAAGCCTTGTGTTAAGGTTTTAAATTCATTTATTTTCTACCTTCTCTCATGCATATTCTATCTTCTTCTCTTCTATTCACTATAACTATTTCAATTATCTTATTTTCAAATTATTATTCGTATCAATGCGAAGCCTCCCTTGTGCGTGTGAAATTTTGAAGAACATGCATGTGTTGATCGAAGATATGTGTTGAAGCTTTGTCCAATGTCGATTAAGATCTTGGCATTACTTCGTTGTATAAAATAGGTTGATTCTCCGATCCTTTTTTGAGAAGAAAGAGGTTTGTTATATAGAATTTGTGATTCGAAATGAACGCTCAAGATCACATAGTAGAATATTTTGATTGAAAGTCGAAAGATGTTGAGAGGATTTAGATGGGCATAATCTATGCAAATTGATTACATAATTAGTGTGATTGAATAATAGATTGATCTGTTAGGAATATAGATTGAATAGTCTGTGGGATTGAAGAATAGACTGATCCATCACGAATATAGATGGATTAGTCAGGAAATAGAGTGAGCAATTGGTGGTTCGTAATCTACTTAATCATCAAAGTGGATGAGGATAATTAATTAATTGCTTTTTTTAGAGTTGAATGTGCAAATCAAGTTTGAATTTTGCAAAAAAAATTGTTTATTTTATTTGACCTTTTTGATGATGTTTTGAATAGTTTATTCAAATTTGAGGGGAAGTGATTAATTAAACTATTTATGTTTTAATAATTTAATTGACTTAGGGGAATAAAGTGAATTAGCGACATAACTAAATAATTGACGTTATTTAATTAATCCTAAAGAATAGAGTTAGATTAGGACTTTATTGAATAAATGAAATGTATTTAATTGGTCAAAAATGATGAAAATATGAGTTAATTAAATAATAGCAGAAATTAGGGTTTTAGGACTTTATTAAATAAATGTAATTTATTTAATTGGTCAAATTTGATGAAAAAGTGAATTAATTAAATAATGTATAATTATTATATTAATACAGGAAATTAGGGTTTTTGATGTAATTGATGTGAAATGCAGTGATATTTGATGATAATAATGTCGATGATGTGAATATGTCATTTACGGTGTGTAATAAGTGTTAGGTCAATTTTACATGTCTACAATATATATATATATATATATATATATATATGTATGTATGCATATATATACATATATATATATATATATATGATATTGTCTTTAAATGCATTCTTCATTTCAGTCTTATAGATATTTTGGTGTACTCAATTGACACTTAGTCAAATTGTATATTGTTCACTCTGCTTGAATGGTGTGCAATTTCAATACATGTTTCGCTCAACCCATTCTTCCTTCAACGGTTCATCAATGGTCATCAACGATGACTTGCACTTGGTAGATATACACTTTATTTACTATACTTTCTCTCTTAAGGTAAACACTACTAACTATCTTTGATTGATACCTCCTTTTATTTTTTCTTGAAAGATTGAATTGGAGAAATTATACATAGAGGTGACTACAACAAACCACATCATAATAGTCTTATAATTCAATCAATCAATGATATCACTAAAACTCGGCTCTACTCTACTCGACAAGATTCTCGCTCTAGCTATTTTTTTGAATTTTTGGACCTTGTCATGATTTGACTGTCTCAATGAGACAGTCAAGAGGGGGGCCCAAGAAGGATCCCCATTCCAAGAATATTGTCCTCTTTTTTGGCATTGTGCCTGTTGAGGCAGCAACCATCTTAGTTGTTCCCCATATGGTGACCCCTCCTCGTAATTTTGTCCTCTCCCCAAAGGAAAAGAATATTGGAGGTACTTCTGGAAAGTCGCCCATATCTCCATCTTTTGGGCTTGACTCTTTCTTCTCTATGGAAGAACCGATTTCATACATGGACAAACTAGTGGGTTCTAACTCACCAGCCTCGGGTAAAAGGTCATTGGAATTTGCTTCCTACTTAGTGACTGGTTGGGAAGTAGATGTCCCAGAAGTTTTGATGTTGAAGGCGATGTACAATCTCAAACTAGCGTTAGTTGGAAACAAACTGGTGTATAGGCCAAATATTGAGCTGGTTCATCAATGGGTTGCTTCCACTTGGAATCTCAAAGGCAGTGTAACCATATATGCAATGTCGAGAGGTATTTTCCTTTTCTCATTTGTGGTTTATGAAGATATGTTGAAATTTTTAATGGGTGGTCCCTGGAATTTGGACTCAAGGTTTAAAAAATTTCTCTCCCTCTGTAAATGGAAACTGGGCTTTGACTTGTCGGTTGACCCGGGTGCCTAGGCTCCAACTTGGGTCCGCCTTCCAAGCCTTCCTCTGGAGTTTTGGGAGATGGGTATTTTAAAAGGTATAGCCAACTCCTTCGATAGTCTTCTAGTTGTTGATAAGATCACTCAAGAGAGATCTAGACTAGTGTATTTTTGTATTTGTGTTGACGTGGTTGTGAATACAGTCTTACCATCCTCAATTCTCCTTTAAGTCAAAATTTGATAATTGGACCCAACCCTTGGAATATGAAAATGCATGTCTCTTCTACTAGCAGTGCAAGAAGTTTGGACACCTCATTGACTCTTGTGGGAACAAACCTATCAAGGGTACTTGTGCAAAGGAGAAAAATCAGATAGTGGAACACTCTGTTAATGAAATGTCTTCGGTAGCTCAACCTTCTACTACCCCTGTTAAGGTGGCGCATGTTCCCCAACTAAAGACTAGCCATGTCTTGGGCTTGGAGGTTTTTTCTAAACCTCTTATTGTAACTAATGACTCGGTCTTCCTGAACCTTGAGGTCTCTACCCCTGCTTTAAGCCTTTCTACCCCATGATTTTTTAAATTGGTGAAGTCAAACAATGGGGATGAAGTTATTATAGAGGTTGAACCTAAGGAGGGACCATTTTTGGAGGATAAAGAGCTAGCTCCCTAGGCAAAGGTGTTTTTTTCAGGAGAGGGAGAGGAGCTAGAAGAAGTTAAGTATGTGCACCCTGATACAAACTTGTCTCTAGAGGATATGCATTTCATTTGCCAAAAGGGGGTAGGAAACCTGAGTGACTCTTTGGCTTTACTGGGCTTTCCTACTCAATCTAGTGATAAAGAAGACGAGGAGTGGTCTCAAGCACCAATTAAATCCAAAAATAAAAAGAATCCAGACATTGGGGGGGAATAAGGTGGGCAGACCTTCCCAAAAGGACTCTATAACTAAAGATACTATGAGGGATGTGGTTGCAAGAAAACAAAGAACCTTGGATTTGATCACAAGATCGAAGCCCAAGAAGAAGTAACCTTGGCTAATTCTTGGGGGAGAGGGTGGTGATGTATAGTTGTTATCCATGAATTTTCTTTCCTAGAATATAAAGGGCCTAAATATCCCATATAAATAGTTCTTGGTGAAAACTTGTATTCTCGACAATAAAGTGGATGTTCTCCTTCAGGAAACTAAGATGAAGAAAGAGACTTTTGACAAGGCTATTTTGAGTATCTGGCTTGGTGCAAATGATTTTTTTAGTGAGGTTGAAGGTGCTTCAGGAGGTATAGCTACTCTTTGGAATCTCTCAAAGCTAAAAAGAACCTTGTGTGTTGCTAGCAAGAATAACCTGATGATTACCCTTGAAGATTTGGCTTCCTAGTAGAGATGAAATTCAATAAACATTTATGCTCCAAACTTGAGTAGGGATTGATTTCTTCATTGGGAATAGCTAAATGATGTTATTTCTTATAAAAAATATGACCATTAGATGTTGGGAGGAGATTTCAACTCTCCTCTCCTTCCCTCAGAGAAGTCTGGAGGGAAGGACGACTACTTGGATAGCATGATGGAGCTTGCAGATTTTTTAAACTCAGTTGGTCTTATAGATATCCCCCTCCAAGGAACTAAGTACACTTGGTCCAATCAAAGGAATGGAAACCATCTAATCTGAGTTAAATTAGATAGGTTTCTAATCTCTTCCAATTTCTTTCTTTTTACTCCCTAAGGTCTAGCTCTAATCATAATGCTTTGGTGCTTAAAAGAAATGTGGATTTTAATAGGGTACCTTTCCCATTCAAATTTGAATTAATTTGGAGTCTCCACCCTCATTTTTTTGATCTTGTTAAAACTTGGTGGGAAGAGCCTACAACTGACACTCATATGTATTGCCTGGTGGAAAAGTTGAGAAGAATAAAGCAAAGAGTGAAAGGGTGGAATAAGGTGATCTTTGGTAATATCTTTGAGATAAAGAAAACCCTGGGAAATAGCTTAAAAAAATATTCCACCAATCCACGTTGAAACATAGAAGCAGAAATAGGATTAGATCGCTTGTCAAAGAGGATGGCTCCATGGTTTCCACAGAAAAAGAAATTGCTTAGGAAGCTATTAACTTCTCTTCTCACCATATGGCTCTTGGCAATGTAAATCAGGTACATGATGATTTTCTTGAGGTGATCCCTAAATTTATTTTTGATATTGGTTTAAAGATGATGACTAATGTTGTTTCTATGCAAGAAGTTAAAAAGGTTGTGTTCTCCTTCAGACATTTTAAAACTCTGAGCCTGGATGGGTTTCCTCCTGCTTTTTTTTAGATCTACTGGGAAATTCTCAAAAATGACCTTTTCAATGTTGCTAGAGATTTCTTCAAGTCAAGTAGGCTTCTTAACCAATTGAATGCCACTTTTTTAGCCCTTATTCCCAAAAATGTTGAAGCCTCTTCTATGAAGGATTATAGATCTATAAGTCTCTACAATACGATCTATTAAATCTTCTCTAAAATTTTGGTGTTAAGGCTCAAACCGATGCTTGGTAAAATGATTGCTCCAAACTAGAAAGGTTTTGTCCAGGGAAGAAATATCCTTGATGTTGTCATCTCCACCCACGAAATTATCCACTCAATGGACCACTCTAAGAATCCTAGGATGGCCTTTAAAATTAATATTTTGAAGGCCTATGATAGAGTCTCTTGGTCATTTATTTTTGTTGTTCTTAGGAATTTTGGGATAGATGGTAGACTCCTAACGATGATCACTGCTTGTGTTACCTCCCCTATGTGCTTTGTTTTGGTTAATGGTGTCCCCCAAGTATTTTTCTCTTGTGGTTGTGGTCTTAGACAAGGTGATCCCCTCTCTCCCTACCTTTTTATAATTATTGTTGAAATCCTTGGGAGGAACATCTAAAAACTGGTGGACTCTAAAGCTCTTAAAAGGTGTTCAATTTGCCTCGTCTCTCATATCAGATTCCTATCAACAATTTTTTGATGATCCTCTTATGTTTAGGGAAGCCTCAGTGGGGGAATTTGGTCTTTGGAAACAAGTTCTCAATGACTATGTTGTTGTTTTTGGCCAATGTATTAACTATGAAAAAAAAAAAGATATACTTCTTCAACACTGACCAACAGATTAAGGATAGAGTAGTGAAAATTCTGGGATTTCAAGAAGCTACCTTACCTGATGCATATCTTGGCCTACCTTTGATCTCCAAGAAATTGGAAAATAACTACTGGAATCAGCTGATTAAGAGAGTGCAAAACAAGCTATTTGGATGGAAGGGGAAGCTTCTTATCTTGGGTGGCAAGGCCCAAATGCTGAAATTCTCCCTTCATAATATTTTGATTTATTACCTATCTCTCTTCAAAATTCTTGCTTTTATAGGGGAAAAGATTGAATAGATTCAGAGAAGATTTTTGTGGTCAGGCACAGAAGAAAAAAATAGACTATCCCTAGTCAGGTAGGAGACAATGTGCACTCTCAAAACAAGAGGGGGTTTAGGAATAAGAAGAATATATTTGCTAAAAAAATCCTTCACTACTAAAATTGGATGGAATATTCTAGAAGGATCTAAAGACTGGGTAAAAATATTCTAAACCAAGTACTTGAGGAATAGGAACCCTGGCTATTTTCTCTCTATGTCTGACCCACCTAGTGGTTTTACCTTATGGAATCATCTTGTTAAATTTAAAAATGTGTTGAAGTTGGGGGCTAGAAAGAGAATTGGGAATGGCATGAATAATTATTTTTGGAAGGACCCATGGATCGAGACTTCTACTGTGTCTTCAATTGATGAACTGAATCCTCTCAAACAAAGCTTAACCAAGATTTGTAGAGAAAAGGTTTTTGACTATATTAACTGGGAGATGGAGGAACCTAATTCAAAATGCTATTAAGGAGGGATAATCTAAGAGGCCGGAGACATGTCAACTACAAACCAATCCTTTTAAGGTTGCACAAACTTATTGGGGAGGCTAAGTGGTTTGATAGAGAAAGGGAAGACGAATGGCTTTGGAAAGGTAGCTCTTCAGGTTGTTTCTCAGTTGAAAAGGCTTATGAGGAACTATAGAAGCCTATGGATGTCACCACTGGTCATTTTTGGGATAAGGTGTGGTTAAAGAACTTGGTCCCAAAAATCAATTATTTCTAGTGGTTTGTAGCTCATGGAAAAATTCTTACTATTGACAACCTAGTTGGGAGAAGATTCTAATTAGTTAAAAGAAATCTCCCTTTGTAAGCAGGAAGAGGAGTCAATTATGCATCTCTTCTTTCACTTTCAATTCGCCAAGGAGGTGTGGTCCTTCTTCTTGTCATTGTTGTCCTCGGACTAGGTGTTTCCTCACTCAATGAAGTTGTTTTCAGAAAGCTAGTCAAATTGCCTTTTTCCCCATAATGTTATTGTTGACTTCTAGAACCAAGTTCCCCCTTTTCTTACCTATGGAATATGGAAATAAATGAATAATAGGATATTCAGGGAAGTGGAGAGAAGCAGCTGGGAGGTAAGCATGATTATAAAAACTCAGATTAAGGAAAACATTGAGGTAGGAAGATACAGCTTCTCCAAATCTTGCCCTAACTACAAAGAGATGAGGATTAAGTAGAATTGGGGTACAAGGAAGGATCTCACTAAGCTCAATTGTTATATGTTGATAACTAGAATGGCTATGGTGTAGATTCCTCCTCAAACATATTGGATAAAGTGTATTTTTATGGGTGCTCAAAAGGCAACCCGGGATTAGCTAGGGTAGGAGGTCTTCTAAGAAACCACAGAGGAGATTGGATAGCGAGATTTAGTGTGAATATGGTTGTTTATTCCAATAATAAAGTTGAATCTATGGCTGCATTAGGAGGCTTCAAAACCCCAAAGGAGCTCAGATTTAAAAATGTAATTTTAGAAGGAGATTCCAAGCTCATTGTGGATATTTTGAATGGTGTGACTATGCCACCTTGGGAGCTAAAAAATATAACTCATAAGTGTCTAGCCTTGAAGAGTTACTTCACCAAATCTAGGGTGAAACATGTCTATAGAGAGGGCAACAAAGTTGTTGATTGTGTTGCCAACGTGGCTCTGAGTTGTATGGGGTGGACCCGCTGGACAAATAATAATATGTTGAGGCCTTTAAAACACATGATATTAAATGAGAAATTTGAAAATGATTACAAATTGCAAAAATGATATGTCGAAGTTATGCGAGTAGCATGGTAATATTGAGGTGTTTAAAGGTTTATAGAGTAATGATGATTTTTTGGGTACAGTGTGGTATCAGATGATCTCATTGGGAACTAAAATAAATCATTCTTCCCTTCCCAAGGTGCTTGAAGATCACATGGATATTTTCAAATTGTGTTGATTTTCCTATTGTCAGCCTCCCCTAAATTTGCAAAGTGTGGAAAGGAATGAAATTAAATGAGGATTTTAAAACTTGTAATAATAATGATGAGCTATTATTTCTGGGAATTATGCCACTGGCCATTCCTAAAAGAAACTTCTCGATCCCGCATTTTTTATGGGCTCACTTTGTTATTTGGAGAAATTGTGTCTTCTGCAACAAGGAGGGAAAGCCAAAGAAGAGGGTGATTATGAAGCTTAGCCTACAGAAGCCTAAGAATTTGTAGAAAGTTAAAATGGGAGGTACAAGGAAGCGCACTGAGCCTCCTAATTTTTAGGCCCTTAAGCAGAATGTGGACTTATGGAGGCTTTTTGAAAATGTTGGTATGGTTCTATTTTTTGAATCTTTTAAGGGCTACAATGAGAATTTAACTGCAAATTTTACCAACTCTTAGAGGAAAGGTAGTGTGGCTATTGGAGCGATGAAGTTTGAGGTTACAAGACAGCTCATTGCAAAAGCAACTAGTCTGCAAAATCAAGGGATTAAAGTTGCCAAGAAGAGCGAGGTTGATTATCAAAATTTCATCGACAAATTCCTGCATGAAGGGGAGAACCTTAAATGATTTCAAAATGGGTATGCTAAGTTAGAAATGCCTCCTCCCGTTGCTTTGGTTATCCTATTTGTTATGTGATATTTTACTTTAGATGATAGATATATGTCAATGCATGCTTACCATTTCCCTCTGCTCAATCATATTAGGCATGGTGAGATTATCAATTTACCCTTTTACCTTTTATCTTCCTTGCAACTTAATATTGAGAAGGGTGTTGGTCCTCCCCTTCACCAAGGTATGATTTTAACTCTGTATAAGTATGCACTAGCTCATAATCCTCATGGAAACCCTTTGGCTATTAGAATTCATAATCCTAACCATCTAAATAGGGATAACGAGGAACCTCTCGTTGAAGAAATTCCTACTGTGGCTCCTAACCCCCGCCCACCTCCCTTTGTTCCTGCCAGGAGGGTGCTAATTCCTACTAAGATCCCATCCCCTATGACCAATGTCTCAAACCCCTCTACTCCTGTGGTGCAGAAGGTTGAGGAAAAAAGTGTGTATGAGATACAGATCTTCAAGGCTATGCCAAAGAATAGAAAACACTCACCTTTACTGGTGGTCCTTCAAAAGGTGAAGAAAATAAAAAGAGATATTAGCCCAAGTGATATCATTAATATTTATGAGGAAGGTGTGCATAATAAGGAGTTGAAGGTGACCTCGCAAGGGCAAAGGAGTGATGGAAGCAATGGTAGAAGGTCTGCCTTCCTGGCTAAAGTAGCCTCTAAGGACAAGAAAAACAAATGGAAAATATCTGGTTTTGATGAGGAAGACCTGGAATTTGAAGAGTTTGAAGCTCAGGAGGAAGAAGATTCAGAGGATATGGATTTCAAGGACTTTGCTTATGATATGGGGAAGAGGGTACATATGTTGAAAAGGAAGAGGATGAGGAGGAGAAAAATTGAGAAAGTTGAGGAACAAAAGAATGATAGTGAGAATGTGCAAGTTGTTGGGAATATGGGAATGGAGACTAATGTTGATGACTCTAGCACTGAATTTTTGAAGAGTAGACTGACCTTTTTGCAAGTTCAAGTGGATGACATGGAGAAATTTTTAGTTACACTAATGAAGATAACTAATAGACTGATGAGGAGGCCAATGCTAGGAGTTCTTTTTGGAGAAACCATAATTTCCAAGAATTTAAAAAAATAGGGGAAGCTAGATGTGTTAAAGATGTTGGATGAGACCGAGGAACCTGAATGGAGGGAATACATCTCCCTCATTGGCGAATATGGGGAACTATTGAAGAAGGCCAAGTAATGGCTTCTTCTTGTTGCTTAATATGACTTCTTTCCATTTTTTTATGTTTTTGGTTCCAAATCTTGGATTGCTATTTTATTATAGCACTATTATGGTTTAATATTACCTTAGACACTGTTGATTTGATTAATGGTTTATGTATTTTTAAGTTTGCTAGCAGAAAATTATTGTTTTTTTATTAATATTGGTTGGACTATGGTTACTATGTTGAATGATGGCCTACGCGCCACTCTGCTTGCTATTTTTTGGTTCTTTCTGGTGGTGGTGTTTCCCACCTTCATTTGGTTCCTTTTTGTCTTTTGGTTGTAACCATGGGATCAAGGCCCTTCCCTGCTAAACTAATAAAAAACAAACCACATCATCGACCATCTCTATTTGATAGAGGTGAGGTTTTTAACCTCACTAAGGCTATACCATTGTCTCTTTTTTTTTGTTACTTCTTTCTTAATATTATTTGTTTGTTTTTTAAATGTGTTCTTCGTTTCAATATTATAGAGATGTTGGTCTATTCGATTGACACTCAATCATATTGTGTCTTGTTCACTCTACTTGAATGGTGTACAATTTCAATACATACTTGGCTCAACCCATTCTTCCTTCAATGGTGACTTGCACTTTGAAGGTATACACTTTAATTACTATAATTTATCTCTTACAGTAAACATTGCTAACTATCTTTGATTGATACCTCCTTTTATTTTTTCTTGCAAGATTGACTTGGAGAAATTCTACATAGAGGTGACTACAACAAACCACATCATTGGCCATCTCTATTTGATAGAGGCGAGGCTTTTAATCTCACTAAGGCTATACCATTGTCTCTCTTATTTTTTTGCTTATTTTTTAATATTATTTATTTGGTTGTTATTTTGTCGATGCTTTTGAACTAAATATTTAAAGTGTTTATGTGGTTTTCCATAGTTTGAAGGTTTGCTTTCTTTCTTGGTGCTTCGACATTGTTTTCGATGAAGTATATGGCCCCTGGGGTGTTTATGAACACTTCCAAATTTTGTGTTCATAAACACACTTACTTTTGGAATGTGAAACATGGTTTTGTTCAAGCTTCACTATGAATTTAATGGGTTTTCAATATTATTTAATTTCTTCATTTCTTTGGTCTATTGGTTAGCCAAAATCTATCTTCATACAATTTCCAGGTCACATATTGATATACATATGTATCTATCTATCTATATGTGTTTCAATCTATGTATTAATCTACCTATCTATAGTTCTATCTATACATATATATCTATCTAAATATCAATCTATCTATCAATCTATGTATCTATATATCTATCTATTTATATATATATATATATATATATATATATATATATATATATTTATATATGTGTATATACGTATATGTACATCATGTGTGTGTGTATATATGCATATATATAGATACATATATATGTATATATGGAATATATATGTACATAGATATACATATATATGGCATATATATGGCATATATATGTACATAGATATACATATTTATGTATGTATATATATATATATATACATGTATATACATATATATGTATATCTATGTACATATATATGAACATAGATAGATATCACTGGATACAGTAGCATAGGAATGAAATTGGTTGAACACTAAGACAAGACAAATTAAGGTTGACTGTCATAACCTACACCAAATAAACTATACACTAAAAAATTACGAAATACGAAACTATGTAATGAATGATTGTGCAATGAAGAACATGTTGTAAGAATGGAGAAGATCAGTTTGTATGTTGTCATTGATTTCACCATTCTGTTTATGGTATCAGATTGGTTTGGTACCCTGAACCGGTGTGCAGAACATTATTACTTCCTCTAGTGTTTGATCCGATATTTTGGTCTGCATATTTCCTCTGATAATCATCATTGATTAAGGTTTTTAGAAAAGGCTTATGATCACTAGAAGCGCATATGTATGCATTTTTGTATGTTCATATGATTGGATGGTGAGTTGGCATTGGTTTTGGTGATTTCATTTCGTTATTAGGTTAATCACGGTCGACCTAATAATTAGTTAATAGTTTAACATGTATTATAGATATATGTGTGACCTAGCTTTGGTCCCAGCCGACATAATATTGCATGACACATGGTTAAATTACTTTAAGAGAATATTTGTATGAAGCCAACAATTATATTTTTGTAAATATGTATTGCATCTAATTAGGTTGACCTAATTGATGTGTGCGGATATATCAAATATATATACAGCATGGTCTGTAGATGAATAGCAGTCGGAAGTGAGTATGTGTGTGAGTGTATATGTGAGTTGATATGTGAAGTGTGTGAGTAGAAGGATGGAGATTAGTTTTTTGTCATGCAAGTGAATACTCTGAGCACCAAAGGAACTGAATCTACACTTGTCTTGTAATTCCATCAATTCATATTTTGGTTGTAAGCCATTTTGTTTTTATAATTTTTGTAGGAAGTGAGCCTCCATATTTGGACAGTGAGTCCTTGTAAGCAATGAGTTTTTGTATCTATCAGTGAACCTCTTTTGTAACCATTATTGAAACAACTATATATATAGTGATCTAATCATTACCATGGTTTTTCCCTCATTGGGTTTTCCACGTAAAATTTTGGTGTTCTTGTGTTGTGTGATTTCATGCTATGTTCTTGCTCTTCTCTAATTTATGCATCAAAGAAAATAATGGTGTTTGTTCAATAAGTTTAAGAAGATACTGATTCAACCCCCCCTCTCAGTATCTTGAATATTCAACAATTGGTATCAGAGCACTAGTTCCTCTAGAGAAGCCTAACAACTTGAGGGAGATCCTACAAATTGAACAAATGGATAAAGAAGAGCTTCAGACTACCCTTGAAGATCTTGACAAGGCTGAAATTGAAAACAAAGATCTGAAAGAAAATCTTGATGAAGCAAATGAATGCATCCGGAAATTGAAAGAGCAATTAAAGAAATTCAAAGAAATACATAGAGAAGTGAGTGAGAAACTAAAACAAGCAAACAAAGAGAATATCAGACTAAAGATGAAAGTGGATGAAAAGAAGAGAATTGAGGAGTGTCTGAAAATAATGATACAAAGCAAGTCTGATGTTTGCTCAAGGCTTGAACAAGAAGTGATGAATATGAAGGCAGAATTAGAGAAAGCAAAACTCTGTGAAGATGATTTCAAGACAAACTCCACCGAGCTTGATGAATTAATAGAAGGACATAAACCTTCTAAAGACAAATGTGTCTTAGGTAATGAAGTTGGTGAAAAGATGCAAAACTCAAATCCAGTAAATAATCAAAGGACTCGAGATGAAGAGAAGCCGAAAAGAAATCTAGGAAGGAGACCACCTATCAAACAACCAAATGCTCAAAGGTACCCATCGTTCAATGGTGTTTTATTTTCATGTAATAAATTTGGTCATAAGGCAACTGAGTGTAGGAGTAGGATGAATCGATTTTCTGGTCCCTTCTCCGGACAATGTTATACATGCAAGAAGATTAGACACAAAGCTACTGAATGCAGATCTCAGGTAAGGATGATTAGTCAGGTGATGATGAATAGATTCAATGGAGGGAGGATAAATCAATCTTTTGATGGCTATTTTTATACCTGTAACATGTTTGGGCATAAAGAAAATCAATGCAGAATAGGGATTAATGGAAATCAAATAAGACAAAAAATGTTGTCTGCTACAATTGCAAAAAACTGGGAGATATTTCAAAAGTGTGCAAAAGTGAAAAGGGAAAGCAGTCTGCTCTAGTGAAAGATGATGAACCAATGAAAAATATTAAAAAACAAGAGGTTAAGAAACAAATGAGAAAGATATGGAAGAAGAAAGAAGAATCAGAGACTACTGATGTGTTTGTACCCTCATCTGGTACAGATGATTCCTCTGAGAATTAGACCTAGAATGGTCCTAGGGGGAGCTTTATCAAAAAATTGCTTAAACCCCCTAGAAACACGGCGTGTCAAATGCTAGCATGTGTATATATTGTAAGGAATGGCTAAACAAAGGTGATGCAAAAGAAAATGGAAGAAAAAGTGTGAGCATGTTCTTTTGCAGAGTAAATTAGGGTTTCTCAGTGCAGTGGAAGAAATTTTTGTCAACCTTTTGCAATTAATGTGAGTTAGGGAAAAATGATGGTGTATAAAGAAAAAATTTCAAGTCATTTTGATCCCCTAAAGCATTCAAAGAATTTGAAGAGCAACTTGGAACCTTTCTTGGAGTGATTTTGCAATGATTTGGAGCATCTTCAAGAGATCTTTGTGGACATTCAAAAACAAGCAACAAAAGTTTCTCTCACAGTTATAGAGGAAGGTAAAAGAAGAATTTTTTGTTGAATTTGAAGAAGTTAAGTGTTATAATGGAACCTTCTAACAAAGGATTGAGTGGAAATATCCCAATGAGGCTAAAGGGAGTCGAGCTGGATGATTTCGTTCATCGCAAGATAAAGAAAATGGAATTAGGGTTAGAATCAAGCGACTTACAGAACATAAAAACCCTAGGTTTGGATTTGTGTGGAGAATTCCCTTGGATCTTGTTCCTTTTGAGAAAATTCAAGGATGGCAGCATGTTGTGTTGGATAACTCCTATCCCGTTATGAAGGAAGTGATCGAGGCTATCATCAGGTTATGTAGCATTGGAGACCTTCTCAGAAAGAAGACCATAAAATACAAGTAGAGGAGTTGACGAGAGTTGACAATGATCCTCGAGCATTGTTGATCAATACTATTATCAATCCTTCCAATAGGTATGTTGCGTATGGAATTTCCTATAAAATTTATTTCATAAATTAAGATGGCTCTACTTCAGCCATTGTCGTGTACCTGACGCATAAAATGGTAAAAGAGAATAAGTAGTTTGATTTATGCAGATTAATTCTTGAAAATCTTACCGAAAATATATGAATGTCATTAGTAGAAGGATACCTTTTCCATTTTGGGTCCTTACTTATATTTCTGGTACTCTATTTTTTGGACTCGTTATCAAGAAAGGAAGGTGTTAAGTGGGAATCTAGGATTCCCATTGAAATAAAAATATACATATACTTGGAAGGCTTGGAAGATAAAGTAAGTGTGTGTAAAAACTTTTTCTTGTCTTTGCAGAAAGATATGTGCTCTGGATTGCTTATGTCTAGTCAACTTGAGGAAGGTTCATCCTCTGGAATAAAAGAATTGTTGGAAGTTGTCATTAGTGATTCCCCTTCGGAATCGAAGAAAAGAAAAGCTATCATTGAAGACATCATTGTCATTCCGGAAGAGAAGGAAAAAGAAGAAGAATATCTACCTAGATTCGAATTATCTAATCTAGATGGCATCTGGTCTATGTTAGTTAAAGGAAAGATGAAGAAAATTGGTGAGTTATGGAATACTGCCTCTCCAGTTGATAGGCTCAAGATTGATGATGCTCTAGTTGAGTATCTACTTTGAAAAGGTATTGATGTATCAATTGTTTTTTATTCCTTAACAGAAAATTTAGCTAAGGTTGTTGAAGAAAGAATGTTGCTTGAAGGTCCAAAAGCATGCAAGTTGGAAGCCTTGGTTGAAAATAGATGTACTAAATCTAAGTAGAGGTTATCTGAACTTATCATGGAGACGAAGAAATGCATCAAAGAAATGTTAGATATCTACAAATATTGACTCTAGTGGCCTGTTGCAATTGACAATTTTAGAAGTAGGATTGAAGGAATTGAATTTGAGGTAAACAACATTGGAAATAACTTTGATATCTTTGAAGACAAAGAAGGGAAACAAATACTAAGAGTTGGTTAATTGCAAGCCAAGCTAATCATTGTACAAAGACAAAGAGATGATGTACTGAAAACTTTATGGCTCCTTAAGGAGATTGTTGAGGTCCGGTTATACCATATTTTTAGAATACTTACTGATGCAGAAGATTGTGAAAGTTAGTGCTCATCTGCAGATTGGTCATCTTCTTTCACATTGTTGGCCCTATTGAAAATCATATGCACAAGAATGGATTTTGTTGTACTTGAAAGGAAGAAGTTATATCCAGTTATTAAAGAAAGATACAAGAAGGTGTTTCAAGTGAAGAGTGTCATTTTTACTTGAATCTTGAATGTTCAATTTTTGTTGTTTTGTTTGTTTTGGAAAAAAGGAAAGAAAGAGAACAAGATGAGAAATTTTGAATTTTGAAAGGTTGAATGTTTGAAAGTTTTTGAAGTTTTAAAACCTTTGATGGCTAGAAGATTCTATAATTTTTTGGAAGAATTGGGTTTTTTGCAATTTTGGATGTCACCATGTTTACATTTTTTTTGTTTCCCTTTTCCATTGATGTCAAAGGGGGAGAGATTTGGAGAGATTTGGAGAGATTGGAGGAGAGTTCTTGAATTGGAATTTTTGCACATGTTGCCATCAATGACAAAGGGGGATATTGTTGGAAAAATGGAGAAGATCAATTTGTATGTTGTCATTGATGTCACCATGTTGTTTATGGTATCAGATTGGTCTGGTACCCTGAACCATTGTACAAAACAGGTTTACTTCCTTCGGTGTTTTATCCAGTATTTTGGTCCACATATTTCCTCGGGTAATCATCATTGATTAAGGTTTTGAGAAAAGGATTATGATCACTAGAAGTGCGTATGTATGCATTTCTGTATGTTCATATGATTGGATGGTGAGTTGGCATTGATTTTGGTGATTACATTTTGTTATTAGGTTAATCATGGTCGACCTAATAATTAGTTAATAGTTTAGCATGTATTGTGGATATATGTGCGACCTAACTTTGGTCCCAACCGATATAATATTGCATGACACACGATTGAATTACTTTCGGAGAAGATTTGTATGAAACCGACAGTTATCTTTTTGTAAATATGTATTGCATCCAATTAGGCCAACCTAATTGATGTGTGTGGATATATCAGATATATATATAGGATGGTTTGTAGATGAATAACAAACGCAAGTGAGTATGTGTGTGAGTGTATATGTGAGTTGATATGTGAAGTGTGCGAGTATAAGGATGAAGATTAGTATGTTGTCATGTGAGAAAATACTCTAAGAACCAAAGGAACTGAATCTGCACTTGTGGTGTAATTCCATCAGTTCATATTCTGGCTATAAGCCATTTTGTTTTTATAATTTATGTAGGTAGTGAGCCTCAATGTTTGGACAGTGAGTCCTTGTAAGAAGTGAGCTTTTGTATCTAGCAGTGAGCCTCTTTTCTAACCGGTATTGAAACAACTATATATATAGTGAGCTAATCCTCACTGTGGTTGTTCCCTCGTTGGGTTTTCCACGTAAAATTTTGGTGTTCTTGTGTTGTGTGATTTCATGATTTGTTCTTTCTCTTCTCTGATTTATGCATTAAAGAAAATAATGGTGTTTGTTCAATAGTTTTAAGAAGATATTGATTCACCTCCCCCTCTTAATATCTTGAATATTCAACGGAACAAAATATTAGAAGTGCATGCTAGAATATCATTTGAATGAAAATCAATGAAACCCTTTACATATTTCGTATTAACAAACAAATGAAATACCAAATTGCATATTAAATGTTTGTGCAATGAAGAATAGAATATTAGAAGTGAGAACCCCATAATGAAGCACCCTACCTTGGTAGGTCCATGTAGATGAGAAATTTTTAAAAGAAATTTGCAACATCAGACAACCCTTCGTGGACCCACCAATTTTGTTTCTCCTCAATTGGACTATCTATGCTACACGCTACAGTCCAATTGGTCCAACGTGTTCATGACATGCCTATTTTGGTGGCTGACTACCTACCATTCAAACAATTATGTCCTCTTTCTTTTTGTAAGTCATATATATAGATAAAGAGATATATAAATGAAAAAATACATACATATTTAGATAGATAGACCAAACTAGATATATAGATAGGTATATAGATACATATTGAATATATATTTCCCAAATTTAACTTAGTTTATTAACTCCAAAGTGACATAAAATTCCATTTTCTTTACTTATTCCATAAGAATATTATTAAATATGGTTGATATAGTTAACTAGAAAAAAACTTCTTTCATCCATTTCTATGCTTAGGTATATGTTTGTATGTTGGTGTGTTTGGGAATATGGATAGATATAAAAGATGCATATACATAGATACACCCAACTACATATATTTAGATATGTCGATATATATAGAGAGATGTTTACATACTAAGACCCCTAAAATTTGTAAGTATGAAAGTGTGGAAAATCTACTACATTTGTATAAGTCATCAAAGTTTTGTAGTTCCTCATCTAGGATTATTTTCCTAAGTATGATCTTTCCTTAGTCCCCACCAAAATTTTAGACTTCCCCATCTTGGCATGCATTACCTTCTAACTCTACTTTTCATTTCTTTCTATTAGACTGTTAGACTCATCCATCCAAGCATACCTCACATTCATCTCTAGCCTTCACTCCTTTCATTGTATGAATTTAGAGTTTCCCATACCATCATACCTCTCTGCAAAACCCCACTTCTTCACAAACCTTCATTGAAGAATTAGAGTTCCCCTCATTGGCATACCTCCCTTCTAAACCCTAAACCTTGACTTATGACACATGCTAAGAGGTATTCATAATACAAACACTCTAACACTCCCACCTCTTTTTACTATTCATCTTCACCTACCTGCTTATCCAATTAGAGAACCATTAATGCATAAGTTGATGACATGTCTTCTATAATAAATTTGTAGGAATAAAAACTATCATTAATAATGATGACATGGTTCCACATGTACACCTAGTTGTGCAAATGGTGACATGGTTCCACATTCTCATGATGGTATTTTTTTTGTATTTTTTGACATCTTTTCAAGTGTACATTAAGCCAAAATTTAGGAGAAAAAGGATATTAATTAAATATACACAAAAACCCTAACTTCAAATTACCCTTAGCATATGTTTTCAAGCACCCATATGGATGAAAACCCATATATTTACAAGATATTGAGGATGAAAACCTTATAGATCTTGTGTCAAAGGATGAAACCCTTGAAATAGAGTGAGGGATATTATGAAAAGGTCATTTTCAAGCTTTATTGGGAACAAATCAATAGTAATACCAAACTATTTTGATATTTATGTTGCCTTGGAAGTAAGCCATTTATATTTTGTATTGTCGTTGTAACCAATATTTCTAAGATTAATGGGTGTACTATTTTACTTTATTTTTTAAGTTTTTTTCGCCAATTTTGTAACGGGTTTCAATCCAACATAATAGAAATGAAAGTTCTATACTTTTATCTTATTATTAACCTAATTTGTATGTCTATTTATCAATATATAAAAATTAATGTTATAATATTAATTTTGTTTGATCTTGGTATACATTTAATTGTATTGTTTATCTTATTTGTGAACTCAAACAAATAACACTAGGTATTTAATGTGACTATGTAAATATAAAAAAGAGGAATCTTTTGGGTCAAATAGAATAGATTAAGGTTTGTTATTTTTTGGTAAAATAATGAATTTGGGAGTACAAGAAAGGGTTGATAATTCTATTGTGTAAATATTGTCTCCATTTAGGTTTTCTAAGGTTCTATATTTTAAATATTTAAACTTCAAAATAGTAAAAGCAAAAAAAATTGTCATAGTGTTTAGATAACTTAATTAGGACCCAATTAAATACATTTGCAAATATTATATTAATATCTATCAAGGACATTACACAATGCCTCTATATTTTTTCTCTTTAGCTCAATGACTTCTATATTTTCTCATTAAAGTAGTAACCCTCTTCTTATACCCCCAAACAATCCATGAATAGATAGACCAATGAATCTTTGATATGTAGACAAATAAGAGGGATTTTTTTTGCATGTTCTTGAGAAATTCCAAAAAAATAATGGGTAACAAGTAGGCTAAGCTAATCAGCTAGCATACAAAGACCAAAATTGCACTAGCTTTAGGCTTATCATTAAGAGAAAGTGCTTTCAATGTCCATTTCAAACCTTAGCCAAAAAAAAAAAGATCATAAGGCATATACATATTGAAGTTTATGAGTAAAAGGAATTATTAACTCCTATATTCATAATTCACACACACACATTAATAGATAGATAGATAGACAGACAGATAGACAAATAGACAGTAGAAAAATAGATAGACAGACAGACAGACAGACAGACAGACAGATAGATAGATAGATAGATAGATAGATAGATAGAGAGAGAGAGAGAGAGAGAGAGAGAGAGAGAGAGAGAGAGAGATAGAGAGAGAGACAAACAAAGGCAAGAGACAGACAAATAGATTAGATAAGAATATAGATAGATAGATAGATAGATAGATGATAGATAGATAGATAGATAGATAGATAGATAGATAGATAGATAGACGATAGATAGATAGATAGATAGATAGATAGATAGATAGATAGATAGATAGATAGATAGATGAGACATAGATAGATAGATAGATAGATAGATAGATAGATAGATAGACATAGACAGATAGATAGATAGATAGATAGATAGACAAATAGACAGACAAAGCAGACAGATAGATAGATAGAGAGACATGATAGACAGACAGATAGACAGACAGACAGAGAGATAGACAAACAGACAGACAGACAGAGAAATAGATAGATAGATAGATAGATAGACAGACAGACAGACATGATAGATAGATAGATAGACAGATAGATAGACAGACAGACAGACAGACAGACAGATAGATAGATAGATAGATAGATAGATATAGATAGATAGATAGATAGATAGATAGATAGATAGATAGATAGATAGATAGATAGATAGATAGACAGACAAATATAGATAGATAGATAGATAGATAGATATAGATAGACAGACAGACAGATAGACAGACAGCAGACAGATAGACATATAGACAGATAGATAGACAGATAGACAGACAGACAGAAAGAAAGACAGTCAGATAGATAGATAGATAGATAGACAGACAAACAAACAAACAAACAGATAGGTAGATAGATACGATATACGCAACATAATTTAACATTGCAAATGCTTTTGGTGAAATCAAGCCTCCCCAATGCATTACTCAATTGCGGAGTGCAAAGCCGAACATGTATAGGTACCTAACCAAACGAAGACTCCAAAACAAATGGAAAGGAAAGGAATGAAAATGAGCAGGATGTGCAAGGATTTGGAGCATTGAATGAAATTTTTCCTTTGAATAACATGCCAATCAGGCGGAGTAAATAGGAAGGGACATGTAATGCATGTTGCTAGACAGAGCTAACGTAGGGGGTGGCGCAAGATTAATGCTATGAACTAGACGTTGGGGGTCGCGAGGTGTTTGGATGTCATGCATCCGTCTGACCCACTACCAACTCCACTTCACATAAACTTTAGAGGTGGACCCAAAACCAATGATCAATCAACCCTCCAAATGGGCATGTCATGAAAAGGTTGGACCAACTGGAGTGTAACATGTGGCAGATTTAAACCAACTGGCTAAAATTTAATAAAAAGTTGCTAGTAATTGAACATACTTGCAACCAAAAACCAGAAATAAAATGTAAACTTATATTTATAAAAAAATATTACAATCCCTAACATACACAACAAAACTAGCCAACAAGGATGGAGATGTACATTTGGTCCTTCCCAACCTCAAACATAATCTTGCAGTCCCCAATGTACACAACAAAATCAACCAAAAATTGATGGACTTGTAGGGTTGGTCCCTCCCAAACTCAATCAAACATGCCAAGAAAAGCATTTGGAGGCATGTTCTCATCTCATGTCGCTACATTTTGAGTTGTGGTATTTGGATTTGTATTTGGAAATTGACTACAACTTACATGTGATGGGGTGAGTGTTGAACAATTCATTCCAACACAAAATTGAGGGATACAATCTTTTCCCGACTCGATGTTTGACTTGACGTTTGAGTGCAAATTACATGTGATGGGCTAAGAGTCAAACAAATAGTATCAATAGAAAATTGAGGGATATTAATATTTAATAATTCCCGAAACAAAGCATGATTCTCTACTAACGGTTTCGCAAAACTATTTAACTGTCTTTCTCACTATAATGCCCTATGGGCCACCTCGATCTCCCTTTCCTTTTTATCTTATTCCTTTTGAACCCTCTCGTGCTCCCTCTTCTACTCCTTTTCCTTCTTTTGTAATAGTTTGAGCAGCTCTCTTTCCTTACGCTAAATTTCCTTTGCTCCTTCAATTCCATCACCACAATTTGTGTTGCCTTTCTTTCTTCATTGTGTTGCTTCTTTATGCATTTGATGTCTTCTACTTCTTTTTTCTTTTGCTCTTGTTGCTTTAGGAGAGTCATGTAATCATCAGTTGATAACAGTTGAGAATGTCGGCTCAAACAAATACCATTTTCAGCACAATTATTCATTCTTTCGTTGACAGTGTGAACAAGCAACTTCGAGAATTTACTGATTATCAAAATTGATTGGGATTCAATTTTTTTAGTCACATGAGAGTCAATGTTCTCCTCGACTTCCTTGCCAATAGCTTGTGTTTCTAAGCTAAAATCTGCATAGTAATATACCATTTCAAGTATGGCAAATGTGGCAGGTCCAGATGGGAATGAAAACGTTTCTTGCTCTTCTTGTCATTGTAAGTCAATACCCAAATTCATAGCTCCCTCTGTCAACCAAGATGATTGGCTATGGGTTGAGGGAAGACTAAGACCGTCATTAAATTACTCGTGTCAATTGTCTGCCATGTCATGAGATTGTTGATAAGATGAAACATCTACAATTGAATGACTGGAACTATTGTGTCTTGTATGTTGTACACCTTGTTGCACTTGACATTTTGTTGTGTACTGCAATGTGTGTGTCACTTCATTTTTTGAAACTACAACACCTAAAAGACTAAGGATAGTTTGCATTGCAAAATCATCCTCAGCTACATTGAATTGGTATGTGTCACTCAGATGCATGTCATCCACCAATGCATTAGGATTGAGGGGCCATATCCCCATCCTTTTAAAACCTATTGTAATGTTTAAGATTGTGAATGCTTTTTACAGCAACTTGTTGCCTAGCTTTGGCAATTTTGACCCTCTAATTTCTATGTTGGGTACCTAGCCAACCATGCAACTCATTCAAATTTGAAGTATGTTTTGAATGGTGAGAAAACTCCCTTCTAACTTCTATGTTGGGTACCTAGCCAACCATGCAACTCATTCAAATTTGAAGTATGTTTTGAATGGTGAGAACACACTCACATCTAGTGGTAGTTTGAGCAACGTGTGTGCGAAAAGCAAGTAGATCAATGCCTAACATCCTCGCCTCCTGGATGGTTGTCATTGCAACATGGCTACCATGGTCGTCAAAAATGAGGTGTTTGTTAGTGGGTGGCACGACTCATGGAATTGACTGTGATGTAACCAATTCATGAAAATCTTTTTTGTCATCTAAGTGTGTGGTTGGGTTGCCATACAAGCACCTAATTTGCAACCTATAATGTAATATTTTAGTTGCTTATTTCCCTTGAACAAGTAGAACTCTGGTATGCTCTGACCAGCTGCATTAACACAACAAAGAATTGTAATCCATTCCCAACTCTTGGGAATTATGTAGGAGGTGCTCTTACTGCCTCTTCTTTCCAATACCCTCATCACACCATTTTTTCTTGCTTGAATTTTTGTTTCATCGCAATTCCATATTTTGTGGGGATCATACGTATTAGATTCATAGACCGTTGACATTGTATTATAAAATGCAGATACTACTGCAAGTCTCAAGTTGAGTGCCTTGTCCTTGTCAAGGCCTTCGATTATGTGCAATGTGAGTTTTGGATGACACCTCCTAAATTTAGTTCACCATGACTTACCAAGTAGCCCATCCTTGAAAGGGTTGGGTCTACATTGGCAATTCTAGGAAACCTCTGCCTTGAAATTGATAATCTTGAGGCCATATGGCCGATAGCTGCCATTTCTTTGCACCAATTAACAATAAGAGCCTCCTCATCTTTTGTGAGGATAGTTGGAGGACCTTTCTTCAAAGTTGATGCAAGCCCACCTAACCATTTGATGAGAGTTGTAGCTAGGATTCTCTATTTTTTAGCAATAGCCCTTGTCAACATCCCATTGTCCTCCACATCCTGAAGAACCCCATTCATGTCCTTTGTTGACCATTCTCATTCTCATGTTGTTCTTGGCCTACTTGGAGGTGCACTAACCTCCACAACTGCCTCAACAAGTTGAGGATTGTCGTTTGCTTGTACACGAGGTTCTTTAAAGAGGAATGTAATTCCTCTTTTACATGCAAGCAACCTTGTTGTAGCTCTCTTCTTGATTGGTCTAGTCCTCATTTCAACTTTATATTGCTCCTACAAACATTACGAAACATGTTTCAAATAATAATAACCATCAACGAACACTGTTAAGCTCACATGATGCATGAACATTTTTTTTTTTTTATTGTGCATGTTCACAGTTTATAATGCAAAAGTTTATAAAAGTTTGATTTGTATTAGTCTTTTTACTTTGTTTATTTGGTTCTTTAAATACAATTATGCATTGACATTCATAAACGGTATAACTTAAAACCCGAGATATTGAAAACCCAATAGGTTGAGCACTTATGACGAAGTGGGAGACAAAATAACATCATACACAACATATAGGCATTGGTAGGCATTAAGAATTAAACAAAAAGTGCTTGATCATATGCACTTTGAGTAGATTGGGTGTAACAATCACATTGTATACAACAGATATGCATTGGCATTCATAAACAATTTTAATTGAAACCCCAGATATTGAGTTACAGATTAGTGTGACGAACATTTACACCAAATACAACATATTGGCATTCCCATACATAAAGAATATAACTGAAAGCCCAATAGGTTATACACTTACAACAGAGTGGGTGACACAATAACATCCTATACAACAAATAAGCATTGGTAGGCATTAAGAATTGAACTGAAAGCACTTGATCTTATGCACTTAAAGCAGATTGGGTGTAACAATCACATTGTATACAACAAATATGCATTAAAATTCATAAACAATATAAGTTGAAACCCTAGATATTGAGTTACAAGTTAGTGTGACGAACATTTACATCACATACAACAAATTATTATTCCCAAGCATAAAGAATATAACTAAAAACCCAATAGGTTATGCACTTACTGCAGAGTGGGCAACACAATCACAACCAATACAATAGATAAGCATTGGTAGGCATTAAGAATTTGAATGAAAGCACTTCATCTTATGCACTTAGAGCAGATTGTGTGTAACAATTACATTGTATACAATAGATATGCATTGACATTCATAAACAGTATAAGTTGAAACCCCGAATATTGAGTTACAGGTTAGTGTGACGAACATTTACATCGCATACAATAGAATGGCATTCCCAAGCATAAAGAATATAAATGAAAACCCAATATGTTGAGCACTTATAATGGACCGGGTGACACAATCACATCGTATACAATAGATATGCATTGGTAGGCATTAAGAATTGAACTAATAACACTTGATCTTATGCACTTAGAGCAAATTGGGTGTAATAGTCACATTGTATACAACAGATATGCATTGAAATTCATAAATAGTATAAGTTGAAACCCCAAATATTGAGTTTTAGGTTAGTGTGACAAACATTTGCATCGCATACAACAAATTGATATTCCTAGGCATAAAGAATATAATTGAAAGCCTAATAGGTTGAGCACTTACAATGGAGTGGGTGACACAATCACATCATATACAACATATAAGCATTGGTAAGCATTAAGAATTTAACTGAAAGCACTTCATATTATGCACTTAGAGCAGATCGAGTGTAACAATCACATTGCATACAACGAGATATGCATTGACATTCATAAACAATATAAGTTGAAACCCCAAATATCGAGTTATAGGTTAGTGTGACGAACATTTACATTGCATACAGCAGATTGGCATTCCCAAACATAAAGAATATAACTAAAAACCCAATAGGTTATGCACTTACAACAAAGTGGGTGACACAAACACAACACACAATAGATAGACAATGGTAGGCATTAAGAACTTAACTGAAAGCACTTCATCTTATGCACTTAGAGAAAATTGGGCGTAACAATTACATTGTATACAACGAATATGCATTGACATTCATAAACATTACAAGTTGAAACCCTAGATATTGAGTTACAAGTCAATGTGATGAACATTTACATCGCATACAAAAAATTGGCATTCCCAAGCATAAAGAATACAACTGAAAACTCAATAGGTTATGCACTTACAATGGACTGGGTGACACAATCACATCGTATACAACAAATAGGCATTGGTAGGCATTAAGAATTTAACTAAACTAACTTCAGCTTGCGCACTTAGAGCAAATTGGGTGTGACAATTACATTGTATACAACAAATATGAATTTGTTGAATAGAACAACTGAGAGTGGGGGTGGATCAGTTGTCACAAATTTAACATTTAATTCATTCATCGGAACTAATTCTTAACACTGCTTAAATGATTAACCATTAAATACTAATGCAGAAACTTAAATCCATCACACAAACACAATAACACCAAATTTATATGGAAAACCCAATAAGGGAAAAATCGTTGAGGATTAACTCACACTATAGAGAATATCAAAACCAATTACAAGAGGCTCACTACCAAAAAAAAGACACACTGTTCAGATCAGGACTCACTGTCCAACAAGGTTAACAACCCGAAGGGCTCACTACCAAAAAAAAGACACACTGTTCAAATCAGGACTCACTGTCCAACAAGGTTAACAACCCGAAGGGCTCACTACCACAGAGATACAAAGAAGATAGAAGAAATACATTACAGAGAGAAGACAATCTCAATGCAACAGAGAAATCCACCATAATTTGCTCAACTACTTGTAGAAATGCATGAATGATAGAGTACACCTTCTACTCACTACATCCAAAAACTCAGCATTTAGGCTTCGCACTGATCTGCCACACTCGCATCACACACTCACTGATTCGCATCAATCTCACATCTATTTGCTCTATTTCTTTGCACTTATCTCTCTTTTCGCTTGCCCCATTTCACCACTAACTCGTCATGTATTTATACTATCTTCAACTTTGAAACATATCCAAAGTTAACCATCCAAATCCAAATTCAAATTAGGTCGGTGCCAAAACATTTGAGGGTGGAATTAGAATGAGGGTGACCCAAACACACGTTTCATAAGGACCCAAATAGATCCAACACGCTTCATCAACTTTGAAGGTAGTGTTCAACACAAGGTTGACCAAACCAATGTAAAACACATAGAACCATTAAACAGGAATCTTCCAGATACAAAAATTATCTTCAATACAATCAAAACAACTCAACTCTAGAATCGTAAGTCATATGGCTTTACCAAAGAGAAATTCGAACCAACAACATTTCTCCCGAACTTCAACCAGAAACACAAAAAACCACAATTCACAACTGGTGAACATAACTTGCATTGTACAATAGCATCTTTTAACAGCCATGTTCAACATATTTGAACCACACAAACATAGGAGCAAAACCCAGAGCAACCACTAAACACCTGCAATCTTTCTTCAATACAATTTTCTCAATATCCTCAACATATACAACCAACTGATAATCAATTGACTAGTTGAAATCAATGATAGCACCTTCATTCTTTCCATTCTGGCAACAACATTAACATTCATAAATAGTATAAGTTGAAACCCCAGATATTGAGTTACAAGTATGTGAAAAACATTTACATAGCATACAACATATTGGCATTCATAGGCATAAAGAATAAAGAGTAGTAAAATACCTCAAACTTTATAGTCTGAAGCTACTACTTTTGTTTTTTTTGCCACTGCCTCTAGGAAAATATAGTTATGGATATCAAAGTGAGATGAGATAAATAGAATTGACAAAGCTTGAGTAATGCATTTTTTAATTTGTAAATCTCTTTATATGTTGAATGTTGGTTTGGTATGGAGTCTTTAATTTATGTTCAACGTTTTCAAATTTGAAAAATGTTTCGATGCCTTAAATTGCAGAGTTTGTATGTGTTTATGGTGTGCAATCCTTCGTTTGTCTCCCAGGCAATCTTTGGTGGCCTTACACAATTATTTTGGTGGTTTCAAGTGGCAAAAGAGGAGAAGTCGCCAATAGTTGGGTAATGGAATTTGACTGATGGGATACATGTGAATGATTTATTTTGCTTGAGTATTGTGTTGCAAGGAAAGAGGGATAGGGGAGTAAGTGTGATTGGATTTAGTGATGGGACAGTCTTGATTCATTATTGTTCACGTGACATTAGGTCCTTCAAAATATTGATGATGATGTAATGCACTAGGTGATAAAGTCAAGTGTGTGTTATACTATTTTTAAATTTTGGGTGCATGTTTTTATGCTACAGCTCATAGAAGAGCAACTTGGATTGTTTGTTGATGGTAGATGGGTTTTGAATACTCTTTGACATGTAAAATTGTGTAATTATTATTTTTGGGGACATATATAAACCATTTATAAAACAGTTTTTATCTGCACAATGATTGGACAAAGTTTGTTTACTTTATGGATAAAAAATGTTTCACAATTGAATATTTAGATGCTACATTGTGAGGTCCACAAAAGACTATTTATGTCCCCATGATTAAACCTCGCCCTTTCTTGTAAAAAAAATTATAAAAAGATAAGACTTTTAGTTCCTTCACAATTTCCCTATACATCCTTAAAAACTATTGATGACTTTACTTCCTTTACGATTATGACATCACGTATCATATAGAACAAACAACATGCTTGGAAGCCATGTGCACCTTAAACAAAAGAAAAAATATGTCGTTGATGCCCTGTCATTTTCATCATCATTGCTCTCCGCGATACTCCGAACTCCGCGTACACCAGTCCACGACACCCCACCGGCCGACTTGAACCTTTTTCCTTTGCCAGACACCCGACCGGGCCCGCCTGCTTGTTTAATGGAATATTTTGCACTTTCCACTTATACCGCTACTTAAAGGCCCTCTAGTTGCCCAATCTTACAATTTGTCTTTTTTTGACTCTTTCCCAGCAATTTGTCTGCCAACTACAATAAAATACATTCAGTTTGGCAAAAAAAATTACCTGTCAACTTCCCTTGCTAATAAAAATGGTTGAAATACTGATTGAATATAGAAGACATCGAGTTTCAGAATACCTAAATATTTTCTGCTAAGGAATTTCTCTGTTTTCTTCTTGATTTTGTTTAAGATAACATTTATAACTTCCCAACTTTTTAACTTTCTTCGTCAGACACACGACCGGGCCCCACCCGCCATTTCAAGACAGCATCTACTTTAACTTTGATTTTGTTTAAGATTACCTTAATAGCTTCCCAGCGTCAGACACGCGACCCGCCTATAGCCTGCCGCCCTGACCCGTCCGTAACATTCACACCCGGGCCGGACCGGAACCCGGAACCGTCTGGGATCCCCCACCGCCACGCGTTCGCCAGCACCCCACCCCCCCGTCTATTTAACGGTGTTAGGATTTGCTTTAACAATTAAATCTATTTATATCAACAGTGAGTTGGTGCTGCATGAGTGCGTGTAAGACAAGAGTATGCATTGTGAACAGGCAGAGGCAGAGGCTGAGGCTCAAGAGCAGTAAAGAAGTAAGAAATTCCATTCAAGCTTTCATCTGCAACTTGTATAAACAGTAGTTAATCTAACTACTCTTCCCTTCATATATTTGCTACTGTAATTTTTACTTATTTCTTTCTTAATAACTTCTGTCGTTTACTTCTGAGTATCTTTTCATTTCGTTTGATTCGTTAATTGTTTTAATTTAAAGGAGTTTTTTGCACTTTCCACTTTCCCCGCTGCTCAGAGGCCCTCTAGTGACTCAGTCCTTTTTCACTCTTTTCCATCAATTTCTCTATATGAATTGCCAACTACATTGAAATAGATTCAGTTCGGCACCAAAACTCATCTCTGTCAACTTGCTTCGCTGAACAAAAATTGCTACGCCTTTCTTATGTTGAAATTCTGATGAATACATAAGATATCGAGATTAAGAAAACCTAACTTTTTAAGGAATTCGTCTGTTTTCTTCTAGAAATAGTGCGTTCGAGAAGATTCATATTTATACCTAATGAAGTCTTTGGGTGTTTTTTAGAACTTCAAGTCTTTAAGGAGTTTATACCTAATGAAGTCTTTGGATGGGCTTTAGCAGTTTTATAACAATGTTGCACAAAAATGTTCTCAAAATTGTTTTCCATGATGACAGACAACTGAACTGCCATTTGTTATTAACAATATGGGGAAAGAATCTTAAAAAATCTTTTCAGCTCTTACAAACCCTTAGCCAGTAGAGCTGGAATATTCTTCTTAAGAAACAGCTGATCCATATTTTAATAGAGATTTTAAATTTTGCAATTGCCCAAATTTGTCTTTCATGGGCGCCCAGCACCATATGAATTGGAATGATTACCTGTCCATGGAACCTGCCCTAACCATAGAAGCAGAAATCGTTCTTGGATAGCAATTAATTGGTGCTCAATCAGTTGGCCGATGCCTTTTCTCCTTTTTGAAAAATCACAATATTTTTGATAAAATCGGTCAAACCAATTTATTGAGTGAAAAATCATTACTTTTCTGAATCTTTTGTTGTAATCTAGTTCTAAAATAATGCAAATGCTGTTGAGCATGCTTTTTAGGTAACAGGACGAGGAACATGTAAAATAGGGTTCTATGACTACTCAGAAAAACATAGTTCCATTAAGGTGCCTATCATTACTCCATAGAAGTTTTCATTAAAGAGTTGTGGAGTTGTAATTAGTTTTAACCTTTTTTCCTGTTTTCTGGGGCTATGGAAATTATTAAACTGAAGTGCCATAATTTGAAATTTCATTTTCTTTTAGTGTGAAGGATAAGGCAGCTTTAAACGGTAGCATTTAAAGTATCAGAATTTTATTTCAATAGACTGCCTTCATATGAAATTTCAGGTCATTCTGCAAATTTGATCACTGCTTACCATGATATATTGTGAGGGCCCTTTTCGAGAGGCTGAAGACATCAAGGGCTCTTTGCCTGTGACTGAAATAATTCCTTTTGCCGAATTAACAAGATCTACAGTTTTCCACTCAAAGACAATACCGAGCACTAAATATGATGTATTTATAAATCATCGGGGAAAGGATGTGAAGGATACAATTGCCAGTCTTGTCTACCACAACCTCAGTAACAGAAAGCTTAAGGTCTTTCTCGACAATAAAGAAATGGAACATGGTGAAGCTATACCCCTCAAAATCTACCAAGCTATCAGCACAGCATCTGTTCATATTGCTATTTTTTCAGAGAATTATGCAGAATCTGTTTGGTGTTTGAGTGAACTTAGTTTAGCAGAAGAAAGTGGAGCTCCCATTATTCCCATCTTTTGTGGAGTTCAACCTAGCGACTTGCGGATGAATAGTGAAAATGATGGATTGTATTCCAAAGCTTTGCACAAACTCCATCAAGCAGTTGACAGTGAATATATTGAGAAATGGAGAGCCACACTCCACAAGGTTTCTTATATGTTCGGCTTTAAATTTGAAGGGTAAAATTCCATTAATTCCTCAGGCTTGCTTAGTTATTTATTACTTAATAAACATATCCTTAATTTGTACACATTTACCATTACGATGGGCCTTTGACTACAACCTAAAATATTACTATTTTAGGGATTGTGGAATGCTGTTGGAGAATATTGCAGCTTCTGTACAGAAGCATATAAAGGCCACCCGCAAATTTGAGGTCAGGAGAATGAGTTATTTTCATGTGCTCTATGTTTGCTTCATGTACCCTTCCATCACAGGACTCTTTGTACTTGTATTAAGCCCCTGTTATTTGTGGGTTAACTGATTTAGGTTTCTCTTTTTGTTATGATAAAATTTCATTCGTGAACTCTTCTTACCCAAATACTTCTTTATTGTAGATAAATGTACTTTCTGAGACCCACTGAAACATATTGCTTTCTGGGTCTTCAAGGGCCTGCTATTTTACTTTTTCCTTTTTGAATATTTAAAAAGTTCATACCTCTTTAATCTCTCAACCCTGCAAAACATCAGATGAGTCTCTTTTGTACAGGATGAGAAGGTGGTACCTCGTAGGCATAAAAGAAGCCGTTTGGAAGCAGATAGCAAAAGCAAATCGATTACTGGGGTTGGTTGTCAGATGGAACAGTCCTCTCATGCACTCCAAGTTTCTTCTGAAAATATTGTCAGTGATCTTTTAAGTAAAGTGGAGCCAGGAAAACGGTATAGGATCCAAGAAATTGGCAGGTCTTGTGGCAACCAAATTGAATTTGAATTCCATACAGATACATCATCATCTTATAATGTAGGCCATAATGATGTTTTGGCATTTCATCTTCCAGATTCTGACAGGTCTATACCTTCTGACAACTTGCCTGATACTCAATTTGTTGAACCTGGAATTCAGAATGTTGATCAATTCCATAGAGTCAAAGACTTGGAAGGAAACACTAGAAGAAGTGAGGAAGGGGCCCTTAACAGGAGATGGGTTCAAGTCACAAGATGGAGGTTTGGGTTCAGTAAGTTTTGGAGACTCATGTGAAGGGAATGCTACGTGCTAGAAATGTGTTAAAGCAGAAGTCTCATCATAAAGAAGAATACCCTGATTTTTGAGCTTTGAGTTGACAAGTTTCATTTTTGCCATTGGCATACATACATTTATCAAGATTAGTCATCTATAGTTGATTTTGAAAGAGAAGTTCAGTTAACCAAATTATAACGTTTGATTTTGCTCCATGCCTTTCCCATGGCATCTATTTTGTAAACTTTATATGTCAATTAAAAAACTGTTCAATTTGATGTACCGAGCATTGTGGTTGCATGTATTTCAAAAAGCAAATTTCAAATTACAGATTTCACAGGAAGAGTTGTCCATTAATTTTATGTCATCATTCCTACAACACAGTCAGATTCCACATGTCATTTTATTCTTCCTTTTAGTTTTTCTACTCTTCTCCATTTGATTCTTCTTACCATATTTTTTTCTGTATTTTCTTTTAAATTTTGCAATAGTAGATCAAAGGCAGCACATAGAAATAGCTGTTTTTGGAAATCACTCTTCAGATTTTTATTTTGCAAGTCTTTTCTGTCTTCATTTTTTTTTTTGAGACTGTAGGAATCAAAATCGTGTAGCAGCCCCCTATAAACTGCAGCGCGCCTGGTAAACTTTTTTCACGTGACTGGTGACGCTGGCGTGACACGCCCTCCAGTACCACGGGGATGGTGGGGAGACTAGACCTCGTGACTTCTTGCCTGCAACAGGATGCTTTAGCCAATCGAGCTAGGCCCACCGCCCAAGTCTTTTCTTTCTTATTCACGTATCCTAATTTTGAATTTTCTAAAGCAAACTCATTTTGAATTTCTAAAACTAAATAAGATTCGGACCGAACCAGACAGACTCAGCCAGAAATCCTGTTCAGTTTTGGCTGGACCTTGTAAGTTGTAACTATGCTTAGCGGGTACAGCTTAGCGGGTACCCTCTTGGTTTGGTTGTCTATCTTTTAAAAAGTGGCTCCTATTACCATCAAAACATAGTGTCACATCAATTAGACCTCTATAGTACTACAACTCAACTTAGAAAAACATTAATTTGTTCATTATCTCCAGTGCAAACACAACATCAAAATGAAGATCCAGGCATAACAAGGAGCTACAGACCCTAACAAATTGCTAGAATCTTCTGTAAAACCCAAATATGGATTTGGAAGGATTTAGCAGAGATGACTCAAAATGAGGCATGGCAGTTGGGACAATAAAGAATTTATTCTAAGCAGTATAAACAATAGTAACAAGAAGAGCTGTAGATAACAAAGAAACTGACACCATCCCTGGCTGCAACCTCATTACCAGGATTATCCTCCTTTACAATCACACTCCTTAGAGTGCCAGTAGCTCCATTTACTGGACATGTCCATTAACGACCACATATTTTCAAGTAGTTTCATGATTTTGCCTGTTCCTACATCTCACAAGGCATAGACCATTAACTTGGTTTTGACAGTGTGATTTCGGATTACCATAGTCTACCATTTTTTAATAAAGAGATTTTAAATTTTGCAATTGCCCAAATTTGTTATTCATGGGGAGCCCAGCACCATATAAATTGGAATGATTACCTGTCCATAGGACCTGCCCAAACCATAGAAGCAGAAATCGTTTTTGGATAGCAATTAATTGGTGCTCAATCAGTTGGCCGATGCCTTCTCCCCTTTTTGAAAAATCACAATGTTTTTGATTAAATCGGTCAGACCAATTTATTGAGTGAAAAATCATTACTTTTCTGAATCTTTTGTTGTAATCTAGTTCTAAAATAATGCAAATGCTGTTGAGCATGCTTTTTAGGTAACAGGACAAGGAACATGTAAAATAGGGTTCTATGGCTAGTCAGAAAAACATAGTTCCATTAAGGTGCCTACCATTACTCCATAGAAGTTTTCATTAAAGAGTTGTGGAGTTGTAATTAGTTTTAACCTTTTTTCCTGTTTTCTGGGGCTATGGAAATTATTAAACTGAAGTGCCATAATTTGAAATTTCATTTTCTTTTAGTGTGAAGGATAAGGCAGCTTTAAACGGTAGCATTTAAAGTATCAGGATTTTATTTCAATAGACTGCTTTCATATGAAATTTCAGGTCATTCTGCTAATTCGATCACTGCTTACCATGATATATCGTGAGGGCCCTTTTTGAGAGGCTGAAGACATCAAGGGCTCTTTGCCTGTGACTGAAATAATTCCTTTTGCCGAATTAACAAGATCTACAGTTTTCCACTCAAAGACAATACCAGGCACTAAATATGATGTATTTATAAATCATCGTGGAAAGGATGTGAAGGATACAATTGCCAGTCTTCTCTACCACAACCTCAGTAATGGAAAGCTCAAGGTCTTTCTCGACAATAAAGAAACGGAACACAGTGAAGCTATACCCCTCAAAATCTACCAAGCTATCAGCATAGCATCTCTTCATATTGCTACTTTTTCAGAGAATTATGCAGAATCTGTTTGGTGTTTGAGTGAGCTTAGTTTAGCAGAAGACAGTGGGGCTCCCATTATCCCCATCTTTTGTGGGGTTCAACCTAGAGACTTGCAGATGAAAAGTGAAAATGAAGTTGGATTGTATTCCAAAGCTTTGCACAAACTCCATCAAGCAGTTGACAGTGAATATATTGAGAAATGGAGAGCCACTCCACAAGGTTTCTTATATGTTCGGCTTTAAATTTGAAGGGTAAAATTCCATTAATTCCTCGGGCTTGCTTAGTTATTCATTACTTAATAAACATATCCTTAATTTGTACACATTTACCATTATGATGGACATTTGACTACAACCTAAAATCTTGCTATTTTAGGGATTGTGGAATGCTGTTGGAGAATATTGCAGCTTCTGTAAGGAAATATATCAAGGCCAACTCCAAATTTGAGGTCAGGAGAATGAGTTATTTTCATGTGCTCTATGTTTGCTTCATGTACCCTTCCATCACAGGACTCTTTGTACTTGTATTAAGTCCCTGTTATTTGTGCGTTAACTGATTTAGGTTTCCCTTTTTGTTGTGATAAAATTTCATTCATGAACTCTTCTTACCCAAATACTTCTCTATTGTAGATAAATGTACTTTTTGAGACCCACTGAAATATATTGCTTTCTGGGTCTTCAAGGGCCTGCTAGTTTACTTTTTATTTTTTGAATGTTTAAAATGTTCAGACCTCTTTTAATTTCTCAACCCTGCAAAACATCAGATGAGTCTCTTTTGTACAGGGTGAGAAGGTAGTGCCTCGTAGGCATAAAAGAAGCCGTTTGAAAGCAGATAGCAAAAGTATATCAATTACTGGGGTTGGTTGTCAGATCGGACAGTCCTCTCATGCACTTCAAGTTTCTTCTGAAAATATTGCCAGTAATCTTTTAAGTAAAGTGGAGCCAGGAAAACGGTATAGGATCCAAGAAATTGGCAGGTCTTGTGGCAACCAAATTGAATTTGAATTCCATACAGATACATCATCTTTTAGTGTAGGACATGACAATGTTTTGGCATTTCACCTTCCAGATTCTGACAGCACTATACCTTCTGACAACTTGCCGGATCCTCAATTTGTTGAACCTGGAATTCAGAATGTTGATCAATTCCATAGAGTCAAAGACTTGGAAGGAAACACTAGAAGAAGTGAGGAAGGGGCTCTTAACTGGAGATGGGTTCAGGTCACAAGATGGAGGTTCGGGTTCAGTAAGTTTTGGAGACTCATGTGAAGGGAATGCTACGTGCTAGAAATGTGTTAAAGCAGGAGTCTCATCATAAAGAAGACTACCCTGATTTTTGAGCTTTGAGTTGGCAAGTTTCATTTTTGCCATTGGCATACATATATTTATCAAGATTACTCATCAATAGTTGATTTTGAAAGAGAAGTTCAGTTAACCAAATTATGATGTTTGATTTTACTCCATGCCTTTCCCATGGCATCTATTCTGTAAACTTTATATGTCAATTAAAAATCTGTTCAATTTGATGTACCGAGCATTGTAGTTGGATGTATTTCAAAAAGCAAATTTCAAATTACAGATTTTACAGGAAGAGTTGTCCATCGATTTTATGTCATCATTCCTATAACACAATCAGATTCCATATATCATTTTATTCTTCTCCATTTGATTCTTGTTACTGTATTTTTTTCTGCATTTTCTTTTAAATTTTGCAATAGTAGATCAAAGGCAGCACATAGAAATAGCTGTTTTAGAAATCACTCTTCAGATTTTTATTTTGCTAGTCTTTTCTGTCTTCCTATTCACTTATCCTAATTTTGATTTTCTAAAGCAAACTCATTTTGAATTTATAAAATTAAATACGATTCAGACCGAACCAGACAGACTCAGCCAGAAATCCTGTTCAGTTTTGGCTGGACCTTGTAACTATGCTTAGCAGGTACCCTCTTGGTTTGGTTGTCTATCTTTTAAAAGGTGGCTCCTATAACCATCAAAACATAGTGTCACATCAATTAGGCCTCTATAGTACTACAACTCAACTTAACAAAACATTAATTTGTTCATTATCTCCAGTGCAAACCAACATCAAAATGAAGATCTTGGCATAACAAGGAGCTACAGACCCTAAAAAATTGCTAGAATCTTCTGTAAAACCGAAAATTATAAAACCCAAATCTGGATTCGGAAGGACTTAGCAGAGATGACTCAAAATGAGGTATATAGCAGTTGGGACAATAAAGACTTTATTCTAAGCAGTATAAACAATAGTAATAACAAGAGCTGTAGATAACAAAGAAACTGACACCATCCCTGGATGCAACCTTATTACCAGGATTATCCTCCTTTACAATCACACTCCTTAGAGTGCCAGTAGCTCCATTTACTGGACATGTCCATTAACCCCCACATATTTTCAAGTACTTTGATGATTTTGCCTGTTACTACATCTCACAAGGCATAGACCATTAACGTGGTTTTGACAGTGTGATTTTGGATTACCATAGTCTACCATTTTGCAAACACTTCCAATGCACTCCTTCAGCTCATCAACAGCATGTACCAAATCTCTTTCACTGGTTGTAAGATCACTATATCTTTCAGCATTAACTAACTCCTTTAAATCCCCCTCATTCAATAACCAGTTGCCAGTATTTGGCATTCCATTAAAATTATGATCAGAATTGAAGTATTAGAACGGTAGTTCTGCTGCTCTACAGAAGCATTTGCTTTCTTTTTACAAGCAAGGATTGAGGAACTTTGTAAATAAAGCTTTCTTTGCTTAAGAACTTCCCTTTAGAAACTTGAAAATGTGAAAGGGGGATGAATATAATTGCCCCCAAAATCCAAGTAGTGATGTTTGAATAGAAAAACGGCACAGCAAGGATATTTGAATTGAGAAAAAATCATGGGGAAGGGAATGTAAGACAGAGGGATGCAGGCACGGCTGCATAAAACATAGGGGCTAGAACATTAAATTTTTGCATTTTTGGGCCACACATAACAGCCATCTTCGGTTCTTGCCAACTTGTAGGCATGACCATTTTCAATTCAGGGCCAAGATGTATGTTAGATCAATCCCTACAAGTCAACTGATTCCACTCCAACTTTCAATTGAGTGTTTTTGTCCAAAACATTAAACCTAGCTCCATTCACAGTGTGGCTCACCTCACAGTACTTCCACTTGTGTCATAGAAATATCCAGTAATGCCCATGGCATTCAGAACTGTCGATCAAAGTAACCTTCACTATGAGATTGATCTGTAATCTAGTAACATTGAGTACCAGCCAAGGCGTTTAGTACTGCTGCTCCAAGTAGTCTACACTGTGAGATTGGTTTAAGCCTCTATATATCATATGATCTTTTCCTAACTATAGAAACCCGTCCACAGAGCTCCCCAATACCCAATCTATGGTTGTTACTAGTGTCTAAGGTCCTTTTCTTGTTACTCATCCACCAAATGGTCCAACAAACCTTGCATTGTCCACATCCTGTTCAACATCCTGAAGCAACAGAATAAAAAAAGTATTTAGCTCCAAGTTCGGGAAATTTCCAAAACAATTCTTTAATTTGATTGTTACTCAGATGGAATTCAAAAAGATTAGTTCACTCACAGACACCATGGCAGCGACATTAGCATTTTTAAGTGGAACAATAATTTCTTGTGCAAAAGCTGATGACCATGGTTGGTTGGAAAACAAATCAAAATGCTGTAGCTACCGTATAGCCCTTTCAATCCATTGCCAATCACAGCTTTTATTAACATAACTTCCAAACTAGGCCTAATAAGATTATTGAATAATTATTTTCTCCTTGTACACCCCTCCATGTTCTAAATTCCACCTTGTAAACTTGGCCTACGATAAGATCAACTTAGTTTATATGTCATCTCAGTTAAACTAAATTATATCTATAGACTGTCTCAGTTAGATTGAAGGAACCATCCACGCACATGTATGCTTCCCTAACTATATGTCAGATTCAATGAGATAGTGTATGGCAGTATGTACAGTTCACTTAATCCACATAAGCTAGACTAGTTGAGGTGTCTATGCATGCTGAGTTCAAAGGCAGTTTGCATCCCCTAAAATTTAATCTTTGAAACCTATTTATACCTAAGTTACGAAGATAACACAAAATCGCATTGTAGTTGCATTTCTCTCGTCTTATATCGATGTTCAACACTCCTCTCAAATTAAAATGTTTATTCCGCTATTATAATTATGCCGGTATTCATCAAAACTTCTTGATATCTGTGTGAAAACATATGCAGTGAGGCTGTAGAAAAAAGACAGCGAACCAAATAATAAGCCCCAATAATCTAAGTCAGTAGTGGAAATTCATGAATTAAATTTAGTGGTTGAATTTCGACTCTATTAGCTGCCAACTCAAATATCATCTTGTAATTGTTTAATTTTATTTTGCTTCTGACAATGTTGAAGGATGGAACCTTGTCAGAAGAAATCAAATCTGGCAAAGAAAAATGTGAGCACTCAAATCTGTCAAAAACCTGAGCAACTAAGCTACATCTCAAAACATTAAAAGGCGTAGGATCAAAGACAAAGATGAGAAAATGATACCATCTTGAGCCTTGTGTTTCCCTTGCCGCAGATAAGTTCTAAATACGAGAAAGATCAAAGGCACATGATGAGAAAATGATGCCAACTTGAGCCAAATATTAATTTAGGAGGAAACAAATACCTATTTGAAATAAAATTGAGTGGGCCGTCATGAATGCAATTGATGCCATCTATAAACTGAAGTACAAGATGAATATATATTTTGCAAAAAGGATGAATGTTAAACATCAGTTGAACCTTGGGAATTAGCTGCAGTTAGAAGTTAAGATGAGACAGAAGTACATAATACTGACCTTGAGGAAGATTCTTGCTGGGATTTGCACCCCAAAGAAACCAAGAATGGATTTGAATGCCGAAACCTCTAAGATCCAGGTCAAGGAGAATGGAAAATATAGAAAATAAAGAGTAGAGAATTAATCCAAAATATCCTAAAGACAGATCCAACAAAATGGTCAGACATAAGAAATTTTCTTTTGAATTTCATCCATTTTTGAATGCTAAAAGGTTGAGAACTGTTTGGTTGAACATATGCAAACCTATAATTCAAATTGTATATGTTGTTTCGGTCTCCGTACTTGAAAATATCCCTTTATTATTTTGATTACGAAGTCCAGAACTTCATTGGCAATATTCAAGAAAATCTAGCCACAGGAAAATGCAAGTAAAGTATTTACCATAGAAAACCATGTGACAGGGCAAACTGTAGGTGAGATGCATAAGTAATTTGGCACACGATATCATGGACTAGATTCCATTCAGTAAGATGTTGACAACTTAGCAGAAACTTATGCCAGATTTTAATGTGGGTATGTGTGCTTGCAATTAGAATGGGACATATGGTGTCAATATCACGATAAGCAGGAATCAAACATTTCACGAGTACCACCAAAACATATCAATTCGTCTTCTTCCCTGTAAGGAAACTTGAGTAGAGAAGCTGCAAGCTCAAGAAACATTGCGAACCCTTACCTCAAGTTATATTAAACAGGGTTGTAATCGTGCAGAAGACCTTTGCAGCACAATTTCTTCCATGCATTTTTCAAAGACTTCTTGCCACATTTTTTAGAGGTTTCTTCCAGTATTTTAACCATTTCTTCATGCAACTCCTTGCTCTTGTCATTGTGATTGCCAATATCATACATCTTCCCGGGGTTTCTTGCAGTGGGTTGACCACTCCTTAATGCCCCTCCTCATCATAGTTGTCATCTTAAACAACATAACCACTCATTTCTGACTCACTCGCAGCCTCTCTATATAAACTGAACAGCTGCTCCTCTGCCTCCAACAATTTCTTATATGATTCATTGATATGCAAAGTTTTAAGTACACAATATCAATGTTTGTTTCTGCTTCTTGAAGGCATCCCAGGCCTCTTTCTCTTGCAAAGCCTTCAATGATCCCTACAGAGAAATGCTTCGATATTAACAAGGTAGCAACTATCATATATAATATTTAATACAATGGACCTCAAATATGGAAAATTACAGTTTAATAAAAAAATACTATAAATACAGGAACAAATACAGTAAATTTGCATATTTAAAAATAAATAATTAATTGTCAATTGAGATAGAGTTCAAAAGGTAAAATTATAGGTCTTTCGTAAGAGACACTGTATTCAAATTTTAAGGGACATGTCATAGGATTAAAATGTTGAAATGTTGAATTTTAAATTGAACAAACTACCATATTCAATTCTAGGTATGGTGTATTCTAACAAACAAGGTCAAAGGTAAGTTTTAAATGAATTTGATAAAAAAAGATACCTTTTAATGATGGCATCTAAATTGCAGTGAGTTGACCACTTGCAGTGGGTTGTCCCTCCTCATCTTAGTTGCCATCTTAAAGATGGCCACTCATTTCTGACTCACTCGCAGCCTCTCTGTATAAACTGAACAGCTGCTCCTCTGCCTCCAACAACTTCTTATATGATTCATTGATATGCAAAGTTTTAAGTACACATTATCAATGTTTGTTTCTGCTTCTTTAAGGCATCCCAAGCCTCTTTCTCTTGCAAAGCCTTCAATGATCCCTACAGAGAAACGCTTCGATGTTAACATGGTAGCAACTATCATATACAGAATTTAATACAATGGACCTTAAATATGGAAAATTACAGTTTATTACAAAAAAAACGATAAATACAGGAACAAATACAGTAAATTTGCATATTTAAAAAGAAATAATTAATTGTTAAATGAGATAGAGCTCAAAAGGTAAAATTATTAGGTCTTTCGTAAGAGACACTGTATTCAAATTCTAAGGGGCATGTCATAGGATTAAATGTTTAAATGTTGAATTTTAAATTGAACAAACAACCATCTTCAATTCTAGGTATGGTGTATTCTAACAAACAAGGTCAAAGGTAAGTTTTAAATGAATTTGATAAAAAAGATACCTCTTAATGATGGCATCTAAATAGCAGTGAGTTGAGCACTTGCAGTGGGTTGCCCCTCCTCATCGTAGTTGCCATCTTAAACAACGTAACTTTCTGACTCACTCGCAGCCTCTGTATAAACTGAATAGCTGCTCCTCTGCCTCCAACAACTTCTTATATGATTTTGATATGCAAAGTTTTAAGTACAGATTATCAATATTTGTTTCTGCTTCTTGAAGGCATCCCAGGCCTCTTTCTCTTGCAAAGCCTTCAATGGTCCCTACAGAGAAACGCATCGATGTTAACAAGATAGCAACTATCATATATAGCATTTAATACAATGGACTTCAAATATGGAAATTACAGTTTATTGAAAAAAGGACGATAAATAGAGGAACAAATACAGTAAATTTGCATATTTAGAAAGAAATAATTAATTGTTAAATGAGTTAGGGATCAAAATGTAAAATTTGTAGGTCTTTCATAAGAGACACTGTATTCAAAATTTTAAGGGGCATATCACAGGATTAAGATGTATAAATGTTGAATTTGAAATTGAGTAAACTATCATCAATTCTGGGTGTAGTGTATTTTAACACAAAGGATCAAGGGTAAGTTTTAAATGAATTTGATACCTCTCAGTCATGGCATCCAAACTGAAAGTCATTTCATAATAGAAGAATTTGACAGGGGGATACCTCTTCATTATGGCATCCAAGTCAAAGATCACCCTGTAAAGGAATATCAAACCTATAAAAAAAACCCCTCTTCATCATGGCATCCAAGTCAAAGATCACCCTGTAAAGGAATATCAAACCTATAAAAAAAATTAACTAAAAAGTCAAATGGTGTGAACTCAAATTATAAAGCATAAGGCTTTCATAGCGAAAACTCGTATTCAAATTTGTTGGAGATAAATTATTGTTTGAAACTATATAAATGTGAAATATTGAATATGACAAACTACCACATCCAATTCTAAGTGTGGTGCACCCCAACAAACACAGAAGTACAAGTCTTAACAATAAAAATGAATTTTGATAAAACAAAACCTCTTAATCATAATATCTAAATCAAAGATGGCCTAACAAGAAAACATGTTTAACTTTTCAAAAATAATAAAAATCAATGCAAAAATAATTCTAAGATTAAAAAAATTAAAAATTGATAAAGAGGAATTGGCATTAATCGGAATCTCAGTTGCAAGTTTCTACAAACATCCCTATCACTTAGTGTGACATGAATTGTCCTTACTCATACACTAATTGAAACTTACAACCATTATCCATACCTTTCAACAACTTAATATAATATATAAAATTATATTTTATATTTTTAAACATCCACTTTTCAGTTTTTAAAAATAAATAATGAAAAAATCTAATATTTTTTTCCTGCACTTTTATGCAGTGGATATCTTGGCATGCCCTGTTTGGTAACTTTGGAATATTCCCATCCAGAAATGCTCAGCCCTCATTCTATTAGCTACTGAACTTCTACAGCTTCTATTGTTCATACAAAGTGATGTAAGGGTATTGATAGTTGGACGATCTTGGTAATTAAAAAATAAAATATCATAATAATATAAAAACAATTAATAACTTTTTTGACCGTACATTTATACAGTGGATAGCATGGCATGCCCTGCTCGGTAACTTTAGAATATCCCCTATCCAGAAATTCTCAACCCCCATTCTATTATCTACTGAACTTCTACAGTTTAAACTCTTCATACAAAGTGATGGAGATTTTGCTAATTTAAAAAAGAAAAACACATCAACAAATGAATTAGAATCAAGGATTTTGTTTCGGTTTGCCATAACTCTTCTTACAGCAACAGAATACGAATGCAACAATTTGCATATGGATTTACATACAAAGTTTATAATTTTGTTTGTAAGAAATCTCCACAACCCTAAATATTATTTAGGGTAAAAATGTTTTAATCAATTCTAAAACTTATTAAACAAAATTATTAGAATTATCAACAAAACCATACTGTAAATTCTATATTAAAAAACTTGAATAACCAATATAAACATTCCATTATATCTGATATTAGGTAAAAACATTTTAACCTGTTGTTCCCTGCATCTACATCCATTTGCTTACCTTTTAGCCAAACTGTTTGGGGAGCTCCAAGACTCTGAGTAACGTAGTCAAGCGAGAATCCTTTGCCAGCTTTAAATCGGTCTTCCCCCCATTTTTCTTCATTGGTAAGGGTATGGTCTCACGGAGGGGGCTTCCTAAAATATTTCAGTGGATGCTGCTTAGATTTTTTAGGAATATTTTAAGGCTAGTGGTCCCATGAATGCAATTTTGCAATTCAGCTTAAAAGTTTGAGCTCCAAAATTTAAGGATTGAATTGGAGTATTTTTGGTAAAAATTAATAAATAAATAAAAATTCTCTCATTTTTAATTTTTTTTAAGAATTTAATATTTTAAGTGATAGACAAGTGGCAGAAAAACTTTCTAAAAAAATTATAAGTTGTAGGGGCAATTTCTAACCCCCCATGGGACTATAGAGTAAGAACCTTTTTTTTCCAATTGATTTTTTTAATTTAACCAATGTAGTCAAATATGGAAATCCGGTATTGATATTTAGTGTTTTTAAAGTAACGAATCGATTTTTAATCTAAGGTGTGAGACGTATGACCTCAATGAGGGGGATGAGTAGATATAATTTTCATTTAGCATACAATCACTTTCAAATAATGTTTTTTAATCTATATAAATTATATCGAGATATATTGAAACGTTTAATTTTTCATCATTCAACTTTAATATAGATATATTAAATTGAAAAATAAACGTCTTGATATATCTCGACGTAATTTATTTAGATTAAATTTAAGATATATATGCTAGTAGCAATCGGGACGCAACACATAACATGAATTAATATATAATTATACAATATTATTTTATTATTATATTATTAGATAAATAATAATATTTTAGAATATTTAATATAAAAATTTAATATAAGTTATGGTTAGAGGTCAAACATGGTTAGGTTCAAACTTTTATTAGGGTTGAGGTTCAAGTTTAATTAGGGTTAGGGTAAAGGTTAAAATAGGGTTCAATTAGGGTAAAACCTTAGGGTTAGGGTTGAAGTAGAGGAAATCTTTGAGTTAGTGTTAGGGTTAAACTATGGTTAACATTCAAATAACATTAGGGTTAGTGTTTAATTAGGGTTAGTCTTAGGGTTAAATTTTAAACAAAATTAGGTTTAGTCTTAAAATAAGATTATGAATTATAGAATATAGTTATGGTTAGTGTTATAAATAAAATTAAGGTTAGGGTTATAATTAGAATTAAAGATATGGTTATGAGTAGGGTTAAAATAGGGTTGGGTTTCAATTAGAGTGAGTGTTCAATTATAGTAAGGGTTCAATTTGGTTATGATTTTATATATGATAAGGGTTAGCATTCAAATAAATTTAGGATTTAGGGTTTAATTAAATTTATGATTAATGCTCAATTAGGGGAAGGGTTTGGGTTAGGTTTAGGGTTAAGGTAATGGTCAAGGTTAGGGTTATGATTATGGTTAGGGTTAAGATTTAGGGTTATGGTTAGGGTAAGGATTTACATCATGAATAGGGTTAGGGTTGGGTTAGCATTAGGAATAGGCTTAGGGTTAGGATTAGAGATTTAGTTTGGTTCACAGGTAGAGTTAGGGTTAGGATTAAAGATTTAATTTGGTTCACGAGTAAAGGTAGGGTTGGGGTTACTATTAGTATTAGTATTAGGGTTGGGGTTACTACTAGTATTAGGGTTGGGGTTAAAATTAGGGTTAGGTTAGGATTAAGGTTAGAGAATACATTATGATGAGGGTTAGGTTTAGGGTTAGTGTTATGGTTATAATTAGGGTTAGGGTGAAGGTTAGGGTTAGGGTTAGGGTAATGATTATGATTAGAGATATAATTAGGGTTATCATTTGTGATAGTTAGAGTTACAGTAAGGATTGGGGATACAATTAAGGTTAATATTCGGGTTAGGGTTAGAGATAGAATTAAGGTTAGTGTTAGAGTTAGGGTTAAGTTGTGGGTTAAGGTTATGTTAGGGTTAGGTTTAAAATTAGGGTTAGAATTAGGGTTAGGGTTAGGGTTAAGGTAATGATTATGATTAGAGATATAATTAGGGATATCATTTGTGTCATGGTTAGAATTAGAGTTAGGATTAGGGATACAATTAAAGTTTTAATGTTAGGGTTAGGTTTAGGGTTACAAATAAAATTAAGGTTAGTGTTAGAGTTAGGGCTATGGTGTGGGTTGTGGTTAGGTTAGAGTTAAGTTTCATATTAGGGTTAGGATGAGGTTTAGGGTTAGGGTTAGTTTTCTATATAAAATTAGGGTTAGGGTTAGGTTAGAATTAGGGTTAGCGTTAGTGTTAGAAAATGAATTACACTTAGGGTTAGGTTTAAGGTTAGTGTTAGGGTTGCAATTAGGGTTAGGGTTAGGTTTAGGGTTAAGGTTATAGTTAGGGTAAGGATTAATGTTATTAGTAGAGATATAATTGTAACCATAACTTTAACCCTATTGAATCTTTAACATTAACCCTATTTAAACATTAAGGCTAACTATAAACCTAACCTAAGTTTTATTTTAGAACCCTTCACATAACCCTAACCTTAATTTAAACCTAACCCTAATCATAACCTTAATTAAATAGAATTTAAATACTTACCCTAACACTAACCCTAATTGAAATCACACCCTAACCCTAACTTTAAGGTTTATTCTAGAATTATAATTGTAACCTTGACCCTAATCGTAATCCTAATTGTTACCATTATTAAATCATAATCTTAACCATGACCTTAATTGAACCCTAATCCTAATCTTAATTAAACCCTAACTATAGTTGCAACCCTAATCCTAACCTTAACCATATTTGTAATTGATTCATAACTACAACCTAACTGTAACCCTAATTGAACCCTAACCCTTGAACCCTAATTGAACCCTCACCCTAGCCCTATTTTAACCCTCACCCTAATTAAACCCTCAACCTAACTGTAATTGAATCTTAACACTAAACATAATTTCCTAACCCTAAACCTAATCATAATTGTAACTCAAACTATAACTATAACCCTAAATCTAATCCTAATTGTAATTGAACCTTAACCCTAACCCTTATTATATATCTAACCCTAACCCTAATCATAATTGTAATTGAACTCTAAGCCTTATCCAAATTCTATATCTAATCCTAACCCTAACCATAAAATTAACACTAATTCTAAGTCTAACTCTAATTTTAACCTTGCCACTAACATTATTTTAAACCCTGACCTAGGTAACTCTAAATCTATCTCAAACCCTTACCCTAATTGTAACTCTAAATCTATCTTTAACCCTAACCCTCAATCTAATTGAACCATAATCTTAACCCTAACCCTAATTATATATCTAACCTTAACTCTAACTATATATCTAATTGAACCATAATCTTAATCCAAATTGTAACCCCAATTGAACTCTAATTCTGGTCCTAATTCTAATTGATTTATAACCCTAATTAAATGCTAATGTACCCTAACCTCAATTATATCCTAACCCTAACCATAACTCTAACCCTAATTAAAGCTTTAATAATGGATCCTAACCCTAATTAAGTCCTAGAACTAACCCTTATGCTAATTGAACCCTAACTCTAACCCTAATTGAATCTTAGTAACCCTAGTCCTCATCTTAATTGAATTGTAACTATAACCCCAACCCTTGTTAATCCCTAACCCAAACTCAGGTGTAATTGAACCCTAATCCTAACCCAAATTATAATCATAATTGTATCCCTAAAGCTAACCCTGATGTAAATGATAATTTTAATCCAAACCGTAACCTTTATCACAACCCTAACCCCAATCACAATCATAACATCAAGCTTTAACCTAGAACACTAAATAAAACCCCAAGCTCTATCTTAGAATGCTAATTGAACATAGCCATGTACATAACCCTAACCCTAATTGTAACTCTAACCTTAACCCTATTTAAACCCTAACCTTAACCTTAGTCATAATTCTATATCTAACCCTAATTATAATTGAACCCTAACGCTAACCTAGAACCCTAATTGAATCCTAATATCAACCCTAACCTTACTTAAACCCTTATTGAATCCTAACCCTAATTAAATCCTAACATGAGCCTTGACATAAACCCTATTTGAACCCCAACCCTAACCCTAAACCTAAGCTTTATCAAAGAACCCTTTTCCTAATCCTAATTGAACATTTACCTTTATTATACTCTAAACCTAACCCTAATTAAATCCTAACTCTAATTGAACCCTAATCCTAACCTAACCCTTATTGAACCTAAAACCCAACCCTAATTAAGCTCTAACCATAACCCTATATTAACTATGACCATATCTAAATCCTAATCCTTATTTGAATTAAACCTTAAGCATATCCCTGACCCTACTTATAATTCTAGCCTTAACCCTATTTAAACCCTAACCTTAACCTAAGCCCTAACTTAGAACCATAGTTAAATCATAACTCTAATTGAACCCTAATCTAAACTATATGCTAACCATAACCATAACCCTAATCTAGAACCATAATTGAATGGTAACTCTAATTAAACCCTAACCCAAATTGAATCCTTACCTTAACCCTAATCCTAATTGAACCCTTGTTGAATCCTAACCCTAATTAAACCCTAACATGAGCCTTGATGCTAGCCCTCTTTGAACCCCAACCCTAAACTCCAATCTTTATCAAATAACCTTAACCGTAATTGAACCCTAACTTTAATCCTAATTAAACTTTTTCCCTTATTATACTCTAACCCTAACCCTAATTCAACCTTGATCCTAATCCTAACCCTTATTGAACCATAATATTAACCCTAACTCTAACTCTAATTGAACTCTAATCCTAATCATAATTCTAATTGAAGTTTAACCCTAATTGAATGCTAATGTATCGTAACCCTAATTATACCCTATCTATAACCCTAACTTCAACCTTAATTAAAATTTCATTGAATCCTAACCCTAATTAAACCATAACACTAACCTTTATCCTAATTGGGCCCTTACCCTAACCTCAACCCTTACCGTAATTGAACCCTAACTCTAACCCTACTTGTACCCTAACAGTAACCCTAGGTTAACCATATAACTAAACCTAACTGAACCCTAATCCTAAATTAATATTAAACCTAATTGAACCCTAGTCCTAAATGTAACACCAACCCTATCCTTAACCATAATTGTATCCTTGATTAGGAATAATTTTAATTTAAAATTATGACTTTATATAAATTCATATGGTTAGGTTAGAGTTGGAGTTAAAATTACTGATAGTGTTAGAATTAAGATTAGTGTTGGTGTTGAAATTAGCATTAGTGTTAATTTTATAATTAGTGTTGTTGTTATAATTAATGTTAGTGTTAAAATATTGAAAATTAGTGATACTTTTAGAATTAGTGCTACTATTAGAGTTAATAATGTTTTATGCAATTTACTATATAATTCAATAGTTGTTGCCATATATTCTATTGATGCAAAATATGAGGAAGTACAAAGAATAGTATGTGAAATAATGAAGCTTTAAACAATTTTGGTTAATAAGAATTCAAGAATTGTTGCCATATATTCTATTGAAGTGGACCTACAAGAATCATATGTGAAATATTATAGCTTTAAATAATCTTTATTAGTAAGAACTGAAGCAAAGTATGGAAAAGTACAAGGAGTCGTACATAAAATAATATAAATTTAAATGAAATTGAACGTATAAGTAACCATTGTGAGAAACCAATGACAATTAAAGTGTATCAAGGATAGTGAAAGGTCATATTACGTATGGGGGAACCAAACATAATGTGGTCCATTGCCACTCATCAATGAGAGGTGTAGAATAATGAAACATAATGTGGTTTATTGCAAAGTTTTTAGTTTCATTTCTTTGGATGCCATTTTGTTTGGATCAAACTATCTAGTCACATAAAGGCACAATATATGCGTATAGGCAGTTCAATTTGGTATGCATGTAAATCCATTGTTGATATGCTATCTTCTTTCGATTTTCACATTTTTGAATGTAAAGTGGATGACTTCGTTTTTATGGATAGTTTACTCGTGCTAATAGGTGTGTTGGTGTCCAATCACACCATGGGGTGAATGTCGGAGATACACCACAATGCTAAAACTCGGCAAATATATGTTTAAAATTATATTAACAAATCTTGACTCTCTGATTTTTCTCATTGCATAAAGGTGGTGATTGAGCTCCCTTACATACTAAAAATATAGGCACAAGAAAATCTAAATAACTCAAATAGTGAAAAGAATTTGATTTTCCTAAAAAATTATTAAGGAGCTTTGTTGAGACAAACAAGAGAGCTTCCAGTTTATTATGATTTTGTGGAAAAGTTATTATTTTCAAGGGAAAAATTTTGATACTATTCACAAGAATTTCATATTTGTGTTGCGCATGAAGGTTTTGAAGGCAACAAGAGAGAATAGTGATATGTTGTTCCAGCTCGTGCTCCTTCTCAATCTCTCTTGCTAATTTCGCCTGTATATTGCCTTGCACCTCTGACATTCTACCGACACTTCCAACCTCTGACTTGCTCTTGGGGAGCTCCTCATAGATGACCTTCTTTATGCACTCTACCTTCATCAAGTCGTAGCGACAGGGGTTTGATCTCACAACCTCTAAAAATGTAGAGCCTTTTCCTTTCAGCTAAAGTTTGAAAGAAAACACAAGAGAAGATGGTGTAGAAACATAGAAACTCTAGTAGCCTCTTTTTCCTGAGTATGCATACAAAACATGAAAGCATAGACATTGTTTTCAGATCTATATACCCCAGGAAATGCGAATACAATGATTGCAGACATGAACAAATGTGATTGTGCACAGTGGTAGTTGATGATGCACAAATTGCATTTGATAAAATCTTTAGAATTTTTTTTAAACAAAAACAACTAGCATGAGCAAATCTAGATAATAAGGCCTTGGAGAGTGGAATAAAGCATAAATTAATTTTATATCACAATCCATGACAACACCATAAGTGGCAACAAGTTTAAGCTTTCAGATCTCCTCGCCATATGACATGATTTTCGCTCACCTTGGGAAACATGCTTATTTCCCACTAATCTTTTACAATAGATCTCTGGCCCTTCCATGCAAAATATTTCCCTTTTGAAACAATAATTGAAAAACCTCCAATGTGGCTAAATTTAACACAAAAATATGAAACACAAAGCAAAATATAAAGGCAAACATGACCAACGAAATGCCTCCTGCTTTGAAATGAAATATTGTGCTCCCACCATTCTTTTAAAGTGACTGCATGACTCTTCCACTATTCTTTCATTTCATTCTTCCACTTCCATGTGATGTGTTGCATTTTGCAATTGAGCTGGCACGTACACCCACAATTTGAAATGCCTACCAACATCGATGGTTTCAAACGGCTGTCAACAATGTAGTGGAATCGTTTGCCTTTCCTACATGCCTCCTCGTCTTCCTTTGTAACTGCCATTTTTTTTTTATTACACGGATCTAAAAACATCTGTGATGCCATTGTAGGAACGCCTCTTCGCATAATAATTATATATAAGCAATAATTAATTAAAACATTTAATAATAAAATTGGAATATATATAGTTTTATTTTTTTTGGAATGTTTTAAATGTAGTAATATACTAGCATATATATCTTAAATATAATATATATAAAATATGTGCAGATATATGATTTTTTAGGCCTATATTTTTTAATTATTAATATTATTTTTACTTTGAATGATGAGGGAAAAATATATGCCTCTAAAATGATATATCTCAACATATTTTATTTATAATAATTAATTAATAAATTAAATTGAAATAGTAGAGTTATCTTATTTAAAAATTATAATTTAATTATTTAATAATGTAAATTCCATGATATTATTTAAATTAATTATAAAATAAATAATAATTTTCTTATATTGTATTATTAAGGTTAATGTATTTAAGTCTATAAGGTTAATATATTTAAGCTTATAAGGTTAATATATGTTTTTTCTTAGAACCCTAACTCTAACCCTAATCCTAATTGAATCTTATTTTAATGGTAACTTTTAACGTATCTTAAACCTAACTCTAGTTGAACACTAACATGACCCCAATTGTAATCCTAACCCTAATTGAATCCTAATCCTAACGCTTATCTCAACCCCAACCCTAACCTTAATTGTAAAGCCAATATTTTTCATAAAACTCTATCCTTAATCCTAACCCTAATTGGACCTAAACCATAACCATAACTTTTACCCTAATTGAACTCTAATTGAATGTTAACCCTAAGCCCAACCTTAATCCTAATTGATCCTTATTCCTAACCCTAACCTTAATTGAACCCTAACCCTAATCGTAATTGAACCCCAACCTTAATCCCAACTTTTATCCTAGAACAATAACCCTTATCCTAACCTAACATTAACCCTAAACCTAATTTAACCATAACCCTAACCCTAATCTAACCCTAATTAAACAATAAGACTAATTAAACCCTAATTGAACCCTACCCATAACCTTAACTCTAACCTTAATAAAATAATAACTCTAACCCTAAGTCCAAACTTATTTATGTGAGATGATTATAATTTACCCTAACCCTAGCAGTAATTTAATCCTAACCATAACTAAATTCAACTCCTAGCCTTAATTGAACCCTAACCCTAATTAAAACATAACACTAACTAAGCCCTAATCTCAACCCTAGTTTTACCATAACGCTAATCCTAGTAGTAACCATAATTGAACCCTAATTTAATCATAACCATAATTGAATTGTAACCTTAACTGTAATTGAATCCTAACCTAACCCTAAACTTAACACTAATCAACTAGTTTTTATGAACCTTGTTTGAACCCTAACCCTAATAATTTTCCCAATTATAACTCTAAGTGTAATCGTAATCCCAAGCTTTATCATACAATCATACCCCTAACCCTAACCCTAATTGAACCTTAATCATAGCTCTAACCATGATTAAATGTCTAACCTTAACTCTAATTGAATGCTAATTATAACACTAACCATAAACCTAATTGAAACCTAACCCTAACCTTAACCCTAATTGAACCCTATTGCTAATTGAATCACAACCCTAATTGTATCCCTAATTAAACCTTAACCTTGATTAAATTTTAATTGAATAATAGCCCAAAGCTTTATCTTAGAACAATAGCCCTAACATTAACAGAGCCTAAACCCTAGCCATAATGGTAATTTAACCCTAATCCTAACCCTAACCCAAGCTTAATATTAGAACCCTAACCCTAAGCTAACACTATTTGAACCCTAATGTAACCCTAATTTCAACCTAAACCTAATTTAATAATAACACTAACCTAATCTTAAGACTAATTAAATTGTAATCTTAATTAAACCCTAACCCTAATTGAATAGTAGGTCTAATTAAATTATAATAGAAAACTAACCCTAACCTAACTATAACCTTAACCCTAATCTGAATTAAACCTATCCCTAATAATAATCCCAAGCTTTATTGAAAAACCCTAACCCTAACTCTAACCCAATGCTTTATCCTAGAACTCCAAGCCTAACTCTAATTGAATAATAATCCAAAGTTTAACCCACATTGAACTGTGATTGAATCCTACCATAACACTAACCTTGACCCTAATTGAATTATAACTATAACCATAACCCCAATGGAACCTTATTCCTAATCTAATCCTAACTATAATTGGAACCCTAACCCTAGCCCCAATCTTTATCCTAAAACACTAATCCTAACCCTAACTCTAATCCTAATCTTAAAATACCATTAACCTTATCCCTAACCCTAATTGAACCCTAATTGAATATTAACATAAATGAACTCTAACCCTAACCCTAGAATTGAACCCCAATTGAACCCTAATTGAACCTTAGCGTAAATGAACCCTAACCCTAACCCTAAGCCTTACTCTAATTAAACCCTAATCATAACCTTAACCAAAATAAGCTTAATTAAATCCTAAGCCTAACCCCAACATTAAATGAAACCTAACCCTAATTGAACCCTATCCCTAACCATAGATCAAATTCAATCCTAATCATAACCCTAACCCTAATTGAACTTTAATTCTAAACCTAAGCCTAATTGAACCCTAACCCTAATTGAAGTGTAGCCCTAGCCTTAACCCTAATCCTAATTGAACCCCAATCCTAACCCTAATCCTAATTGAATAATATTATGGTAAAATTTGAATAAGGTGAAATTAAGGTTAGGATTTAATTAGGTTTAAACTTTGAGTTCAATAATGGTTAAGGTTTAATATGAGTTGATGTTTAATTCTAGGGTGAAATTTTTAGTTCAATTAAATTTACTATTTACTTATGGTTAGGACTAGGGTTTAATTAGGGTAAGGGTTCAATAAGGGTTAAGATTATGGTTAAGGTTAGGGTTCAAATAGGGTTAGGGTTTTAAGTTACGAGTTGATTAAGATTATTGTTCACTTAGGGTTAGGGTTAGGGTTAGGTTTATTTTATACAAATTATTTTAAAGATATTTATGTTAGTAGCATTCGCTAATGAAACATGTAAGACCTTAATTGTGTTCCCAAGTTATATAATTTATATAACATGAAAAATAAACCCTATACATAACTTATTTAATCAATTTTATAAAATCTAACCCTAATTATAACCACAATCTAGCCTCAATCACCCTAATCCTTACTTGAAGCTTTATCTTAGAATCCTAATTTATTTAATAAAATTATTATTATTAATATTGCATTGTATTCTACTCTTGAGAAGAATAATGTTTGATGATGGCGATGTCGAGTTTTTGGTTTTGAGCTAAGGCATTCACACCCTAGCCCGCTTCTTTGTTAATCTCTGTCTATGCATTATTTGGGGGAGGCATTGTGGTTGTGTGGGGTGGCCTGGGTAGCAAGCCTTTCTTCTTTTCTTCATGTTGTCTATGTTCTCTTCCTAGTGCGTGGCTCAGGTGTGTGGGGGTTGCGTTGGTATTGCTTGCGGGTTGGCGTTGCTTTGGGCATCAATCTCCTAGTTGAGGCCAGATTTCTTTGTGGTGCAGGCTCTATTTTTTGAGCTCTTTTTGCTCTATATTTTGTGGTGTGAGTTGTGTGTTGGTAGAGCCTTTGATGGCTGAGTGGGGTGCGCCCGTTGTGAAGGGGTTTTTCTCCTCTTTCTCTTGGGGTCTTTTGGCCTGCATGCCCGTCTTGGGCCTTGTCCACTTCAATGGCTCGTGGGGAGACGTCTGAGGATAACCCTTCTTTGGACTTCCGATCTATGATTGGTGCTAAATCTCCTTCCTATGCTTTGAAGGTTTTTTATAACTTGTTTTCTTTTGACTCAGGGTTTGATGGTTGGGCTCAACTAGTGGCTTCCACATCTTGAAGATCAATGGATGTCTTGAATGTTGCAAGGAGAGGCTGAAGTTGGTTATTCAGTCGGAATTGATTGTTGAAGACATTGATTATTATTTGAAACAATCTTTGTTGTGCAAAATAATGGGGATGCAGGTTTCTTTGCAATTTTTGGAATCTTGGGCTCAACGGACTTGGTTACCAGAGGGTGAGATGGATATTATGCTCTTGGTGAATAACTATTGGTGACTTTTAATTGCATGGCTGATAGCAATAAAGTCTTTGAAGGTGGACCCTATTTTCATAACCAGATTGGGTTATTTATTAAACCTTGGCATGTGGGTTCCAATCCTTCAGTGGAGCTACCAAATCAAGTTTCGATGTGGGTTTGGCTCCCTCATTTTCCAATTGAGTGTTGGTGGGATGATATCTTGCATATGGTGCCTTCATTGCTGGGGAAACCAGTTGGTTCTTCTCAGCAAACTCAGGTTAAAAAGGTAATGAATTTTTCTCGTGTTGATATTGATTTAAGTAAGCCTCTGCAAAATTATGTGGATATGTGTGTGGGTTCTTACTCCTGGGTGCAACTATTAGATTATGAGACCCTACCCTTTCGATGCCATCTTTTTCATGAATATGGTAATTTACAGAGAAGGTGCCCAAGTTTTAAGCATGTTGAGTCTCAGTCTTCTCAACCTCCTTGTAATCCCCCTAGGGTTGATAAGGGAAAGGCCCCCATTCCTGGTGATGTGGTTGGTGTTGATGGTTTTGTTCCAATTAAGGCTCGTAATAGGAACCAGGGTCAAAAGAGGACATTGAAGGAGAGATACCTTTAATAGATTTGAGGCTCTAGATGATCTCAGTTAGCAAGAGGTGAATCTGGGCTTGATGAGTATGGATTAGGGTGCTTTGGTAGCATTGCAGGATGATTTTATTTCAGGTGTCACTCACGCTTCGCGGGATGCTGGTGCTCTACAAATGAACTTGGATCTTCACCTAGAGGTTCAGGAGAGGTTGGTTCCTATTATAGAAGTGAAGATGGGTGATGGGGTAGGTTCTTCTCTAGTGTTGACATGGGTTCTGAAGCAGTAAAGAGTAACAAGGCTTCTCCTCAATTGAGCCTTCTTCAGAAGGATCTAAAAAAGGGGTGATGGAGAAGTCATCCAAGGTTGGTAGAAAGAAGGATCTGGAAAAGATTAAATTTATGGGGGAGACTTTGGTGGAGTCGGGGTCAATGAAGACTCTGGATTCTCATTTTTTGAGCCCCTTGAAATGATTGTTCTCTCCTAGAATGTAAGGGGCTTGAATAGTGGCCCTCGACAAAAAATTGTTCAAAACTTGGTGAGAAGTCATCCTCCTGATGTTCTTTTTTTGCAAAAGACCAAGTTATCTGTTGAGAACATGATTGGTTTGTTGCCTAAGTTGTGTGGGAGGGTTGAATGTCAGTGTATTGGTGCTCATGGGTATGTTGGGGGTGTGACATGTTTATAGAACCATTTGAAGATTCACCCTCTCTGGTGGATGTCCTCTAAGTCTTCCATCTTTGTGATTGTGTCAAGCCTTAAGATGGGGGAATCTATACTCCTTTCAAATATTTATGCACCTATTGATTTTTTAGGCAAGCAACTTTTGTGGTCCAATATAAATTTTTTCCGAAGTTTGGTTCCTTATCATCTGTGGATTATGGCTAGTGATTTCAATGCTATTTTTGAGTTGGTTGAGAAGCGTGGTGGTATTGTGAGGTTGAAGTCTTCAGCTTTCTTACTTCGTGATAACATCTTGGCTTTGAACCTTGTTGACATCAAGCCCAAGAATGGTTAGTTTACTTGGAACAACTGAAGGATAGGGGAGAATTGTATTGCAGAGAGACTTGATCATTTTTGGTTTCTTTTTTTGGGTTGGTGGTTTGTGGTCTACTAGTTCTAAGATTTTAGACTATCGGGGTTTGGATCACTGGCCTATTAAGCTATCTATCTCTTCTGCTCATGTTGCTTAGTCTTTGTCCTTCAAGTTCTAGATTATGTGGTTGTGTGACCCTTCTTTACAGGATTATGTTGTTGACTGGTGGAGGATTGGTAGACCCGCTTTATGGCACTTCTATGTATACTTTTACCAAATTGTTGAAATTTGTTAAATTTCAGCTTAAACATTGGAATCGACAGTGTTTTGGAAATATTTTTCATACTAAAGTTGTTGTTCAATCTAAGTTGGATGGCGTTACCATGGAAATAAGGGAGGTTGGTTTGTCTAAGGCCTTGCTTCGAGAGGAAGCTAGGGCTTTGAAAACCCTCAAAGAATGTGAGATGCATGAGGAAATTTACTACAAACAAAAGGCTCGGGTTGAGTGGCTTTAAGGTGATAAAAATACTACTTTCTTCTTCAATTCAGTGAAAGCTAGGAGACATGGTATTTCTATCCCTGTTCGTGCGAATGATAGGGGTGAGCATTTTTCCTCCCTGCATGACATCTCTAGAGAGGTTGTACAGTACTTTGGTTCATTATTTAGGGAGTACTCTTAGGAGGGCTCTGCTAAGGAAACTCGAGTTCTTTCTTATATCCCTGCTTTGGTTACTAGGGAAATGAATGAGCATCTTATGGGATATATTTCGCTCGAGGATTTGGAGGCGGTTGTTTTCCAAATGAAGAAGGGGAAAGATCCAAGCCCTAATGGTTTTTCGATTGAATAATTTCAAGAAATTTTGGATATTATTAAGCTAGATTTATTGGAGGTGGTCTAGGAGTCTCTGAGGAATAAACAGATGCTACGTGCTTTGAACTCTAATTTCATTTCTCTCATTCCCAAGTGTGAAGGGGTTGATCGGTTAAGTCAATTCCGTCCTATTTCCCTTTGTAATGTGATTTATAAAATTATCTCCAAGTTGATAGCCGAAAGGTTGAAAAAATGGCTTAAATGGCTTATTTCTGAGGAGCAGAGTGGTTTTGTAGAGGATCGGAAAATTTTGGATGGGGTGGTTATTGCTACTAAAACTATTCACTCTATGGCGACTTCTAAAGATAAGGACATGTTCATCAAGATGGATATGGCTAAGGCTTATGATAGAGTTTAGTGGTCCTTTCTTCGAAAGATTCAAGGTGATTTTGGTTTTGTTGAGGAGTGGGTGCAGTGGGTTATGTGTTGTGTTACTTCTACCTCATTCTCTATTCTGATAAATGGTGAGCATATAGAGATTTTTGGTGCTTCTCAAGTCCTTTGATAGGGGGATGCTGAGATTGTGGGTAGACTGGGTATTTAGGGGTTGTCTTTATCTTTTGTTTGTATCAAAAGAGGTAGGCGTGCGAAAAAGAAGGTTCAAAGGGTGGGTAGATGGATTCCTCATCCAAAGGATTTCTTGAAAATAAATACTGATGGTTCTTCTAGAGGTAATCCTGAGCTTGCTAGGATTAGTAGAGATTGTTCAGGTGTGGTTATTTTCTTCTTTTCTATTCATAAATGGTTGTAGGCTAACCACTTTATGGAGGGATTGGAAATTCTCTACGCTATTGAGCATGCCTATGCTTTGGGTTGACATAAGGTTATCTATGAATCTGACTCACAAGTTATTGTTAATTTGTTGATTGAGCGGAAGGTGATTGATGTTAATTGGTAGCTTGCTTTGGTTGTGCACCAAATCCAATAGATTAGCTCTTTGATGGAGATGGTGTCTTTTGTCCACATTTTATGGGAATGGAATTGGGTTGTTGACTATTTGGATAAGTAGGATTCAGAGCATGATGATGATTGGAAGATTGATGGTTGGAGGTAGTTATCCCCTAATCACTATCATGACTTGGAGAGGTTCTTTGCTGACAATGTGGATGGATATGGTGTTGGGTGATGTTAGATCTTGCTTTGGTTGGATGCTTTTGTAGATTTTCTTGGAGCCTTTGGTTCCTTGACTCTTTTGTAATGCTCTTTTCTAGATTTCAATAAAAAATTTACCCCTTCTATTTAAAAAAAAATATTGCATTGTATTATTATTAATATTATATTTTATTATTATTATTTTCATTATACTATTATTATTTGTATTCTCATTATTGTTAACACAGACCGACTGCCACTACACCAAAAGCCTAAGTTGTTAGTGAGGGTGACATCAGAGAGGTTAAGGGGTACTTACAAGGGTTGAGGGTCTCACAGGACAACAATTTAGCCCCTAGTCAAGAGGTTGACAAACGCAATCGACTATGAGATGGAAAGAGTGTCAAGAGTGGGAGTCGAACCCTCCCCAACAAAGTCATCAGTTTTATTAACACAGACCAACTACCACTACACCAAAAGCCTAAGTTGTTAGTGAGGGTGACATCGAAGAGGTTAAGGGGTATCGATGAGGGTTGAGGGTCCCATTTGACGACAATTATAATATTATTAATATACCATATATTATTATTATAGTCTTATTATTAAATTATTATTATTATTATTATTATTGTATTATATTACTATTACTATTACATTGTTAATATTATATTATTAGATTGTTAGATTACTATTATATTATACTAATAATTTTTATTTTTTTTATATTATCATTATAATTATTACATTATTTTTTTGCTAATATAAACCTGGTTTAGGTCCAGGAACCATAAATTAGCTACATCAGAGGTTGTGCAATGGAAAAATCAAAGAGAAACATATATAGACAAGTGTTTACATCCCATAATAGCCAAAAGAGTAAAGAAAATGCGTCGCAGATGCACAGACGGAGAAGCCAGAGTGCTCAAATTAGCAAACAATCCACAACCGCCCATTGAGAAGGATGCTAGTAAGGGGGATGCAATTTAATGTCATCTTGCATCATCTGATCACTTCACTAGGATAATCCCTCCATCAGTACTTGGTCTAAGTACCTTCATTTTTGTGCAGAAAAACTCTAACATTTGCCACCCAGTCAACAACACAATTCCCTTGTCTTTTAATGTGAGTAAACTTAACTACTTCAAAATCATTGATAGCCCACTTAACGTGAAATAAAATTGCTTCCAATCTCTAGTTCTGAATAATCTCCCCCCTCATGGCATTGATGATTAAGCTAGAGTCTCCTTCAATCCGAAGTTTCTTCCAACCTTTCTCCCTGGCAATCATTAGGCCCCACAACATAGCTTTAGCTTCGGCCAAGTTGTTTGACTCCAAACCAAAATCCATAGTAAAAAGGCCAACGAGCTGGCCATGATTGTCCTTGAAAATCCCCCCACCCCCTACCTTGCCCAGATTGCTTTTAGCTACACCATTGAAATTGAACTTAATCCACCCCTCATCCAAATAGAGCCACCTAGTAGGTCTAGGACAAACAACAGGGACTGTAACTATGGATTTTTCCTGCAAAATAGAATGTTAGTAATTCACATGCAAATACATAAATCCACAATAAACAATGAAATGAAAAGGAATGAATGAAACAATCTCACCAATTCCTTCATCCTCTATGGATGACTTCCATTGCACCTTCTAGTTTGCTGAAATATAATGTTGCCCTCAGATTTTGATGAGCAATCTACTATTGACTAGTCCTAAGCAAGTTTTTAAGGATTTAAAGATCTAAATGTAAGAGAATTCCTACATGCAATAACTCAATAACTAGATGACAAGAAAATTCAAAGCTCAAGAACATGCAAGAGATTTCCTAGATGCCAAGAGATGATAAAATGAGGACAAAATTGGCATTTTATAGAAAATGCAATTTTGGATGGACGGATGAGATCAAAGATTGAGAAGTGCCCTAAAATATGTGGTCAAGTGTAAAGCCCCGCCACGTAGCCCTAAAGTAAGTTGCAATTCACTACTTAAGCGTACAATTTTTTTATTTATTTTAAAGTGTAATTAACACACATGTTCACTTACTAATTGACAACAACCTCTAAGGCTACGAGACCGAGATTACTAAAAACCCATACATACATCATTATACAACCATAACATTTAATTACAATATGAATTGAGTACTCATACAAAATAAAGTTACATCATAACATAAAGAGATAACTAACAACACTCCATATTCATTAACTTAATCATAAGGTTACAACTCTCATACCCTGAATGAGGCAATAATACCAATGTGTTACAATATACATAAATCCACCTCATATACAACTTAGGGGTAAAATAACATGATTCAAATTGAAATAAATACATTGCTTGAACTAAAACAAAAACTACGAGCTCTCCAACTAGATACCTCACCATCAAATACTGAATATCGAAGGAGGACCCAACAGTGTATGGTGCATGTTCCACCCAACCAAGTGGTATCCGAAGGCTCACCCCCCATGCTAGGAGATATTTACAACATAACATGAACAAACCTACAACCTCTAATCACAGGCTGAATCATACGGACACAACCAATCACATAATCCAATTAACCATAAGTACAATATTACAACACTGACATGGGTCACATTGCTTCCAAATATAAAATAGATCAAGTATGTTAAGGAAACCATACACCTAAAATCACATACCAAACAAGTATGTTAAAAGAACCATGCACAAAAGACCACATACCAATCGTTGTCATAGAAAGAATGTCATCACACAACTCGATATGGGATATCCTCTGGGAATCTTCATAGGCTTCGACCCCCATTATGGGATATCCTAGTGGCCTCAACTGAATCTTGGCCCCCATACTCACTCATGCGGAATCAAATACCTCTCGTAAGGATAAAATATTTGACCTTGCCATTCTAGGCCTTCCCACTCATCTCAAGCCTAAACGAGTACTTGTGTCTATGAGTGAGGCTAACTTATCTTGTTTAGTGTGAAATACTACCCAATCTCCTAAGTACATTATTTAAGTTATTACTTGATTAAACTACCTCTGAAGGTTATCCAATTTACCTCTTTAGGGCTCTGGCGCCTAACAGAAGCCACTCTTCTACTTGACAACACACCAAACAAAACCAATCACCAAGGGTGCCAAAGTGCAAACAAACTAAATAAAACAACCACTCCAACTCTAGGAGGCAGTTCATATAATGAAACTCACTCCAAATGGCTACAAGACACATAATCCACTCCTTCTAAAGGAGGCACAAATCATCCCCGTTCGTGGAAATCGGGTAAAACACTAACAATGCACCATGCACTACCCAAAGGAAATACAAATGGTTGACATCACAAAACAACAACCCTCATCCTCTAATTTCTTCTGGAAGACATATATATTAAAGACATAATTAACTCATTTCCCCATACATGAACACAAAGGAAAACTGAGGAAATAATCACATAAGGCAATTGTGAGAAAATAAACTACATTTGGATATTTTAAATCCATTTCCCTTTCATATTCTATTCACAATATAAAAATAGTTGTTGCCCTATTAAAATAATTGATAGAAATAATTAATTGCCTTTTGATTTCAAAGAAGGGAAATACCAATTTTATCAAATTGAAAACAAAACCCTTAATTACTTTTAAAATCAACATAAATCCACTGCAAGTACATCTCTTCAATTTCCAAACTAAAACATATAATCTCTTCAATTTATTTTTAAAAAAAACCTTTCTCTATCAATTTAAACCATGCATACAAATCATTTCCTTTTAAATCTCCAATAATACTAAATTGCATGTAACAAAATAAAATATTAAATATACATTTAAATGTATATGCACATATTATATATACATTAAATATATATCAATATATTTAACTATATATATAAAATAATATATATGCATTAAATATATCAACTTACATTTTATAAAAATACCAAATTGTTTTATTCAAAATAAAAATAAACTTTATTAATAATTTTTGAAATATATATACATATAAATATTATATATATATATATATATATATATATATATACATATATATAATATTTATATATATTATATATTTAATATAAAATAAAGTTTTATTATCAAAATCCGCATTTATTCTGAGGCGGACGAACTTTATTTTCGCCATTTTAAAAAGCATTTACCAATGGGAGTGTCGGTTGTGCTAAGTACAGTCTGACAACCCCATCATTGATGGGAGGGGGCAACGCGTCCCCCTATGAGGTGGGCACACTGCCTCATAGGCAGTGCTTCTCCCACCACATATGTGGGCGGTGGGGGTTTGACCTCCCCACCAACCACCATTAAATATTTTTATTAATTTTTTTATATAACAAATAAAATTCGATTTCCTAGAAATGTTTCGTCGTACGGCGATTTTAAAACCTAGAATTTTAGAGATTTACAAAAAGTAAATTTATATATATGTGTGGATTTTTATATATATTTAATATATATGTTCACATATATATATATATATATATATATAAGAATTCCACACACTAATTTTTATTGGGAAAATTTTCTCAAATACACATCTACAGGATAAATTGTGCAACTTTACAAATAATACCCAAATTCCACAGAGGATTCTACAATAAATCTTCTAAATAGCTTTCACAAAACCAAACACAGAGAAATGAAAAGACAAGCTACAAGAATCTTCTAATTTCTTCCAAAAGATTTTCAATAAATTTCTACATTTCCTCTAGGTTTTTCCACGGCAAAATTTACAAATGCAGAGGTTTCACAATTTTTCCTATAGAGGTTTTTAATAATTTCTACACAAATTTAAACACTAAATTTTCTCTAAATCTAAATTTGTTTTCCTCTAGATTTATTTCACTGTTTAAACCTAATAATTCTTCAACTATTTCAAATCTTATTCTTTGGTTTTCTCTATAACTAGAATTTCCTAGATTTTTTCACGGCAATAGAAAAAACCTCTAAAATCTTTTGTGTTTTCCAATTTTCATTCCTCCCAAAAATATCCTCTACTCTGTCGTGAAGAAGCTTTCCACTTCTTTACCCAAAACCCAAATTCTCTTCGGGAATTCATTTTCCAACAACCCTCAATTAATTTAGCAATTAACAAATATCTTTTAACAACCACATTTAATTTCACAAAATAATTTAATAATTTCATATTCAAATTTAATTTAATTCATTTAAACAACTTTCTTAATAAATAATTTAATCAATCAATTTTAATTACTTAATAAATAAATTTAACCCCATGAATTAAATTTAATTTACTAAATAAATTAAATTAAATTAATTAATTTAAATAAAAGGCTTCTATCAAAATGTCCAAATTAATTAAATAAAAAACAACATTATTTAATACAAATTTAAACATTTATTTCCATAACATGAATCCTTCAAAATTAAATAATAATAAACAAGGCAAACAAAGACATAACAACTACGAATGACAACACACTGTGACTAGGGTGTAGACTTGACACATGTTACCTAGCTACTATCTCCCATTCAACTTAACCGTTGGGTTGACATGCTCAAACATGTGAAACCAGGTGGAGTTGATGTCATGTACTTGCAAACCTGTAAACGAGATAACAAAGATCATATATATATAAGCAACATAAAATACACACTGTGAAGAGGAAATCACGACATCGCAGGGCACTCACAAGCGAGTGATGTGATCCCGTCCCCTTCACCAATACACTCATCATAACTGACGATTTCATAATAATCAAATAACTCATATGCAATAAACATGTTATAACAACAAGCATTATTACACCAATTAAAACATGTCAAATAAAACATTAGATAAGATACATCACATCACAAAAAAATAGTTTGTCGCTCTATAAATAGCGATCAAATAATGCACACATGATAAAGTATATCGAAGTATCCGAATATCCAGAAACACATCAAAGCAAACAAAACAAAACAAGGACACACTGTCCAGTCCAGAAAGCAAAACGGAGGGGTATTACATCAAGATTCAAAATAGCACCTCTTAATTAGGGTTAGGGCAACTTTTAGGGTGAAATTCAAATTGAGTGGATGAGAATTAATTTAAGAAATTAAATAAAGGAAAGAGAATAGTTGTGACAATGAGATAAGAATTAGTAAGTGAAAAATGATGAGTTGGAAACTCAAGTTATTTTAGAAATAACTTACTTTGTGGAGATAAATGTTATTTTGAAATTAATATTTTAAATTAATTTCAAAATGGTGAATTCATGTGACAACAAATAATAATTATTTTATTTACTCGAGGAGAAAGAAATTTAAACAAATGATTTTTATTTAAATTTAGAAATGAATTATGAGAGACAATTAAATAATTAATTTAAATTATTTAATTGTGGAAGGAGGGGATTAATAATTAAATAAATTATGGGGGATTTATTTAATTGTGAGAGGACTTTAATGTTAGAGACATATTTAAATAAAATTGATTTATTTAAATAATCAATAGGGAATAGGGGATTAAATAAATTTAATAATTTATTTAATTTAAAGAGGACTTTAGACATTAGTGACGTATTTAAATAAAATTAATTTATTTAAATAATCAAGAGGGATAAGAGAGATGAATTAATTAAATAATTAGTCATTATTTAATTAATAGTTGAATTTAGTCAGAGTAACATAATTAAATTATGTATAGAAGAATTGATGATAAAATTGAGTTCGCAGGCCTAAGTCAATTTTAAGTGTCTACAGGGACAATTGGGGGATGATCTAGCCACCAGAAACATGGCTAGGCATCCCCCCAAAACCTTTTCACATGCCTTCAAAGACCAACTACATTGCTTGTGAGTCTCGCCAACTTCACCAATCATGATTTCCAGCATATCCCACACTCTTTCAACTATCTTGGTGTTGCCCTTAATTATTATATTATTACAATTATATTATATTATTATTTTTATTAATGCATTATATTATATTATATTATTATTACATTATTAATATTTTATTATATTATTATATTTATTTTTATTACATTATTATTATTATTATTGTAATATTACTAAAAAAATTATTATATATATATATATATATTTTATTATTAAATTATTAAAATAGTAAAAGAAAAACAATGGAAAAGAATAACTATTTAAAGCTTCCCAAATAATGAAAGAATCTCACATTATGTAAAATACTTAACAATCCTATAAATTGCATAGATGAGAAAGAGAACCACCAAAAAAATTATATCAAATATTTTCATTAGTGCACTTCCCACTACTTTGAAACTACACAACCTTTCTTTCTATCAGATCATTCTTTGAAAAAATATTTGTAATATGTGAATTTGCATTCACTACAATTGTCTAACTCCATCTATGTTCAATTAATTGATGTAAAAAAGGTATGCATACAACTCAACGAACCAACGGATCCCTTATTAAGCAATTCACTGACCTAGATGTGTTACATCTAATTTATCAACCAGGGAATCATAATTTCTTGGATGTTGTTGACACTAAATGTGCAGTTAACAATTCTAAGTTGTCTTAATCAATTGCATATAGAAGAGTTAAACAAAAAAACCTATCTAGAAATAAACTTAATTGAAAGCAACTTTATCTAGAAGCAAACCTAACTACATAACAATTGCTACTGGTAAATTCCCCTATGAGGAGTGTGATTAACAACTCTATTGTGTTGCAACTACTTGAAACAACTATTGATAACAATTAATTGCTACTCAATAATTCAATTCAACTTTAAATCAGGAAATATAGCTTAATAATTTATTCTACTATTACTAATAATCTAAACTACAAGGAGTATCGTAGGTGTGCCTCAAGTGGCCCTTGCTTGAGTAATTGTAAACCCACAATATCTCTATCAAATCTTAACTTAGAATTTCATGTAATTGATTGAAATCTATCTTTATTGAAATTTGAAAAATATAACACAAATTGATAAAAAAGTAAAAGTATTGAAATTTCATGTAGTTGTATTGGGATGGGTGACCTCCCGGGACGAACCAATGCTTCACCTCTGTGAGCATCACCTAGATGCAATGAGTGCTAAGTGGACCATTCATTATCATGATAGATGGGTTCTTGTGAACCACTACTCATGAATCATGGGTCAATGAGTTTGACTCGAAAACTACACAGTTGAATCTTGATAGCAATATCATAATGTAAAAAGTGCTTATAACCAAATCTACCAACACCAGATCCTTGATCTCTCATAGGATCTAACATACATACATGATCTCGAGAGTTTGATTATACTTGAACTCAAAAAAACATAAACAAATTTCAACTCCCCCCAAAATATAGGAAGATGGATCAATCTTATTCTAAACAATAATGGAAAACTAATCACGTAGATGTGAGAGTATCATATTTGCATTGAGACTTCACATCATAAAGAAGACAATTATAACTGGAAACATACATAACTATTTATTAACCATGATGTGTTGTTATCACAAATATATTCTTTCCTCCATGATTATCTATATTTTATAGACATTAGTAAAAATTTAATGATCTATAAATAAATCATTTCCACAATCTTCAACCACTACCTATATCAGCTACGAAAGAGTGGATGTGGTGTAGGTGATCACCCCCTTGATTGTGAGCTAACAAGTATCCTTTGTTGTGGGGGTTAGTTTATTTCAAAGGCATCTCTTCATCATTAATAAGTTCCATAATCAACATAAAATTCTACCAAATTTCATAGACAATCACAAGTGCACACAATCATTTAGCAATAAAGTATATTTCATCCTTAATGCTTTAATACTTAAAATAAATAGGAAACTCTAGGTAATGTCTTTGAAACAATTAAAAATATCATGACAATTATGAAACTTTGAAAAAGAAAAAGAGGACAATTCCAAGACTCATCACATCCCCCAACTTATCATGTTGATTGTCCACAAGCAATTCAGGGCCTCTGATTATATTGTAGTGTAGTGATTATGCAATCCATTCGGTTAGCAACTCCTCCTTGCTTCAAGTAGAATCCCTTCTACTTAGTCAATCTCTCTCATCTTACTTGATTTATTGTCTCTTGTGCTTCCCTTCTTCTTGTCCAATGTGGAATTGGATACAAGAGAAGGGGAGGATGAAATGTCAAGGGAAACCAAGTAATTTTATGTACAAGGGATGCTCTAATGTACCAAGGTGTCCTTGTGACTGATGATAAGCAGTTGAAAACGTAGTGGGGCTCTTTCCTTTTTAATTTATGAGTTAGCTTGAATTCCATATATCTTGGGAGAATCTGGGTGCCTCTCTTCCTGCTCTAGCTGCTAATTCTTTAAATCTTTTATAGTCTTTTTCCCTGTATTCCAAGATTTTATTCTCCACCATAGGTTTGTCTACTAGTTCAATTCATTCTTCGACCACCTCATTAGGGTTCTCTACATCTGCTCTAATATTGAGAGGAAGTGACTTCTCTCTTTCATGATAATGTTATTGCAATAGGCCCCTTTGATGTTCATTTTGAATGAATGAGGCTAATGCCTTTATCTAAACATCTCCCATAAAATTTAATGGGTTCTAGGTAGTATCATACGAAACAACCATACCATGCAAATAAAATTCACATAGCTAATCTTGCATGTTTAAGGTGGCTTCCTAATAGGCTTTTAAAAATAATGTTGATGTTGATAATGAAACAGGAAGTTCACCAATTAGTTGGCTAAATTGAAAACTCAAAAAAAAATCATGTAGGAATAGGGCATAAACCCTAGCAGGTGCCCTACATGTCGTGAGTTGAATATTCATGTTAGCCATTTGTTTAATTTTAGTATTAATCTTTTAATTTCTAATTTTTTCTTCTCAATTTCTCTGTCATGCTTCATTATCATGTATGTTCTTTCTCTATTCCATCCTTGTTGTAGCTGAGAAATTTATTCCATTTTATTCCACAAATTTGACCCAAGAGTAACCGGAGTTGGGGTTCTAGGTGTTGTTGGAGAATCATTCTATTGATCAAGATTTTGGGTTTCCTTAATGTTTATTTTGATGATGGCCAATTGAGTCAATTTGCCAAAACATGTCCCTTGTTATTGATAAGCATGCAATTGATCTTCCAACTCTTTGACTTTGTTGCCCAACCCTATTTCTTTTTGTTGGCACCCTTTTAACTAATCTTTTAATTCTTTTATTTTTTGAAGAGCTACCCACAACTCATTAATTTCCTCTTTATCTTTTAGAAGTAATTCCTTTTCATCCTCCAAAATTAGGTCTTCGTCAAAATAAACTGAGGAAACAAGTTTCTCTTGGTTTGATGGACTACTAGGAGGTTTAGTTTTATTCCTTACTAGAAATAGATCCCCTTTAGATTTAGACTCTAAACTTGTGTCCAGGCACATAAATTACAGGCAACTTGATTGTTCTTTGTCAACAAATAAATTCTCTTTTTCTAAATTTGTTTCTAACTTTACCATAACAACATTTTTTCTATTGAGAATGGGTCTTTCTTCCTGCAATCCCCTCTTCTTTTAGGCGGTGTGACCATCTTTTAGGCTGCGTATGTCATTTTTTGTTATTTTTTACTGCAAAGGAGGAAGGTATACATTTTATTTTTACACATTTTAGGCATGGACAGGTTTTCAATGGAAAGAGGAGCTTCAAATTCTAGAGGTGTTGTTGGTTGTGCCTTTGATGTTGCAAGTTGAGTTTCTTACATCTTCGACTATAGATGTGTATCATTATTGCAGGTAGGTGATGCAACTTGTGGGGAATAGGTTACATGTTCCTTTTCCCTTTCTGTTAGCGACTAATTCACCTCCTAAGCCCTATTTTCTTCGGCTAGCTTGAGTCTCAAAGGTTTGTCATTTATGTTATTGCATGCTAGAAAATCTTCCCAAGAAACATCTAGAAATTGGGCACTGACACTTCTCTTTATCAATAGAGTAACTAAACAATGATGAGACAAAGCTCATTGGTTTCTCTTTCTCTTATATTCATCTGACATTCATTTTAGCAAATTATGCAAGAGATTTGGAACATTCACAAGCCTTTGATGGCGAAGATGACTTAATATCTTAAAGTGTATTTTATACAACAGGGATTGCTTACTATCACAGGTCAAGTACTTAATTATGTACACAGCTAAAAATTCCCATAACCAAGGTAGGGAAAAAAAATTAGTACCTTGGGATGAGGAATCCAATTCCTCTCCTAGTTGCGCAAATTTGATCCAAGTTGTAATGATGTATGCTCTAACTAGAAACTCCTCCCCAATCGTAAGAAGCTTAGTGACTTCTAAAACTATCGCTTTTGAGGAATTCACTCGCAAACCTCTCATCACGTAGCTTCATTGTTTTACAATTTCCTAGAAAATTATAGTGGCATAGCCTCATTTTATTCTATTAGTCAAAGAAATTAATCCAACCATCCTACTTGCTGAAAAATAAGGAAGTAGTCTTGATCTTATAGCAATGTTGAGTAGGTGGTTGGTTCTATCCTAATAATATCTCCTCCAATTCTATAGTTTTGCAGCCTTCTTATGATGAGTTCCTCTTCAACCTTCTTGTTGTTGTGCCTTATTTCTAACCTTTTTGAATGGTTATGATTGATGTGTTTGTTACTTCACAATTATTTTTGTCAATTTCTTTTATCAGAGATTGCTCACACCAAAAAATTATTGGTGTATGCAACTTAACCAATTTTTTTTTTATGAAAGTATAAGGATTCACATGGCATGTCCCAAATAAAATATTTTCCACACATTGTAATTAATATGGAATCCTCCCCCCAACTTAAAGTGTTGATTTGTCCTCAAACAAAAAGGTTATAAGGAAGTAAAAATGGAATTATGTTTAAAGCATTGTGGATGTGTATATATTATAAAATAGATGCAGATAAAATAATAGATTTAAATAACTCCAATTAAGGTTGATAATGTGATAAATACTTGTAATATATGTGGTAATGATAAAGGTGGTGTGTTTAATTTATTGTGAATGGTCAGCGATAATCTACTAGTTGAAAAATATGTGATCATGGTAATAATGTTGCAAGGACGGTTGTCGTTGCACCAAAAGATTGACCTATTAATGCTCGATACAATCGCCAGAGTTAATGAATCCACGGGAGGTAGTTAAGCCATGTCACGAACCCGAGCATTGCGTTGCACTGCATGTAGTTTGTTGTATTGAGAAACCAAGTGAGCGATGACACATGTCAAAAAAAGATAGATACGAAAGAAAGGTTGTGGCATGCATGGAAATGGAGTGTAATGATGTGTTGTGTGTAGTTGGATGATGAATTTGGAGTGGCTACATGTAGATATGATGATAATGATGTCAGCTGAATTGATAGTTGCTATGTGGAATGTGGAAGTGACCTTCAGGTAGTGGCTATAGGCAATAGTAAAATAGGTCCCTGTAGGAGGTGCCTCGAGACTATTGCTATATCTCCCAGAATAAGAAATTGTTGGTAATATTGTTGCATGTATCTATAATTTATGTTGTTGATTGTTTGATTTTATTTTATGTGTAGTGTGTGTGTGTGCCTATTTTTTATTGAAAATAAACTCATACTTACAAAATATCAGTAGGTGAGTTGGTGAGCTCGTATATAGATGCGGCAATCTATGATTCATTGTTTTTTGTAGGTGAGTGATCAATGTTGAATCTAGTGATGAGGGTAGTGTAAGTTGTTTTTGCAGGTGTTTTAGAAACTCTTCTTTATACAATCGTTTTTTGTAGAGATTGAGATATTGTCCATTTACCATCAAATAAAATTTGACTGGATCAATCGTGGTTAATTGTACAACTCCATTTTGAAAAAAATACTTTATTTCATAAGGACCCAATCACCTTGTTTGTAATTTACCTTTGTGGTCCTTATATCTTGGGCCATAGAGCAATGCCCAATCTCCATGAAATTCTTTAGCCTTGATGAATTGGTCATGTCATTTGATTATTTTCTTTTGCATAATTTATGTATGATGGACTATTTCCATCCTTAACCCATCCAAAGCATTAAGATGGTGCAGTTTGTCCTTTTGAGCTTTAGATAGATCCATTCCAAGTTTCATCGCTATTTTGAGTGTTTTATGTTCAAATTCAATGGGGAGGACAACCTTTATCCCATATACTAATTCATGTGGTGTAAATCTTGTAATTGTTTTGCAGGTTGTCTTGTAGGCCTAGACAACTTCTAGTAACCTTGTCACCCAATATTTTCTATGTTATTTGAGTGTCTTGGGATATGATGGATTCAATTTCTCTTTTTGTAACCTCAACCTTCCCCTTTGATTGTGAGTGATAAGGATTTGACTTCTTATGTCTAATTTCATATTCCTTGAACAAATAGGTAATCATATCTAAAGTAAATTGTGGCCCTTGATATATGACTATTTCCTAGGCACTTCATACCTTGTGAAGATTTCCTCATATAAGAATGTTGTAACTTTGCTATCTCTAGTAAATTGCAAGGCTTTAACCTATACCCATTTGATTAGATAGTCAGTACAAACTAATATATACTCCTTATTGTTGGAAGCTAGGTCTATTGGTCTAATGAAATCAAGGACCCACTTATCAAAAGGTGTAATTACCTATCATGGCTAAAGGGACATTTCATCACTCTTTTTAGGTCTAGCCATCCTCTAACAACATGATCACATCCCCTTTTATATTGAATTGCATCTTTATGTAGAGTTGGCCAATTGTATCCATTATTTAAGATCTTAAATAATTGATGTAATTTGCCAACTCTACATAAGGCTCATCATGATAGGCCTTAAGAATATCATAAGCTTCATCTTCCCTTATGCACCCGTGCATGCTATTATCAGGTTCTATGTAGAATAAGTAATCAACCACCCATGATATGAAAAGTTGTGTTCAACTAAATGCCATCTTTCTCTTGGTGAAAGATGTGGGGGTGTTCTGCATGAAACTAAATAGTTTGTTATGTCTCCATACCAAGGTGTGTGCACTGTTAAGGTAAACATGTGTTCATCAAAAAAAAGATTCATCCACAATTGCTTCTTCTATTTTGATATTTAGGCTAGAAATAAAATCAACTCATGTTATGATATTTCTTGGAAATATTTATAAAAAACAAAAAAATATAGCAAACCACTTCAAGGGGTGACCTCCAATAATCAGATAATAACATATGAATTCAATATTGTATGATATGATGATATGGGAGAGTTATCTTCCTTATTTATAGGATAAACTATGCAGGGACATATCCCTTCATCCTAATTTTAAGAGGTATTAGTGTATTAACTAATATTTATGTTAGGGTTAAGTATGTCACAAGTGCTTATCCTTAGGAATATATCATATTAGGATCATAAAATTCCCTCCCCCTCTATAAAAGTATTGCCCTCAATACTTAGCAACTTCAGAATATTTTGTATGAATCGCTTATCATGTTCTATGTTGCATCTTCTATTGAAAAGTTCTTTCACTTGATTAGGAATTTTGAGGTGGCTCTATTGGTCTAATTTTAGAAATTCCATGAAATTTTTGAATATTTTGTATGAATAGTTTTTCCATAATATTAATGAAAAATAGATTAGAGATTCCACAAAAAATATTCATTCTTAATTAATCTATCCACAACAAGCTAGATTACATCAATATTATGTGTCTTTAGCAGCCCTATAATGAAGTCCATTAATCTTTTTTTTCTAATATTATATTGTAATGCCTAATATTTGAAAGAGACCTGGAATCTTTATAATTTATTTTTTATTTTATTGACATATCAATCATTCTACCATAAATTTCTGGATATTCAATTTAATACCCTAAGGTTACCACATGGAAAGGCAGTACGGGAGCTTCTTCTGCCATTTCCAACTGCCGAAAAAATGCCAAGATGGACAATATCAATGTTAGGATGGACAAAAGGGTGTTGAATGTGACAGTGCCCCAAGTCACCTAAGCAGAGCCGCACTCAAGTCCAGACCATCGACATTTCTGGTTGATAATACGTGTCAATAGTTGGGTATATAATATTATGCGTAATAAATTTTGGTAGTGAACAGTCGCAGGGAAAGAGATATGTTACTATTATCATAGGAGTTTTTGTGTGGGATTCTTCGTTCAATCATATTGTGAAAAGTTTTTACTTTGTTCCAAAAATATATATTGGTTTCACAGTTTGAATAATCTAGATTCTTCGTTGAATTATATTGTGAAAATTTTGTACTTTGTTATGAAAGAATATATTGAATGTTTCACAGTTTGAATTATCCTTATCCTGATTGTGGATTTCATTTTTGGTATTTATTTTGGTTGTGCGACCTATGATTTATATTCCAAAGCTTTTTAATTGATTAAATAGGAATAGATGTCAAAGAGATTTAAGCATTTAAGCATTGCTTTTTTCAAGGATCTTTAATCTTCAATTTTACCACAAATTACTTGTATCTAGGACCATTTGTCAATTACTTCTACATCCTCATAGTAATTGTAAATTTCATATCAAACAAGCGTTAAAATAAATAATTGGTAATACATCTGTGTAGGAAAGTAATATGTTTCAACAATTTTTGGATATTCTAAGGTTACTGAGATTTTGATATTCCTCAATTGTATTAAGGTTAGGGTTCTAAATTTGTATGACGGGGGTAAAATCCTCCTAAAACCCTAGTTGTCTTGTGCCTTAGTCTTTCCTTTTATTTTTGAATTGACTTTCTCAAGCTAGTTCTCAGTCATTTAAGTTATAACCTTATGTCTAGGTTATTGTTTGTTTGATCGACTCCTTGGTCCCCTTTTACCTCTTGGACCCATGCACCTTCATAAAATTTGTCTAAGTCAAAGATTTTTCAGTATTTTGGCCAATAGTTCTAACTTTTTTAGTCTTTTTGCAAGTTCTACAACTTTGTTGGCCTCTGAAAAAGTTATAAAAACTTCATCTTTCACCGATCATAGTGTTAAAAGGCAATGAAAATGAAGGTTTTATCGATATTTTGATCAATTCTCATAACCCCTTCGATCATCGACAAGGTTTTAAAAACCTCTGTCGATGTCAACATAGGTTTCCTAACCTTTTCTTTTATCGACAATAAATACACACTTGCATTTGTTAAAATATCATGCACTCAAATGCCTAGGTGAGGTCCCCTTTTCAAAACAACTTATTGCGCATGTGCAAAATTCTTAACTTAAGTTGTTCCTTCATCGCACCATCCCTTTGTATTGCACTTTCATTCCCAATAGAATGGAGTGAAGATGCAATGTGTGATGTTCAATGATCAACGACTTAGGATAGATAGTGGAGATCTGACGGTCATCGCAGTGTTCATATGTATCGCATTTGTGTTTGCTGAGAGTATATAGCTTTGAGCAATATGTGATGGTTGTTTTCATCACATGACTCCTTCACATCACAAGTTGAACTCTTCAATGTTTAAAGCAAAGTGCGATGCGCACTAACAATCCAGATCAGGACACATGGTCACATCTTCTTTCATCGCTCAACTCCAAGGCATCATGATTACATGGTTCAAATACACATCAAGAGAAATGCAATGTGTGAAGAGCGATGGGGAAGTATATTTCAAGAGAATATTCCATAAAGATGGGTGTACACTTGCTATTGCATCACGATTTTACTTTGCAAAGCTCGAGGCCTCTTTGTGATGCGTGATGGTGACAATAAATGATGAAAAATGAAGGAAACAATCTAACAGTCAACACATGCTTGCTTCACATTGTTGTTGTAAAGCAAGGGGATTGAATCATATTTGTGACATACGATGAAGGTAATGGTGGGTTCAGGTTCAAAGATGTGATAGGGTGATATTGTGACAAGTGTCCAAGGTAGCAGGTGGCATGCTCTGGTTGCATTGCGCAAGTAATTCACATCACAGTTGTGAATTACATCGCATTAGGGTTATTTGTGATGGTCACATGTGTTGCAATGAGGACTCCAACAACTCAGATTTAAGGATGATGATCAAATGAGTATCGCGAGTGATCTATGCATGACCGTTTCATCTTGTGAGGTCAGTGTTCTATGTACGATGTGCAACAAAGGAGGGTCTATAGTAAAGGAATATTCAGAGCCCAGATGTCAGTTAACTATTGCATTGCATGGGCATAGGCCATCACATTTGTGCTCCTCAACTGCTAAGGGGAGGTTGCAATTGTGTGAGGGGGAATGAGGATGTTAGATCAATGATCCAAGAGGGATATTAGAGCAATCTGATGAAAAAACTGATCTACAGCCAAAAAGCTCAAAATCTAAAATCGGGAAACCTACACATACGAAATTGAACTATACTAATGCAAACATGATAAGGAATCTACAAATTACCAAAATGAGAACAAAAGATAGCTTTTACCATCTCATAGCAGAGTGTATTCGCTTGATGTTGGATTTTATTATCACAGTGAAGCCTCCAAAGTTTGTGTGCAAAGTGTGGATGAATGTTTGTTGTGTTTGGTTGATCGAAGACGATGGATGAAGCTCTCTCTCAAGGATGATCTTGACAACACTTTGTTTCTCAATGTATATGAATTATCTGATCCTTATTTGTGAGGAAAGGGGTTTGTTATATAGAAAATGAGATTTGAAATGGATGATCAAAATCGTTTTGAAGAATATCCAGATCAACGGTCAGAGTGTGTTGAGAGGATTTAAACATGAGATAATTATGCAAAGTTGATTGCACAATTTGTGTGATTGGGAAATAGATTAGCCAGTTAGGAATGTGATTGATCAGTCAACTTTGTGATGGATTAGTTAGGAATGTGATGTTTTAGTTAACTAAATAGATTGATTAGTTAACAAAATAGATGGATTAGTTAACAAATTATATTGCTTAGTCAACAATTGTAATTTGCTCAATCAGAAAGTGGGCGAGTAGTATGAATTAATTGACTTAATTAATTAATTCCTTTTTGGGGTTTGAATGTGCAAATCAAGTTGACTTTTGCAAACAAAGTTGCATTAGTTTGATTTGATTTTTGATAACCGATTTGAATAGTTTTATTTAATTCAATTTTTTGGAGGGAAAGTATTGTAATTAAATTATTATTTAATAATTAATCCACTTAGGGGAATAAAGTGATTTAGCGACATAATTAAATAATTGGCGTTATTTAATTAATCAAGATGAAATAAGGTGGGATTAGGACTTTATTAAATAAAATGAGATTTATTTAATTGGTCAAAATGATGAAACATGAATTAATCAAATAATGTTGTTTTATTTGATTAATAGAGGAATTAGGGTTTTTGGGACTTTATTAAATAAATGAAATTTATTAAATTTGTCTGAAATGATGAAAAAGTGAATTAATTAAATAATGTTGTATTATTCAATTAATAAAGGAATTAGGATTTCTACGACTTTATTAAATAAATGAAATTTACTAAATTAGTCTGAAATGATGAAAAAGTGAATTAATTAAATAATGTTGTATTATTCAATTAATAGAGGAATTAGGGTTTTTGATGTTTTTTTGATGTGATGCGATGTGGTGTGATGTGGGAAAGTTGCGGTATGATTTTGAACTGTTTCGAGGTAATTTTGAGATGATCTAAGACGTTACAGGATGATTTTGAAATGTTTCGAGGTGATTCCTGTTAGAGTAATAATTTTATTACGCTTAATTAATTACATCACACTGGTTAATTAATTAAGTCACTTATTCCTCTAGTTGCTTAAGCTAAACTTAGGCGCATTAATAATTATTTATTAATTATTAAGTGTGCACACTAGGGTTTCATTTAGGGTTTCCCTTTTAGGGTTTCTTGATCTCCTTCATAAGGATTGATCTCTTTGTAATAACCGAGATTCTATAATGCATTTTACACTTTGAGGTTTGCAGAACATCTTCTTGGTTTTGCATGTCTTTTGCATGTGACAGGTATCCATTTGCATGCAGGTGATCTTGGATTCTAACATGGTATCAGAGCTCCAGACCTGCCGCTGCCTGTTCGTGATCTGAAGATATGGCTTCTCAGTGAGTTTCAAGTGCAAGGGTTTCCACAGGCATCGTTTTTTGCAAGATCTGGGGGTAGTCAAATTTTTGGGACACTATGGGCTCAAACGGACGTCGCCATCGCGTTCGCAGCGCCCCAAAACCCTAGAAACGCCTGTCAAATCGTCCATTTTCGAGCAGTTGGTTTCTGAGGCAAAATTTTTTTGCTAGGGAAGCCGTACGGCCTCCCCAGCACGCTTCACGAGGCACGAAAATCGAAAAAAAAAATTAAAAAAGATCTCGGGTTCTGTGCCGGCGCCTCCAGTTTAAACGGCTCCCGCCACCGGGCGGCCACCGGCCCGCCACCGCCGCCGGTGGCTCCCCCATCCGGCCGCCCATGCTCAGCCCCTGAGGGCTCCCAGTCCACACGCCGGTCGTATGGAGAACCACTCCGCCCAGCCCCCAGCCCCCTGCGCCCGCCCGCGGTCACATGGGTGACCAGGGGCCGAAATTTTTCTGCAGGGGGCCGATTTTTTGCGACGACGGTCTGCAGGCCGTCAAATTTATGCCCGTGAACCGCTGACGTCAGCATGACGTCAGCGTCCGTACGGCCTCTCCTTGCCCCTCCTAACCCTAGTTTTCTCTAAAGAAGCAGTTTTTTTCTTTTTTGCATAACTTGGGCATACGGTATCGAAATTGGGCAAACGAGATATCGCCGGAAAGCTGGTTCCGAGCACTTTCATTTGGTGCAGTTTATTTTTCAGTATTTTCCTGTTTTACTGCATTTATTGCTGGTTGAAGTCAGATGTACTTTTTATGCTTCCGAGCTCATAACTTTTTGCCACGATCTCCGATTTTCGCTATCTTTGCGGCGTTGGAAAGGTATTGAGGAGCTCTATGTTGCTGTCCATGCACTTTTTTCTGTATCTGTCACAAGTTTTTCGTTATTCCAGATTTGACCCAATGGGTGTTTTGGAGATTACTTGGATATTTTGACAGTTGGGAGAGTGCTTCTTGCATCTTTGCACTTCATTTTCAGTGATACATCATTTAATAATTGACTGCTGCTTCATAGATTCCAGAGTTGTTCCCGTTTGGAGTTTTCGAGTGTTCCGTGGCATCGGGTCTGCTGTTGCATCATTATGATTCCGATATGGTTTCGTAGACAGAAGTATCTTTCCTTGCTTGCCAGATTGCGGTTCCAGTGTTACTCTACAGTGTTCTTCCAGTGCTTCTTTGCAGCATGTCATATCATTGTAGGGGGGTTTTGTCCCACTGGGTTTTCCTCCTCTACCTCTTTCTTGCATTTGTAAATGGGTACCTGATCAGGCCTAGTTGCCGGGACCCATCTTTTCTTGCATGCATCTTATTCTAGTGTTTTAGCTTCTTCCTAAGTTCATCTTAAGGGGGGGTGTTAGAGTAATAATTTTATTACGCTTAATTAATTACATCATACTGGTTAATTAATTAAGTCACTTATTCCTCTAGTTGCTTAAGCTAAACTTAGGCGCATTAATAATTATTTATTAATTATTAAGTGTGCACACTAGGGTTTCATTTAGGGTTTCCTTTTTAGGGTTTCTTGATCTCCTTCATAAGGATTGATCTCTTTGTAATAACTGAGATTCTGATAATGCATTTTACACTTTGAGGTTTGCAGAACATCTTCTTGGTTTTGCATGTCTTTTGCATGTGACAGGTATCCATTTGCATGCAGGTGATCTTGGATTCTAACAATTCCGAGTTGATCCAAGACGTTATGGGATGATCCTGAGTTATTATGAAGTGTTACAAGATGATTCTGAGTCATTTCGAAGTGTTACAGGATGATTCTGAGTCATTTTGACGTGTTACAAGATGATTCTAAGTCATTCTGAAGTGTTATGGGATGATTCTGAGTCATTCTGACGTGTTACGGGATGATTTTGAGATTATGTGAGATGATGTTTCATATCGTTTGACGTTTCTTGAGGTTTTTTGATGTCATTCAATGTTGTTTGATGTTGTTCATTGCTGTTTGATGTTGTTTAGTGTTGTGGGATAGGTGTCAAGTCAATTTTACATGTCTACAACAATACATTAAGGCTATGTGATAATCGTTGATCATGAATCTCATGGTGATCAAAGGTCATGTTTTAAAGTTTCCTCTAGTAAGGTTGTATCTTGACCATCCATGCTTGATCCAACAACCAACATTCAAATATAAATGGTCAATTGCTCTAGTTCACTTGGAAGATGCCAAAAATTATGGCTCAACGACATTCTCAGCTACCTGATCAGATCATACTTGATTGAATCCGATTTTCCTTGGATCAATTAAATTCCATGCCTTTCCAATGCTACATTCATTATTGGACAACATCATTACTCCCTGGTGTGTTGTAAAGGCCAAATTCTTTTGTTAGGGTATGATTTCCCAGATTTTGTTGTAGATTTCACAAGTGCTCCATGCCTACATTCATGAGGGTCATCATTTTGGGATGTACTCGAGATGTCAAAGCCTCTATGGTTTGGTTATTGCTTAGTTCTGAGAGAAATTCGAATGTTTGAAATTTGATCAGAGTTCATCTTCTTGCAAACCATAGTTAGATTAGGGTTAGGGTTTTTGAATTCAATACTCAGTTATGCCTTAGCTATAAAGGCAATATTTGTACCATTTTGAACACTTCTTCCTAGGATTTTCTTTGGTAGACTTATGTTTTAGAATTTCTACAGCTACAAAATTGGCTTATGCCTTTGTGTTAATATAATCACCCCTTTTCACTTTTCTCCATGCTTGTATTCTATGTAATAGTTGATACCACTATGCATGTGTGAATGTTTCATCATTTTTAAAGGTTATATGATTGTGATAATATGATATATGTGTTAATTGTGGGTAATCTTCACCCCTTTTAGTATCTTTCAAACCCTAGCTTCCATGTTCCTCTTGTAAAGTGGGAGAAATAGAGATCTGTGTGGCCTTTTTTAGTGATTTTATTGATGCTCTGTGCAATCAAAACCAAAAATAAACACTCTAAATTCGATGCATCACCTTTCCATTATTTTTTATGTATTTTATCCTTCTCCCTTTTTCCCTACAAGTCATTAGTTTAGAGTTTATTGAGGTTGGGTTAGACCGATCCTCTTCTGCACCTAGTTTAGAAAGGAAGTTGGCCTTCTTCAGAGATCTAGCCTAAATTACAAGGGTCCCACACCTTTAGGCTATTTCCATTGTCTCACTAGAATGTTGAACTCCTTGTTCAGCAGGGTGTATTTCCAAGTGACAACAGTTGTAGGGCATGTAATATGGGAAATAAACCCTGCACTACATCCCCAAAAGATAGTGTGAATGTTTTTGGAGTTCAAAACTTGATTGCCATTTTAATGAATAAATTTGATGACAACCCGTATGCAGGACAAATGAAAAACCTTGAGCTACATATGAGAAAATTTTGTGAGTTACAAATGGATATGTTCATTTGGGATTTCATGTATGTGAATACACAGTATGCAGGATTAAAACCCAAAAAAACACCCACAATGAAATAAAAAGAAAACTTAAACCACAAACAATGTGAGAAAAACATAGACATGGCTTAAAAACAAAAACCTAAATCAAAACTCATAAAATGACATTATAAAAACAACGTGAAGGGAAAAATAATTGAAGGAAATAACCTACATACCTCAAAACCATAGACAACAAAATGATGAAGAAAATCTCGACCAAAACCGCTAAGAACAGAACATGAATGCTTTGAAATGAGCCAACACGGTAGAGGAGGCATGCAGATTAACGATGAAACAACGAAGAATGGTGAAAATGATAGATTAAAACAAATGAAAACCCATTAAAACACATTTAAAACTTCATTAAAATTATCATAAATGCAAAACCTATGACATAAGGGGTGTATTCATGCTAAAAATTAGCATGACTATGTATCCTAATGTCCAATGAACAAAAATATGTAAGGGCACTGAATTTCAACGACCCTGCATATGCAAGAAAAACACTAACACTGGAAAACATAGGTTTTTGTAATTTTTGAAAAAGCAAAAACTTGATTGCTTGAAATGACTTTTCAAGGGATCGGACCACGCACGAGGGCAACTGAGATTAACCTCGGTTTACGTCCTTAGAGGACGTGAGTTGTGAAATGGACAAGTTTCATAGGGGTTATCTCACAATTGAGCGCACTGAATTCGAGAATAACAAATTTTAAGGCAAATAAATAAACTAATATTTTAAACCCGAAGAGCTTTAAATTACACTATCTTTTTCTTTACAATATTTATTGGATATGATCAATAGTAATTTTTTAACATATCCCTTTTATATATTTATGTATGTATATAAATACTTACATACATACCTCCATATATACATATATATTAAAACATTAAAATAATTTAATCTTAATGCATTTACATATATTGTATACAATACATAAACATATGCCTCTATATTCATATATCAAAAATATGAGATTGATTACCAAATTAATTGAAACGAATAATAAACAATGATTAAAATGTTAATAAATAAGTATGACCAAACTCTAACAACTCATGACCCTATCAACTTGGGTTCAAGACTTACCAATTACGAAACTCAAACTGACTTGACGAGGTTCCAAATAACCTAAGTGAGTGAGTGTGTGCAATCTACTTAGATAGAAATTCCAAATACCAACTCTTCTTTTAGGTGATACTCTCCCTCTCCCTCCGGAGGGTTCGAATGTCCTGTTAGCTCTCAAAAACGCAGGTTTGAACCATAAAAGGTTGCCAAGCTTTCACAACGCTTTAGGGTAACAGAACAAGGTTTGAAACAATTAAACCTTCTACTCTTTAGATACTGCTAAAACATTCATAAGGTACATCCAAATCTTGGATAAAAGCATTGAAACTCCTTAAATGATCCTTGACAGTGATTGCATTACTCCCAGTGAATTTAGGCACCAAATTTCTCCAAGAACCATCCATAAGATAAGGATACAACTAAAACCCTGTCAAATCAAATTGTCTGATCATAGTAGTATACTGATACTGGTACATAGGGTTATTATATTGTAGATTTCGTTGTGGCACATGATGTTGACCAGGAGGTGGATAATTATTTGTATGTTGTGTGGGGATATGCGGTGGATGATTTGGTTGTCTATATTGATTCCCGATTTGATGGTGAGGGATCCTTGGTGGTTCAGAATACCCAGCACCATAATTACTCTATTTATGGGGTGGTAGATACTTTGGGGGAAAACCAGGTATGTGAGGAATGTTCTGAGCTTTCTGCAGTTTGAATTCTTTTATTGCTTGAATCATTTGGGCCTTTTCTTGCTCTTCCCTCTCCCTTTTCTGAAATTCAAACCGTGCTTTAACTTCATCATAAGTTAAAGATTTATAATCTTCTTGATCAATTTCCTGATTAGTAAGTCCATTCTGATCACCCTGCATTTTTTGGTTATATTCATGTTGAATTCTGAGTCTTTCAGATTTGAGTCCAGCTTCAAATTCAACTTGTTTCTGAGGGTTATAAAAAGGATTTTTCTGATCTTCCGGGGTACAAGGCTCTTCAGTTGAACTATCTATGCATGTGTCAAAACAATTCTCACCAAAAGGTATTGATGATTTGTCTTTGTTTGTCAAGAACATGTCCTCATATTTCCCTTTACCCTTGTCAACCTTATCATCTTTAAGCATCCACTTACTATTGCCAGGAGGAGCTCCAGAATGACCCCCCCTAAATTGAGATCTTCTTTCATTCATATTGCAATGTTCAAATCAGAGTCGCCACTCACTTTTCTTTTTTTTTTTTCAAAGTGAGAAAAAGATTGTTACTTATTATTCCCAGCAGAGTCTTTATATAGGACTTCTGACTCTATGATTAAGGCGCAGATTCTTTGTTGTTCCCCAGTAGAGTCACCAATTTGTTAGCTCTCAAAAACGCAGGTTTGAACCATGAAAGGTTGCCAAGCTTTCACGACGCTTTAGGGTAACAGAACAAGGTTTGAAACAATTAAACCTTCTACTCTTTAGATACTGCTACACCTAGGCGGGTGTACCTAACTGAATTAAGCAGATTTGACCTTTGATCTTTTCCTATTGCCCTAATTTGTCCAAGATGGCAATTTGAAATGGACAAAATAAAACAAACCTGGTACAATTTGCATAACAATATTCAAAACAAGAACCTAATACGCTCAGATAACAGATGTAAAATTGTGAGTGACACTAGAGGATGAAAACGAAAATACCAGTGCCTTATAGGGTTCACGGAGTCAAGAAAAATCTTAAACAAGTTTATTTGTTCTGGCAAACATTCAAGTTATTTAGCATTTTATTTGGTTTATAGCTTGTATAAACATGCAAGATTGTGATTACTGAGTTCTTCTTAATAATCTAATTGACATTCCCTAATTACTATGATCAATTCAGAGAATTTAATCTTTACTGGAAAGAAACAATTAATTGACCATACAAATGCAGCAAATGTGCACTGACGAACTAGGTATAAACTTGTTTACACCAATTCGAATAACCAGAAAACACCATTACAGAGACAACTTCAATAATACTTTTCAACAAATATCATAAACAACCGATACCAGAAAACATTGCACCATCGTATTAGATTTTCATTGATATCTCCATCATTTTACATATACAACCAGTCTCATCTTTGCCCAAAAAAATCTATATTTTTGTCTGTTCTCTATCCTCTATCTAATTCTCTCTCTTCTCTAACTGATTTTCTGAAACATTTATACAATAAAATATCAAGGGTCGTGACCCTTCATTTTCAGTTGTAGCCGTTTGATATTCTTGCCCGCCTTTGATTTTGCTTTGACACTCTAATCGCTTTGTGCATTTCTTTATTTTATTTCCGTGGCTCTCTATTTTTTACCACTCTACCGCGGTCCTCTTGTTGCCTCACCACGGTACTGCGATAGCCACCTCCTAACCACTGCTTAGTCGCTGCTTCCCTGTCCACCGCCTTAACGTGGTCTACATCTCTGTCTCTGGTGATTCCGCAGTGTTCAACTCTTATTGCCATCTCCACCGTTACCCGCGCTACCTCGATCTTCATTCTGTCTATCCGCAGTATAGCGATAACCATACTGACCGCTACCTTCAATACCTTGTCGTTTACCGCATTATCGTGACCACTGGCCTGACCACCAGTGGTACAGTGGTAGGCCTTCGCTAACCGTCGCCTCTATCCACCGTGCTACCTCGTTGTTCCTGTTGACTGTGCGCGGTATAGCGGTTACCGCTAACCGCTGACTGCTATCGCGTTATCGCGATCTACGTTCAGACCCCTGGCGGTAGTGCAGTAGCCATTTACTAACCATTATCGCGGTCACTGCGGTCCTTGCTTTAACTGCGTGCGGTATAGCTGTAACCGCTAACCGCTTACCATACTATCGCTTCGCTGATGCCGCCCATTCACCTAACTGTCTTCGTTGACCGCCAGCCGCTTACCACACTACCGCGGTCACTGACTTAACTGCTAGTGGTAACGCGGTAGCCGCCTTATGCTACCTGCTAACTGCTACCGCCATACCACAGGCCCCTTTGTGGGAGGCCGCGGTAAAGCGGTAAGCGACATAGAAAATGAAATTAAAGGAAGCGATAAGGGTATAAGGCATATATAGATGGAAAGAAATATTTTTTATGGAATGATAGGAAAGAATACGTATAAATGAATAAAATTTACGTAGGGTAATGATGGAAAATTAGGATTCAAACAGGAAAACCCTAGGGTTTTAGGTGGAAAATTTCAATTCTAACATGTCCCTACATCCAACTTAGAGAAACATGCTCGTAGTTAGTTGATAACATACAAATCATAGTCATAGTATAGCTTAAGCATCATATAAGCATTTAAAATTAGTTTCATCATATTGCATATTCATTCATTTCATTTATCCATAAAATACCATAATGACATAACTCATGCATTAATCCACATTTGAACATAGGTTAAAGTAATTGGGTAAATTAACAACCGGGTGTAACATCGTGTGTCTCATTTATCTTTATTTTGTTCCAATGTCTTGACTTTTTTTGACAATTTTTTTTCTAGTAACCAATCTAAGAGATCCTAAGTGGGTCCCCGTGTGTCAAAATTTGCATGAAATCCAAAAAAATCTAAATGTTTAGTGCTTTCTAGTCATTTGGCTCAGTCTAGTAAATTGTCAAACTTGCAAACTTGCAAGTTTTCCTTTCTCGTCATACCTTTTCCCTAACCTCACCTTTATCCCACTTTCCCTTTTTTTTTGGTTTTTCAAACCTTTCCTTATCATCGTACCATCCACTTGAAGTCCAATTTCCTTTTATATCTATCAACCTATCAGACTTTCCCCTCCCCAAGTACTTGTCATGAAGTAGTCCTAAACCCCAATTCCTGACATTTTCCACTACATTTCCTCATTGGTTTCCTTATTAAAACTTTCTTCCATTTCCATCCCCTAACAATATGAGTTCCTTTTTGTACTTGATCCCCAATGCCCCAACAATGGTATGATGTATATGTCATCCTCAAGCTCTGAAGTCCAAAACTTGCATGCTTTTTCACAATAACTCCCACCTACTCCTTGCATGACCTAGAAACTTCATTAATGTCCTGATATAAGTGTGCAACCATTATAAAAAAGTGTTTCATACTCAAAGAAAATTATTCATCATGTAGGCATGGATTCACATGTATTTTTTTGAAGACAAAAAAAGGGGACAACATCCGAATTGTTTTTAATGCAGTAGTTGAAGTTTAGCCACCATGTCAACCAACTTCATAAGCTCTTTCTTAGCCTATATACCAAATCTAGAAACACCATAAATGAAAATACATTCGCAAGCCTAAGAAGAGAATTCCCCCATGCTTTCAATGTACTTTCAAGTGAATTTGCAACATGATTTTAGGTGTAATTTGGAATAATTATGCCCAATGAGTATGGGAATTCTCTGCAATCATACTAATCATGGATTCACACATTCACTGTAGATTTGGTATTATTCTTAGAGGGTATTAAGAATCAAAGAGGATTTTCATTTCAGGATGGAAAAAAGTGAAAATACATGAATATTGTAGAGAGAAAAACGTACATAGCAGAACCCTATGGTTCAAATCTAGGTATTGTATTTTGTTATTATATTGATCTAGGTTCGTCCCAAACTTATATAACATATGGTAATCTTTGAAGAGTGAATATAAAGATAGAATCAACCTTGAGGGTTCATCTCTATTCATATAATATAACTTTTTGGATGTGTGTTGATTAGTTGGCCAACCAAATGACTATAAAATCTTCACAAATATGATTTTGTGATGTATCAATCCACAACAACAAAGGAAATGTATGTGTAAAGCCCAAATTTCTTGTGTATTTTGAAATATATAGTCTTGAGTGAGTGTCTTTATGTGTATAATGTACATTTTTGGATGTGTACTCATTAATTGGACAACAAGACGACTATAAAATCCTTACAATGATTTTATAATGTGTCTTCTCACAAAAATAAAGAAAGTGTATGGGTATGCTCACAAATTATTAAGTAGACTCATTTAATATTCTTCAAACATCTATTGTGTTTCTAAAAGTATGTGTAGAGCCCAACTTGTGCTATCTTTTATGATATATTGATTAAAGTATCACCTTTGGTTATAATTATTATAGTTTGGTATGAACTCAAAGACTTTGTGGCCCAATTGAATAAACACACCGATTTACTATTGATTCAATTTCCCTATCATCCTAACATACTCACAACAACGAATTATAAATATCTTTTTAGCTTAGTGTGTTCTCAGTGACATGTTTGGATGTACATAACAACACAAGGAATTATCATAAAACACATTCATTGACATTTATGTGGTAGATTATCTACTTTAATAAGGTGTTTGACCTTGCATGTTGTAGACTATCATATAGACACAAAGTGACAACTAAAATAGAAATTCACTATGTAGTGGGTGTGGTCTATGTTAAAGGGTAAGTATTTAATTCCTATGGTGATATTGGTGCAAGGCACCTAGGTCTTAATGCAAAAAGTTGCTAAGTGTTAGTATTTTGGTATGGTGAAGTCATTTTATTTGGAATAAGGTATTTAAGACCATGTTTTATATCTTTGTGTGTCGGTTGAGTCATTTTGGTGTTAGTTTGTTGATAGATGTCAATTTTGCATAAGCAACTTTTGCTTTTTTGGTTATTAGGGAAGGTAAATCGTTGGGGACTTGAAAAATAGTTGTGAACGGTTGGTTTTGTTTTGTAAATTCTTAAATAATCCTTGTGGAGGCAAAGACAAGGTTCTGGTGATTACTTTGAAGATTGAACATCAATAAAAATTCTATTTTCCTATGTTTTCCCATTGAATTTGCTGCTATATGGTGTGGTACAGCCTTGTACGACCTTAAAGTGATCATGTAATCATTGGGATTGATGAAGCATTGAATCTTCTATCATTTTAAATTGGTCTCATCATTTTTCATTAGGTTTGAAGCAAGTTAGAGTAATTTTTCTTGAAAACTGCTTGGAACCCTCACTAGGGTGTGCTTTGACTGTAAAAAAATGAATTCCTTTCCATTCCACTGGTGAATAGGCCTCAAAATCGGTGGAATGGTGTAGATATGTTGTATTATTTGTTCTCAATGTGGCAGGAGAAAGGGATGAATATTGGTGAAGATTTGTTGATGCACTAGGCTGAAAACCTCATATTTTTTGGCATGGTAGTTGCATAGGAGTTAGGGTGTGAAGAAGAAGGCTTAGGAGATTGTTGAAACTGATTAGAAAGGTGTTGGAAGCCATTATATGACCAGTTTGAGCCATTGGTATAAATATTGGTAGTGTAGAGTGTAAGGAGTTAGTGGAGACCTATCTAAACAAGCCTAATCAGGCCTAAACCCAAGCGTATCAGTAAAATTTTGAAGGTCTTGGTCCAAAGTAACCATATCTAAAAAATTGATATGTTTTCAAATGGATTAAAGGGTATCAAGAATGGTCTTCATATTTTGGGTTTTAGGCCTTCTCAGGAAATTATGTTGGAAAAACTGGTCATGGAGTACTACTAGGAGATTGGAAAGATTGTGAGAGAAACCCAACAAATTAGAGTTCTAAGGTTGAAAAGTTTGATTGGTTGAGCTAGTTTTGAGTTGGCTTGTGATCATCTACCCTGCTCTGCATCAAATTGGTATCAGAGCATAGGTTGGTCTGTAAGAGGTAAAGTGTGAAGCAAAAGAGAACAAGATGCCTCCAAAAGGTAGCACTATGGCTAGGAAAATGAATGAAATGGAAGAGAAGACTGCAAAAGAGATTAGGAGATTGAAGGAACTACAAGATAGGATGGCAGAAAGGCTTGAGGCTGTTAAAATAAGTTAGAGGAGAGGTATGGTCATGGGTGATGTGAGTGACCCTGAAGAAGAAGGGGAAGAGGAGAATGAAGAAGAAGAAGAAGAAGAAGAAGAGGAAGAGTTGGATCTTGATGAGCATAGTATGGCCAAGCTACTGAAGACAGTCAAGGAAGATAAACAAAAGGTAAAGATGGATGCACCTATGTATGGAGGGAACTTGAATGATGAAGAGATTTTGGATTGGCTTGCAACACTTGATAATTAATTTGAATGTGAAGACATACCAGAGGAAAAAAAAGGTAAAGTTGGCAAAAAAAAAATTGAAGGGTCATGCCCTACTTTGGTGGGATTATGAGCAGATTGAAAGGAGGAAGAAAGGCAAGTCAAAAAATTTCTCCTGGGAAAGAATGGTGGCTAAACTCAAGGGAAAATTTCTACCGAGTGATTATGCAATTCAATTGTACAAGAAGCTTCAAAGTCTAAAACAAAGAGATATGGATGTCAAAGCCTATAGTGATGAGTTTTATAAGTTGAATATAAGAGCAGGTCACATGGAGCATGATGTGGAAAAGGTGGCTAGATATCTCAATGGGTTAAGGTTCAACATTCAAGATGAGTTGAGTTTGACAAACCCAAGAATGATAGAAGAATGCTATCAATTAGCAATTAGGGTTGAAGAAAAACTAAAGAGAAGGCAAGATAAACAAAAAAGGGGCAGAGGCAACAATTCTAGAGGAAGAGGGTCATTTTCTAGTCCAAGGCAGTCATATGAGAGCCAAGAATATATAATCAAAATCCAAGATCAAGTTGAAGATGTAAGAGGTGGATTTAGAGGAGGTAGATTACGCTTTAGAGGCAAATTTGGAGGTCAAGGAAGAGGATCTAGTGGGTTCACAGGAAGGTGTTACCAATGCAACAAGTTTGGACATCAAGCATGGCAATGCAATGAAAATCAGGCTTCTAGTTCATTTGGGGGAAAAGAAGGACTCAATTGGTACAAGAAGAGTACAATGAGAGTGTAAACTCTCCATCACAACATGTTGCTCTAGAAGTTGGTGAATCACTCATGGTAAGGAGAACCCTCATCAAGGTACCAGTAGAGAAGGAGCCACCACAAAGGAGAACTCTCTTTAGGACAACTTGCAAGTGTTTGGGTAAGGTTTTTAAAGTTGTAATTGATTTAGGTAGTCAAGATAATATGGTTTCAATTGAGATGGTTGAAAAACTTAAGTTGGAAAGAATACCACATTCTACTCCTTACAGTGTCTCTTGGTTAAATGAGGGTCAACATGTTTTGGTGAATGAACAAATTTGGGTGGAGTTTCATATAGGAGGGTACAAAGACAAAATTTTATGTGACATAATACCCATGGATGTGTGCCATTTTATTCTAGGGAGGCCTTGGAAATTTGATAGGTATGCTATATATGATGGAAGGATAAATACTTATGAGATAGAAAAAGATGAGGTCTCCTATACCTTGACACCATTGAAAGAGGAGGACAAAGGACAAACCATGGGATCTAATTTGATGATGGTAGCTAAGAAGGAGTTCATAAAAGTAGTATAAAGGGAGGACATGGACCTTGCAACCACTTCTAAACCTAGAGACATTATGGTGATAGGTACATGCAATTAGATCTTTTCTTAGATTTTCCTGCAAATTGTTAGTTTTGTTTCTGTACATTCATGAATCTACATTTTAAGTATTATGTTCATTTAGTTTGAGTGCTTCAAGTCATTTTAATTTTTTTCTAGATCTTTCCTATTGTCCTAAGGATTGAGATACAAGTCTGATTGATTCACCATTGAGGTTGAAAGTCAATCTCTATAGCTTGTGATCTCTTTCCTAATGAAATTCCTAGGGAAATACACTTATTGAGATCCCAAAGTTTTATAGAACCACATATAAAATTTTGGGGATCCCTTTTCCCATATTTCGAATTGAATAGTTAAATGCAACAAGAAATTACCCTATATTCAATTATATCGTTATAAAAGATAAGTTTTTGATATTAATATTCGTTGGTTGTTATATATGGTATTTCTCTTAGACATATAATTAAGAATTCTAAACATTATTTTCTTGAATCTTATTGAGATATAATTAGATAGAGGTATATTTTCTTATTATATGCAAGTTTTGAATCTTATTTTTCAAAAGGCCTTTGAAAGTATTAAGAGCTACTTGGCTAATCTCCCATTCTAAGGATCGTCTAGCATAAGGTCATCATTTTTTTATTTACACAAATATGCAAATTTTCTTTAGTTGAACTCGAGCCTAGTTTAACATGATGATGAGGGTAGATAATGTATTGGTTATTACATAATTGTACTCTACTTGATTATGAAACTTGATATTCTCTATTGGAGAAGCATTTTATTGCTTTAGTTTTTACAACACATAAGTTGAGATATTATATTTTCACATAGAAATACATGTGCTTGTTAAATTTGACCCTCTTAAACATTTATTCTCGAAAATCGGTCTATTTGAGTGCTAAGTTGAATGGATCATTCTTTTAACTAAATTTGACCCAATTTTTTTTCTCAAAAAATCAATTAAGGGACAATTTGTGGTCGATCATCTAGTAACTAATGCTCCTCCAATTTATTTTCTAAATATTGATTCTTTTCTTGATGAACATACCCTCTCTTTGGACATCAATCATCTGTGGGAATTGTAATTTGATGGACCAAGGTGTAGGACTAGCTCTAGGACTACTGTAATATTGATCCCCCCATCTGGTAATCCAATTCCACTTTCTTTTTGTCTCAACTTCCCATGTATAAATATTATCATTGAGTACAAATCTCTTATTCTCTCAATATTAAGACTTGACCTTATCACTTCTTTGTTGATTCACACTCTCTACAAACACTATCTCACATAAAAATATTGTCATGTAGATGAAATGACTAAAGTTGCTTCCCTTGTATATATTTAATGATGAAGTAAATTATTATCACTTTATTATTCATTCATTTATTTTACCAACTATCATGAATAGTTCTTCCATTTATACTCATTTGGATGCTAATATTAACTATGAGGAATGGTACTCACATATATTTAATTATTTGAATGGTGGTACACTCCTTAATAATTCCTCTAAAAGTGCTTGTATTCTAATTTGAAATCTCATAACATGATAATTAGTATCTCTAATGTCTTATACAACATATCTTATAATGGTCTTCTTCCTTGTTGTTTGACTAAACTTAAAACACCAATTGCCCTTCAAGAGGCCCACTCTAGTCCTTGTAGAGGGCATTTTGGTGGTAGATCTCTAGTCTAGAAACTAATTCACATGGGATACTAATTATAGAAAATGAAACAAGATTTATTTGCTTTTGCCAAGAAATTTCCTCAATGCCAATAACATAACAATCTTACTTAGGCTCCTGCATAGGAACTTCATGCTCATACTTTTCTTTGGCCATTTTTCATCTAGGGATTAGATATGGTTGATAAAATTTCTCCATCTTCTTCTCAAGTTCATGTCTTCATTATCACTACTATAAACTACTTCACAAAATGGGTTAAAGTTGCTCCACTTCGATCCATGACTACTAAAGTGATCTATAGATTTCTTCTTGACAATATAATTTATTTCTTTGGGTTTCCTTCCATATTTTTTCTAACAAAGGTTCCTAATTTAAGAACAAAGATGTGAAGGAATTCCTTCATATTTATGCATTCAACATCACTTCTCTACACCTTACTATCCTCAATTTAATGGTCATGCTAAAGCTTAAAATAAAATAATTGAACAAATTCTTCATAAAATGGTTAATAAATGTGATAAATATTGGCACACATGACTTTGATATGCATTATGCGCTTATCGCACAAGAATTTATATGACTATTCATGTTAACTCATACAATCTTGTGTTATGGCATTGATGCTCTATGAAATGGATGGAGGGATGGATGGAATGGATGGACGGAAGGAATGGAGGAAGGAATAAGGAATGGATGGAAGGAATGGAAGGAAGGATGGAAGGATGGACGAAGGACGGAGGACGGAGGAGAAAGGAAATGGAATGGACGGAATGGAATGGAATGGAGCCCTGGATGGAATGGAATGGAATGGACGGAATGGACAAAGGAATGGATGGATGGATGGATGGACGGACATGGAGAGGAAAGCCGGAGGAATGAAAGGATGGAGGATGGACGAGGATGGGGATGGAATGGATGGATAATGGACGGAGCGGACGGATGGACGGACATGGAATGGACCCGGACCGGAATGGATGGAATGGAGGAATGGAATGGAGAATGGAAATGGATGGATGGAATGGAGGACAGGAAGGAATGGATTGGACGGAAAGATCTGGAAGGAATGGAATGGAAAGGAATGGAATGGACGGATGGAATGGACGGATGGAGGACGGAATGGAATGGAGTGGATGGAGGAATGGACGGAATGGATGGACGGACGGAGGAATGGATGGATGGAATGGATGGATGGAGGAATGGAATGGAATGGATGGAGGAATGGAGTGGATGGACGGAATGGACGGAGGAATGGAATGGACAGGAAGGACAGGGATGGAGAATGGAAGGAAATGGATGGATGGAATGGAGGAAGGATGGAGGAATGGACGGAATGGAATGGAAAGATGGATGGAATGGATGGACGGATGGACATGGATGGAATGGACGGAGGATGGATGGATGGATGGATGGAATGGATGGACTGGAATGGGATGACAATAGTTTGAATATCAATGGGGAGGGGTTCAATCCTATCCCACACTTTAGGCTCAAGAACCCCAAAATTTACAAACTTTTCTACTAGCCTATTACCCTCACGATAAATGTGAGAGATGAAACATTGCTCAAAGGTATTCAATATAGCCAATGCATCAATAATAATAGGTTCAATAGAACAACAAGGAGGGGTAATATTTTTAAGGAAATTAATAACATTTAAGGAGTCACCTTCAAGCCAAACCTTCATGAAGCCTTTAGACTGAGCTAGTTTCATACCATTGTAGGTAATTGATGCTTCCACATAATAAGTATATGTTATACATTGTTAACTTTTAGTGTTATTTGGTTCTCTATGAGAATATTTGGTTCTTTATAAGAACTAGTGTAATACAAATGTTCTAGCTAGTACTAATAGAAAATTTAGTCCTAACTAGCTTAGTTCTTACATATATCACCTTCCCTTATGGTTTCAAAGCTTATTATATATCTGCAATGGATAGTAAGCCTTTTAAGGAGCCCATAAATGCAATGCATCTTAATCACATTCATGCTTCATTTATCTCTCATGTGACATTTTTATAATGCCCCATTCTTACAAGTTTGGTGTTGTTTATCTTATATCATTATATTATTGGCACAACTACTTTGTGTTATGATCTTCATTAGTATTTTATATTCTATATGAATATAAGATCCGCGTTCTTAGAAAACAATGTGTTTGATTGTTTAGGGTTGCTTAAACTTGATAGTGACTTACATGATTGTCATTTCTAGTCTCAACACAATTTTTGTTGTCTTGGATCGTGTTCATAGTTTTCATTTAGTTATGAAATGATCAATTGTTAGAAATATCTTAAATAAATAAACTACAACCCACAAAACCTAAACATCGAGTTCCTTTCATACCAAATGAAGGTTTTAAAACAACACTTAATTATTTTTTCAAGCCAAACAAAAATCAATTGTAAATAAAAATAACTAATATCATATATTATCATCATGATAAAAAGACAACTTACAACTACTATTCACAATTGAATAATCAACATACACGAGCAAAGGAATTTGAAATCATAATTATCTTGCTAAAATCATAAACTTTCACACTATTTCTTTTTTTTTTTAAATATTTTTTAAGATACAACAATAATGCATTTAATTTATAGCATTACAAATAAAAAATAAATTAAAATAATCCCCTAATATACAACTAAAAATATGCCCTTCATGCATTAATCGCGTATCTTTCAAAATAGTTTATAAAGCATGATAAAACATTAAAACTAATATCTATTATTAGCAAATCGACCCCTTAAAATAATGTCTAAAAAAAGTCTAATTCTAAAATCTATACCTAATTATTTCTAAATTTTTTGACCTAGTCATAAATAAAAAATTATCTTTGACTGCATGCTTGACATCATTTATCCAACATTTATTAGGTTCATTTAAATCTTCAAAAGCTCAAACAATCCTTCTCAAACCACATATTGTCCTCAGTTAATTAGGGTTTTTGATGAGAACAATTAAATTTTATGTGGGGCTAATAAAAGTAAAAGTGTAAAATGATTAAATAATATGGCACAAATTTTTGCTTTATTGAAACAATAACTCCTTGTAGGTTAAAAAATGGCACAACCTATGCAATGGTGGCTCATGTGCAGTTCCATTGGGTTGAACAACATTGTTGGTGGTATGGGTGGCAGTGCCACTTCTAATAGAGGGTGGATGGCTCGGAAGGGTAGGTGTCACCCATTGGTGGCACGACCAACCCAAGGTGGTGATGCAGTTTTTAAGTACTTTAAGTGCTAAGATAAATGTTGAGTTCTTAAGAGAAGGGTTTAGTGATAAAGGCCTTAACATTGGGGTTGAGTGGGTCACATGGGTTGATATTCTTCAGCCAAACCAATTGCAAAAAGGTTGTGTACAATGAATTTGTAGGTATAGGGTCTACAAACCTTATGCCTTGCAATAAATTTTTATTCACAAAAAAAAAATTAGCAATAAATTAAAACAATACTACATGAATAATTTAACATCATAAAAATTACATCATCAACTACTTTGATGACATAAGGATTGCACAAACTATATGGATGGTTGTATGATGGGGCAACAACCCTGAAGAAATATCAAAAATGACAATAACAAAAGTATATTGTGTTTACTATCGGTCCAACATATTTGGCCCTTTAGGACTTGACCATGGGGTTAGATTTGGTCCAAAATGGTCCTAAAAAATATGATGGAAAAGATTATCCATATCAAGGATGGGCTTACAAGATTCAAAGCTATGATGTACCATGGTGAAGTCAACAACTATGATAAAAAAAAATCTACAACACCAAATAACTTTCCACAAACAATATAGAAGCAATAAAATATGGTATTCTACCAAACAAGGATGCAAGATCCAATATACAAGAATGAATACAATATTCTCAAGATGCTTAAGATGTATAATGTACAAGATCATCTTTACTTATAAAGGCAAGGTGAGATCTATGAAAGCATAGGATTATGACAAGTGTCACAATCATATGATATGAGACACACAGAGATAAGAATCATATATGTTCCCTAGAATTAACCTAAGTAAACTTAAGAAATAGGTGTGAATAGGTTCTAGGAGGGAACCAATTAGGGAATAACCCCTTCACACCAACAACTGTCACACTTTCTCACCTCAATTTATTTTACAGAGCATATCTACATATATCTCTCCCCAAAAATAGAGGATTTCTATTTTTATGGTGCTTTTAAATATTCCACTGACATATTGTGGCATGATAGACAATAGATATGTATTTTATTTAGCATTAAATATAGGCATACATTCCATAATTAAATTCCATATGTGTGTGTTCCCTATGTTCATGTGTTTCATTTGGTTGAGTTAAATGTTTAATATTGTTGATGTTGGCAAGGAAAATGGATTCATAGACTAGAGTTTTCGAGTTTTGATGTCCTACATGTTGTAATTATACCCCAGTGCTTACAGTATAAGAATAGTAATTTTTTTAATGGTAACATATATGTTAAACTACAATAAAGCAAGAGATTTGGTAAATAACAAACATAATTTATTTATACTCTATAATGCATAGTATAATGTACCAATATTTGATACATATTCATTTATTAGTCAATAGATTACATTATCATATGTTCAATCCTTAATATACTCTATCTTCTCTCTCTCATCCTCATTTTCATGGCTTAGAGCTCCACATTTATCTTGCAATTAGATGTGGTGGTTTGTGCATGATGTCACTTTTTTTCACCTGCTAATAGTTGGCGTACCATAACTACTCTTTGCATAGATTATTTTGTAAGATAGGTGCATGCGCAAGAATGAAGACCAAAACTTAGTCAAATATTAGTATATATCCTATGATAAAGTGTATCTTTATACTTCATAATTTAGTATAATCTACTTTAGCAAACTTATTTTTTAATAATTTGTAATTCTACTAAAGTGGGGGAAAAATGTAAGATAAAAAAATTATATATTTTATAATTGTCTTTGTTGCATTTGCATTCGTTTTAGTTGTTATTGCATGTGTGTTTTAGACCTCATTTTTCATCTTCCCTAAACTATGTGCTATGTGCATGTGTCATCTTGTATTGTTTCGTATATTTTCCCCTTTCAATTTATTGTCACTTTCTTTTGACCCATGATCCTATGTTTCTTTCCCCTTTGCATGACTTCTTACACCTCCAAATTTCCACCTTTTATCCCCTTAATCAAATTATTTAATAAAATTCTAGATGTCTTAATCCTAATGCAACAACAACATGCAAGCTCCTAAAATCTCAACTTTTAGATCTCCTCGAGACTAGTGACCACTGCCCAATGACCCATAGATGGAAAACCTTTATTTTGAGTGTTCCTAAGAAATTGAGCATTTTGCACCTTGAGAATTCTCTTTAGTGGTGGGTGAATACCTTACAATTGAGTCCTTACATCCAATTAAATTCGAAATTTTACAAAAAAATCATCTAACACCAACATGGTTTTCTACATTTCCAACCCAAATTCCCTCGAAAAACTCATTAGGAAGGCCTCTCAACCTCTCATTTTAACACTTTATCAACAAATTCTCAATGTATGAATAACTTTTCAGTGAGAGTCCTAAAGAAGCAAGTACATTTTAGTGATTAGTGAATTTCTACACAAATTCATTTTTTAGTCAATCTATTATAAAAAAAATTATAAGCCCCACAACATCCTCTACATCTAAATCATTGAGCAAAGGTGTGTGTGTGTGTGTGTGCATGTATATATGAAGGATTTTGATTTCAATAGTTTGATTTTCATCATATTTTTGATGCCTAATATACATATCCACCCTCTTAGGACATTCATAAATCATCCCAAGTCATTTTTTCCATATTTTCCCTCTCCCATCCTTCCTTAGCCTCATTATGGTTTTAGGACCCCTTAGCTTGTATTTTTGTTTTGCATTTATATCAAAATACCAAACAATCCATATATTGGTCCTATAGTGTTTTTATATTAACTTGTGTTAGTGGGTCTTCATTAACTTTAATTTTCCCTTCCTTGGCTTACC